>JAKOGI010000497.1:495000-545000 GCA_029747015.1 Carnegiea gigantea
TGGGAGCACAGCGTCAACACAGATCCCTAAACAGAAAATGTGGTAGCATCATCATTAATTCTTAAATATGATTTTCAGAGCATCTTCCCATAATTCATTGATAAAATTTTCACACTAGAGGTTCAACTACCCATATACTACATACACAAATGCAATAGCAAACCAGCATCCAAGTAGCTAATAACATTTCCTGAAATAGTAACACAATTTTGATCTCCACTTCTTCACAAGAAGAGGTGAAACTTTTTACAACCCCAGCGCAAACAGAAAAACAAGTTCAGATAAGAATAAAGTTAGCAAGAAAAATCACCACATGCTTCGTAGCACAGAAGACATCATTATCATAACAAACCTTTGGACTTCTACCAGTTGTATCCCACATGTGCACAGAGCCATCATCACCAGCAGTTGCCAAAAGATGGCGACTAACCCAAGAATAGTCAAGTGCTCTCAACACCTGGTCTTAAGATTAATCATAAGTAATTAGCATAGCCAAAATGGCTGGACATTATTCACTGAGGTGAAATGTAAAACCAACCTGTTCATGAGGATCTTTCAGGTCAGCAGCTTTTGCACCAGAAGCAAGGTTGTGAACAATGAGGTCCCCATTTACACTAATTGACGCCAAATGCTCATCTCTGCAATTGTACATGACACCTGCTATTGGACCAGTGTGACCTTTCAGCCATTTGATACAGCGCTTCCTCTGCAAGTCCCATATCCTGACAACTTGACCACTTCCCCCAGAACACAAGTATCTGGACGTCTTGTTGCTGAAGCTTATAGATGATATAGCCTCCTGTAGTTTAGCAAAGAAGTCGGTAAATCCCCACGTGTTTAGAATCAGATCAGCAACTGAGCAAATAGTTACCTTACATCCCATTTTGTCCCTTTTGTCCACGACTCCTCCTTAAGTTAGTGATGAGAGCCTGAACAGCCAAAAGCTATATTTTCGGATGTCCGATTTCTATAAGTGTTTTCCGTTGTCTTATGTTTTTACTTGGACAAAGTACATCTTTGGGCAGTTGTATGTTCTGAACTCCTTAAAAGTTTGCAATAGTGTGCTTAAATGAGCAGTGTGGAGTCCGGTCACTAACTAGACATATAAAGTCGACTGGTCAAGAAACGGTTAGATTTCTTTTTTCATTTTAAAGTGCTTAATTTATGCACATTTGAAAGGGGAAATGCATTAAAGAAATGAACACAGAAACAAATAAGGGGAACGAACTTCACATAGGAAGAACAAGCCTCATAGATTTCAAGCAAAAAGGGTCAATGGCAGTGTGTTGCTGAAGATACTTTAATTCAACAATAACTTATGCACATATTTGAGGAAATATCACATATTTGAGGAAATACCGAAAAACAGACAAGCCAACAAACTTTTCTCTTCTTATAATTTCATTCACTGTAATTAGAGGTTATCAAATTCTAAACATAACTCGGGGTAGATTTCAAACAGTGAGTAGAATAAAACATGATTCTTTGGAATCTTGAATTTCAATTCTTGGGGAAAATAAAATTCAAATTGGAACTTTATACATCAAAGTTCAAATATGAGTAAGGTGATTTTCTGTCTAGATAACTATTTAGAAACAACATGAGCTGGTTCTTTTCTGAACAAGCCACATAATCAGAATGACCCACAAAGCCAACAGAATGCATGAAATGACATTTACATAAGTCATTGGCTCTAGCATCATTGACGATAAAAAGTCACAGAAAGAGTTGCTTCAGCACAGCCTCACGTGCTTCAAACTCAACTTCAATGATCATTTGCCAATAATGTTAATCTCTTCAATTGTAAGTTTTTTTACCCTTGAGGGGACCCTCTTTTCATAAGAATTGTAATAATGGGTGCGGTTCAACATATGGGATGATGTTCAACTTTCAATCACTATAGCAAACATTGTGTCTTGCATTAACAATAAAGATGCAAACACATCAAAGATCATAAGGACTATATTTTAACGGTTTAAGAGCCAAGCAGCAAAAAGATTTGTAGTAGTTCTTCCAAAAGTTAAATTTCATTTCTATGGTTTAGATCTACAATTAATCATGTGTGATTTTTATAGTCAGCGCCTTTGGTGTGTCATAAAATGAAACCAATATATTTTCCATAAAAAAAGAATGATACATATAGGAGAGTTAGCAAAGAAAGCAATTATGACTTCTGAGGAGAAGAGTTCACAAACCAACGTGATTAATGATGGAAGGATGGTAGCAACTTTTACCACTATGAGTCATGCCAAATGTGGCCAGTTTTGCGCCCAAAAGCGAGCTTTAACCGCACCTCCCCCCCTCCCCAAAAAAAGAAAAAGTAGAGAGGACTGATTGATTTCAAAGAGACACATAAAAAGCTTTTGAAAAAAGATTTAAAGAGTTAAAAAAAAAAAAAAAAAAAACACTTTGGCAGAGAATTACAAAGAAGCTAGAAAAGAAAGGAGATAAAAGATAAAATTATATGAAGTGATAGACATTCAAATCAAGTAAAGAGAGCATTCAAGATATATGAAATAATACCCAAGGAAGTGAAATCCAAGACCCTTGTTCCGAGGATGGGAGGACGTAACGGGAATAGCACAAAGTAAGTTGGAATTGATCTAATAACACAAGGAAAGCATGAGAATGATTAATCATGCAAATCTAGCACTAAGAACTGCATGCTAAAAGCTTCAACAAGATGACGAAATACCTAGTGACAAATAAATAAATAAATTGATGGGACATCATCTATGGTTTGCAACCCCAATCCTATATGGATAATCTTCCATTAAAGACATGTTCTCAATAACTTGCAAGCCCAATGACTTTACCCTAAATTCCTAAGGTCGTCTTCTACCACTTTTATTATCCAAAAGGATCAATTTTCTTGCACCTAACCAACTCTTCACCTAGATGTCCCCTCCCAATGTAACCACCATGCGGACCTTGCTTCCCATGTCTTTTCTTAAAGGCCCAATGTGTTGGTCTGCATCTCTTGTTTCACTTCGTTTTATAATTGGTAGGAATTAATTTATAGAATATGAAGTGGAGATAGAAGTAGAAGAACCCCGGCTTAGTTTTAAAAAGCCCACTTGAGGCATGCCTAGGCGTGCCTCGACATAAGGCTATGAGGTCAGCACCTTGGAGAGGATGAGGTGTGCCTCATAGATGCAAGGCTAGATCTTCCCCCTTGTACTTCATTTTCTTAGCCTTCTTTTTACCTTTTTTCTTCTTTTCTTTCCTTGGGAGCTAAAAGGTGAGCTATGCTTCTACTATAAGTGTGTGAATTGGGGAACTACAATGATTAGATAATATATCTTAAGGTTATTTGCAATGTCAGTGGTTATATTAATGTCTAATCACTTTTTGAATACGCTTATCTAACTTGTTTCTGCAAAATATGCTTTTTGAAATGAAAGACTTCTAAAAACTTTTGCAAAGAAGTGCGCCTCACATCCATGATGCGTGCGCTATGTGACCCCATACGCCTCAGTGTGCCTCGTGCCTTTTAAAACTAAGAACCCCGACAAATATGAATAAATCATGCTTTGGAATCTAAAGTTTAAAATATGAAAGATAAATAATATTCATTTGAGTTCAGCAACATCTGGGGGGATTTAGATATACGTAACATTACCTTGAGAAGTAAGAGGCATACAGAACGATTGATATACATCTTCTAGTTCACCATAATTGAACCCTTAGATTAAACATCTCGGGGCACACAAAAGGGCAGAGGGTCTTGCGTGCAGGTTTCGAGGCAAATGCGAGAACTTTTTGAATACAAGGCAAACTTTTACTCAAAAATACTTGAAAATAATTTCCAAACCATATTTTTAACAAATAAATTAAATGATAGCACATAACAAGCGATTATACATCACAGCGGACCATTCTATAATATCTTATATTGGATTCATCAATTTTGAAAGCATTTTAGGAAGGATAAAAGAAAAGGAAACAATATGTGAGAGCACATTATCCTTCTTTCCATATTATTGGCGTTAGGGGCACCATATTTCCCATTTAGAGAGAGGAAGAGACCAGTGCAGATCGCCAAGTGGAAAAGTATGGGACAGATTGTTCAACTATGTTTTTATTAGAACATTGTTCAAGTCTTCAACTACAGGCGACCCTCCATCTAAAAATTAGAGTTTATAAATTAGGGTTCTTCAATTTAGTCTATACTCGGGGCAATTGCATACAATTAGATAAAGGTTTCTACCCGAAATTGAATAATACAACAAAGGTAAGTGTCAAACTGTCAATCTAAAGGTATTTGTATTTTTCCGTGGTGTCTGTTGCCTTCTGTCTCTCTCTCTCCCCCCTCTTGATTTTTTCCCATAAAGTGCGGGCTTAGGTCATTTCGAGCCTCAATCTGAAGCACAGAAAAGCGTGGGCTTCTATGGGCTTAAAGAATGAGCTAGGCTTGACCCCTTGCAAGGTGCAACAGGCTGGGCTTTAGGCTTTTGTTACCCCAGGCGCGCTTTTTTAAACACAAATTGAACCAAATCAGATACTCAACCATTTGCCTTCTAAAACAGGGTAACACTTAGCAAATAAAAACACTCTTTCAAGGAATATTGCGAAGTTCAATAGAATGCAACTTGGCCAGAATGCAACATGCATTCATGCAAAAACAAAAAAGAAAAAAAATGAAAAACAAGCATATACATACCAGCACAAATTCACCAGCAGCTACATAAGAAAACAAGTTCACCAGCACACCAGATCATCAAAGTTGTAAAGCAGATATTTAAACAAGTTATAGCCAAATTCACAGAACCCAATAATAGTTTGAAGCCAGTATTTCATTCTTAATGGATCCCACAAAGCTCATAAGATGGGGCATCACAAAACAATTTGTCAATTACTCTCATATTCACTCAGACTAGTCAATAGATTGGCACAGGAACGTGGAAACAACCTTGCTGTGGAATGAACTTCCTCACTAATGCACTTGCAATCACAGTGCAAATGAAGTGCAACAACCATGTCTAGACTCATCATTTTTCAGGTATCGGATATTCCAACATGTGTTCATTTCAACTACTGCTAACACAACTGGGATTTCAGAATCTGGATGAATCCATAACCTAAACAAATACCTCTCCCAGATGCTATAGTGGAGACAGCTAGTAACGTATGAGCACCCCGTAGCTGAAGTAATTATGTTTTCGTTGATTATATAAACAAATATACAACCCCCTTGAAGCCATTATTCTATTTGCTTTCTATTTCAATCTATCTCAATCAGTGGTTTATTATCCCTCATTGACGAAAATGTTCCAACATCAAACAAAAAATGCCCAATACCCAGAAGACAGAAACACTTGGAGAAAGGACACATTCATCATAAACAATTCCAAAGAAAACAATAATCGGTCGAATTCAATCCGTTCCCGACTCTGCCTTGATCACATACCCCAAATCCCAACTACACCGAAAGTGAAATGCCAGAATTCAGCAAAATCAAGAGGATTTAGGAACAACCCACCTCAATATTGTCACCCGAATCAGAAGCTGAAATGGGCATTGTCCCCATGCTCTGGCCATTTTTACGGTACAGCGTAATCTTCCTGTCATCACCGGCACTCGCAACCACCAAATCTGCCACTCAAGATTCAAATTTCAAAATTCAAAAACTTAAAATCAATTTTTATAGATGTACACGCAAGTAAAGAGGGATGACCCACTCGTATGATTCCACTTCACTGAGTTAACCTGGAAACCCGGTGATGGTGTGTAACTCAGTGTGCAAGGATCACCCGAGTCGACCGAGACGTCGAAAAGCTTCACCGTGTCTCCTCCGCTCGCCGCCAGCAACGCCATTATCAAACCCCTTCCCCCTCCCCCCCCACCCCAACCTGACGGGCAACGGAAACGGAAGAGTATTGAATCGGAATTCTTAGGTGACTCGTAGTCGTAGGTCGTAAGTTCTCATTGTACAAGTCCGAAGTCTGAATTTTTTGAAATGTGATCTGAGTTGAGCATCTTTTAGAGTCTTAAGTTTTAAGCGACCCCCCCCCCCCCCCCAAAAAAAAAAAAAGCTCGTAAACGTGGTCCGAAAGCCCAAAACGAACTGGTTTCCGGGCCGTTCTATTTCTTTGTGATGGAAACAAGAAGCGATCACGCATCGAGCGGATCCAGCGTTGGTAAAGTTTTAAGTTCGGATCAAATTCAGATCAGATAAATGGAATAAAATTAAAATTTGAACCAAAAATTGATGTTTGATAACTTGTTTTTAGGGGTCAGATAATTTGAATAAGGCTAAATTTGGGTTAAAATTGAGTTCAGATAATAAAAATATGAAAAATATTTTGTCTGAATTTAAAATTCGGATGAAAAATTTATGACCATACTCGGTTTCTTTCTAGTCAGAAAAATTTGGATATCCAGGTCGGACACATTTTTACTAGCACTAAGCATGTCACATACTTACTCAGATTCGTAGTTTCAAGATTTAAGAGAGAATCTGAACCTTTTTCTAATCAAATAACTCTTTATGCTTATAAGGTTGGAGCTGAGTCAAAGCTTAAGAATTTCCCTCCTATTTACAACACTAAAGCCCGGTTCTTTTCGTAGTTTAATGAACTTAACTCACTCCTTTTCACTTCCACCCACTCATTCCCCCCTTTCCCACATCTTCTCACACTTTTAAAAAAAAAAAAAAAATCACTTCTTCCCACTTGTTCTTACTCTCACCCACTATCACCCACTACTTCCCACTCCTACATATAACTATTATTTTTCATATTTTAAAAACTTTTATAATTTATGTAATTGTGTGTATGAATAGTCTAATAATAATTATGAAAACTTTTATTTATTTTTCGGATGTTATGGAAATATTTGTTATTCCTGTCGAAAATTATAGATGATGTAATTTTTGTTATATATATTGAAGAAATAATTTTTTTTGCTTTATTAAGCAAATGTTAGTTTTTTGTAATTGGTAGATATTTTGAGTTTGATTCTGTATATAGAAGAGATGCTTATTTTTTTTTTTTTTGCTGCGTTGGTTACGAAATATTTGTTACAGGTCATCAAAGAATGGATAATTGTTGCTGCATGTGCAATAGATTTATTTTTTGTTCATCGTAATTTGGGGCCAAATTTACAGATATTTTTCTGGCATAATGAATGAATGTGTAAATTTTTTGGGCGTTGTTTGTAATTCGCGACGGGAAGTGCAGATATATTGTACGTGTATTTTGAGCATATTTTTTTCTGTGTACGTTAGTAACAAAATATTAGAAGTTTTTCACACAGATTACAAATGATTATTTTCCGTGTACTGAGGGCCTGTTTCAGATAATCAATTTTAGGGGTATCAAGACTGCAATAATTTTAGGGGTATCAAGTTACTCAGCCACACTATGAAACTCTAGGAGAGGGTGATTGAGAGAAGGTTGCGACGAGATGTTGTAATTTCAGAGAATCAATTTGGTTTTATGTTAGGCAGGTCGACCATAGAGGCGATTTGCCTTCTCAGAAGGCTCATGAGTTTGTACAGGGATAGAAAGGTGGATCTCCATATGATGTTCATTGACCTGAAAAAAGTATATGATAGAGTCCTGTGGGAAGTGTTATGGAGCAGTCTGAAAAAGAAAGGGGTGTCACCTTTGTATATTCGTGTGATTAAGGATATGTATGAGGGAGGGCGGACGAGTGTTAGGACGCCGGGAGGGGTCTCAAGTGACTTCGCGGTTAGTATGAGTCTGCATCAGGGCTCAGCCCTAAGCCCGTTCCTTTTCATCTTAGTTTTAGATAAACTTACTACAGGGATTCAGGATGAGGTCCCATAGTGTATGCTTTTTGCAGATGACATTGTTCTTATCGACGAGACCAGGCAGGGGGTGAATGACAAGTTGGAGAACTAACGGCTTACGCTGGAAGCTAGAGGTTTTAGATTAAGTAGATCGAAAACGGAATACCTGCATTGCTGTTTCATGGGAAGGATAGAAGAGGGGGGAGAAGTCACCCTGGATAGGAGACAAATACCTAAGGTAGACAAGTTTATGTACCTTGGCTCGATCTTCCAGCAAAATGGAGACATTGACGAGGATATTAACCAGTGCATAAGAGTGGGCTGGCAAAAATGGAAGTCTGCCTCAGGGGGTGCTGTGTGACAAGAGGGTGCCCTTAGGTTTAAAAGACAAAGTCTATCGGATGGTAGTCAGACCGGCTGTCCTATATGGATTGGAATGTTGACCTATAAAAAAGACACAGGTCCAGAGATTGATGGTAGTTGAGATGAGGATGGTTAGGTGGATATGTGGTTTCACGAGGATGGACAGAGTTAGGAATGGGGTAATCAGGGACTTAGCTAAAGTGGCCCCCATAGAAGAGAAGATGAGGGAATCAAGACTCCGATGGTTCGGCCACGTGAAAAGGAGAAGTACGGCCGCCCCAGCGAGGAGGTGTGAGTTGATCGACCTTCCCGGTGGTAAGAGAGGAAGGGGTAGACCGAAGAAGAATTTGGACGAGGTGATTAGAGAGGACTTGAAAGTAGTGGATTTGACGGAGGACCTGGCTCAGGATAGGAGGTTGTGGCGGGATAGGATTAGAATCTTAGATGGCAAAGAAGCGACTCCGTAGTTGTCAGTAGCTGCAGTAGCTTAGTGCTGGTAAGGGTCTGTCGTACTCGTATGCAGGTTGTGCTTTTTTTTTGGGAGTGACGGCAGATGCTTAACGTGGAGTGTTGAGGTACGTTCTTTTAGCTCTCCTTCAACTTCAGCTTCTTGGGCATTGTTTTTCCTCTCCAAATACTTCGCACGGTCTTCTGGAATCAACCTCTCTATGAGTAGGAATACCAGTAGAGGTAAGGTTGCCTACAGTTGGATCTCCCCAGACCCCGCGAAAGCGGGACCCACACTAGAAGGTGGTGTTGTTGTTGTTGAGGGCCTGTTCTTTTCGCTGGGAAATATGGGTAAAGTTGATTGAGATTGGTAGAAATAGATTAAAATAGGTTGAAGAGAGTATTTTTTTATTGAAGTGGGTTGAAGTAAGTTGAAGTTGCTATTTTTTTGTTGAAGTGAGTTAAAGTTGGTTAAAGTAAGTTAAAATTGGTTGAAGTTGGTTGAATTATTTTTTTGTATGATGGGTAGAACTTGGTTAAAATAGTGAAAAATATGTTGAAGTTGGTTGAAGTGGGTTGAAGTTAGTTAAAGTGGGCTGAAGTGGGTTAAAATTGGTTGAAGTTGATATTTTTTATTGAAGTTCGTGAAGTGGATTTATGTGGGTTGAGGTTGGTAAATTTGGATTTACCAACGAAAAGAACAAGGCTTGAATAAATGTGCATTTTTTTGGTTATTCATACTTGGTTAATATATGAAAAAAAAATATATCTATAGTTTGTATTTGGTTAATATATAAAAAAATATATCCGTAATTTGTTTTACGAATAATGAAAATTACAATTTTTTTGGGGTAACAACGGCCACGAAATAATATTTTGTACATGAGTCAACACAGAAAAATATTTTTTTCAGTCTAAAAATTTTTTTATCATCGGTAATTACTGTCACAAATAAAAGATTACATTAAAAAAACAAAATACGTAACTTACATCAACTCTCCTACTTCATTCAACTCATTCCCACTCCTTCCCCCTTCTTCCCACTCTCACTCATCCCACACCTGCAATTTCTGAACGAAAAGAACAGGGCCTAAGAAATAAAAGAAAAATAAGAAGAAATAACGAGTATCTAATTAATAAATAAACCAAGAGCATGATTCAAAATGGTCTTTTTCTTCAATTTGGTCATAAGCAATGAGTTGTCTCCAATAACCTCAAGGCTTCGACACCTAGCTTTCCATGTTTTTTTGAAGCACAAAAACACAAGCCCTAACTTCTTCGATGACTAGGTTAAAAAATCCTAACCCTTGGTTCATTCCCATGGCAACCGTGCCCTATTGAATCAGGTACAACAGAATCCAGACCAAACTATACCCCCAAGATTCGCTTGCATTGAAATTCAACTTCGAAGCCCTTGTAGATGGCCACCTCCAGTGAGCATGAAGCACTAGTGAAAACACTTGTAGCCTATCCCTTGCATAATAAAGTTGTTAACAAAGTCGAAAACTCTCAAACCAAAGGCAAACATGTTAGGCTCGGGCGTACCAAACATAATTTAGCTCCTAGCATTTTTGGATCATTGCCATTGGACAACAATCGACAACCCTCCCAAACCTCTATCGCCGAAGGACAAAGAAAAACCACATGTTCATTAGATTCCTCAATGGCATCATACACACAACACAACACAACAAAGCAAAGCTTAGGATATGCCGAGCAAGATTTGCTCTAGTAGCCAAAAGCAGACTTGCAAATCTTCCAATGAAAGAGTTTGATTCGATGAGGTAATTTCAACTTATGGAGCTTATGCCATATGGGGTTAGAACCTGTAGAAGATGAAGCTGTGGAGTCACCATCCTCGATGTCACGAAGGAAATCAAACACTAACTTCATCAATTGAACAAAAGTGTCAAATTAACTTGTCAATGGGTTGTAAATAGGAGAGGGGAACTTGCATAATAATACCAACATCACACTGAAAACCAAAACTTCATCAAGTATTTTTTTTTTTTTTCCGCACTAGCACCCCAAGGCCAATTCTTCTTGTTGTTGCCATTGTTGTTTTTGTTATTATTCTCATGAGATGAATCACAAAAGGGTCACTATATAAGGAGAAGTTGGGTGAGAAAAAAAGAGATGGGGATTTGAATCCTCATGAGCTCCAGTCCCTAGTGTCTGGTGAGAATTTTATAAAAATGAACTTGATACCTGGAGGTACAAAGCACTCCTAAATGCTTCGAACTTGAACTCTCCCTCCTATAGGGAGCTTTACGCCCCATCCCCCTAGGTTCATACTTGCATAGTGGCACATAATAGAAGGGGGAAGGGAACTGCTGAATGCGACGTGGCACTAACGACAACGAGGAAGATCTCTTCCCCTGACAACTTTGAATCTCTAAACTTCGACCCCATCATGCTTTCTCCATTTATTGAATTTTGTTCATTTTCTACCGGTGAATAGAAACGTCTACAGCTGTCCAGTTTTTTCCCCTCATTTTTTTTCAATTTCCTCCACTAAAGAATCTGTCATTCCCAAACATAAAATCAAAGCAGATCGAGGAGATAGAAAGAGTGAGGAAGATGGAGAGAAAAGGGATGAAAATGTTGGTGATGGTTTTCTTCAATTTCTCAAACTTTAATAAAAAACATTTTGGGAGTTGATTGTAAACTTGGGTTCTGGTTAAGATTTGTTGGTTTTAGAGGGGAACAAAGAATGAAGATGGAAGGGATTACACACTCACACACACATATATGCCCGCACGAACAAACGCATGAGCGAGCTCACGCGCGCACACACACAGAGGTTGGTACCCTTAAAAATAAATTTCAAAAATTTAATCCCTTATTGTAACACCCACATTTTATTTAAACTATCTAACACATTTCTTGATATTACGAATCGTATTTTATTATTTTAGTTAAGTTATATCAATATCGATGTGCTTGCATAAGTGCTAATTTTATTAAAAAGAGAATTATTATTATTATTATTATTGATTTTCAAATTTAATTCGTGCTAATTTATGCCAATAAATTGTGCCAATAGTTTAATTTAGTTGTTTCCCGAATTCGATTAGAATGCCGATTATTGGGGTATTTAGACCCGAATCTAGATGGCGCACTAGTGATTTGGGGGCGAGAACTAGAGTTGAGTAGGAATTGACCCCAAAAAAAAAAAAAGAAGGAACAAAAATAGGGGGTCAAAGCCCCTTCCTTTATGCGAGAGCACGACCAAGGAGGAGGAACTTTGGTGCTCCCAGCCCTCGACCCCCATCACGGCCCCCATCACCAAGCAGAGAGAGGAAGAAAAAGAGATCGACGGTGGAGGGCGCCTGCCACTGCCAAGAGGGCGACTGGCCGCAACCCCCCATGACCAACTGAAATCAGAAAGAGAGAGAGGAAGGACGACAGAGAGTGATGGAGAAGAAACGTGATCGGGGCAAAATGCAAGCAACCACGGTGTGGGTCAAGCCCTAATCTATCACAACCCATCAGCACCACCACTACCGCCACCGCTGTCAATGGTGGCTGGGCACAAAACCGACGACCTGGGTGGGAATGAAGAAGGAGAACTAGGACAGAATCGAAGTAGTAGCAGTAGTAGGGGGGAACATGACTCAGATGAGCCCAACCCAACCCTAAATCGGGTCCTCTAGCTTGGAATCGAGGTGGAATTTCTCTCCTCTTAATTATTAGTAATTTCAACAAATTTTACTGATTATAGTTAGTTCACGCTTGAATTTGAGTTAGTAATCAGTAATTGGAAAAATTAGACTTGAAATTGGATAAATATGATGATGATACTGATTTAGGAGTCTTGCATGTTGAGTTGATGCGTGACTTTACTAATCGATCAGTTTCGAGAATTATGGAACAAGCAGAATTATGCCTTAATGTTGCTGTTATATTGGTTTTATTATGCCAAAATTTTATTTTGGAGGTTGCATGTGAACGTTATGCTCTGAGGTTGCTAAACGGGTGATTTGAGGTATTTGTAGAGCAAGTAGAATTATGCTTAAATGTCATTGCTAGATTAGTTAGGATATGCTTAAATTCTGTTTTTAGTGATTGGTATAAATGCTATGCTTATGTATGTTGGTTTTATGAACTAATGATTGAATTATGATAATATTGAACCGAGCTTGGTAGTTGGATAGCCTGAGGTGAAACTAATGAGTGATTCGAGGTTTTTGTGGTCAGTGTTGTGTGAGGAGGGAGCTTGTGTTTGATATTAATCGCAATCATGTGGTTTACAAAGTATATGGAATATTAAGTAGATTCTGCTGAAACTGTTCCTGCGAAATGTTACGAATGTGCTACTTGTGAACCCCTTCCCTCTTGAAATTGTTAAATGATGTATGTGATTAATTTGTGCACTCAGAAATCTTCAAAAGGGTCGTTAAAAGCCTACTTTCATAATTGTGAATGTTTTTAAATGTTCACCAGTTGCCTGTCCATTTGTTAAACTGTTTATAGCCTAAAAAGATCCTAAATCGTTGAATTACTCAGTGAATGATAGAACTGAATAGTCGATAGGTCTAGGAAGTTAAAAAGCAAATTAGTAACAAGTTCAAAAATGTTTTAAGGCTTTGGTTTGTTTATATCTCCTTCTTTATGTGAAAAAGAATTTAAACGAACTGAAAAAGGGCAACTGAAGGTGTTAATTACAAAACTTAGTTTGGATCATATACTAGCCAATTACTTTAAGTTTTGAATTCTGAGTTAGTAGACTCATCATGATTTTAAGATGCTTTTCATGTTGAAAATGAAAGAACCATAAAGCATTACTAGGGTTATGGGTTATTCTGCTAGACAAGCATGATTTTAATTATGTAAGCAACTATTAAAAAGAAATGATTCGTGATTCACTTGAATGTGAAACTTACTGTGAGTGACAGTGACTTCTTCTTAATAACCTATGAGGGTTTAATATGATTTTAATGGCTAAGATTAGTGCTTAATTGGATAAACAATTAGGGAGTAGGCCTGGTTTGCGGGAACCTTAATGCCTAGGGAGATAGACCAAGAAGCGAGAACCCTAGAAGACTCTGACGAGAGTAATGGTCTAAAATATGTTATGCCCCAGGGGTAATTTGATGTGTGAGTGACGGCCTCACATAGAGCGAGTAACGATCTCCCCTAATTAGCACGTTATGAGATCTTATGCATGAAAAGATAAGATATTTTCCTGATAAATGAGAAAATGATTCGAATTATTACTAGCTTTGGTATTTCGGGAACTTTTAGAAAGTATATGAGCCTTGAAAAGGCTAGTGTGAATTGTAAACTATTCTTTAAAGAGGCTAGTTTGATTTGTAAACTATTCTTTAAATGCAATATGAGTCACCACGTTTTCAAAAGGTGTATTTGAAAGCGTTTTACCCTATCCTTCTGGTTTGCTTGCTTATGTGCCTAGATGCTTGATTATTAAGGAAGCTTGGTTATTAAGGGTCTAGAAATGAGCTTGAGTGGCTTAGTACGAAGTTTAGAGGCAATGATTTTTCCTTGAGAATAGTTATTGCCTAATGTGATAGAAATATACAAATGTTGTGTGACTACTACTTATCATTATTGCCTGTAAATGATTTTGGTTTTTAAGAAGTTGAGAAATACTCACTGAGCATGTGGTAGCTCACCCCATCTCTATTTTTCCTTTTCTTAGGTTTTCGATGTGATAGGTAGAAGTTGATTTACGTATGCCAGGTTGGAATATCCTTTTGCTTTGAAAAGGTCTCATGTGTGCACATATAGAAGTAGACTTACAAGTTAAACGATGTAACATAATATATCTTTAGAGTTGTAAATGTATGTAAACAAATTACTCTAGTTCATATAATGCATATTGTTTAGAAGTCGCTCTGTATGACCATGTGAACCAACCATCTGATTAGCTAGCTATCTTTTTAGCTAAAGTTAGTTATATTTTGGGATGTAAATCCCAGTACTCCAGATGTGTGATCCGTCGAGTTATCCTTCTTTATTATGAACTTTATTGTTTGGTATGCTCCGGGCAAGTGAATCATAGAGGTGTGAACACCGGCGTGTAGCCGTTGAGCTTATTTCAATATTCTTTTATACTTCTATTCAATACAGTGATTTATTATAAGGCTTTGAGCCTGGAAAATGGTCAGTTTTCAGGCGAAACTCTATCCAGTTTGTCCCAAAATTTCAGTAGGATTTAAGAAATAATTAATACTCTTAATCCTAGAGGTTGGGGGTGCTACACTTATTTTCTGCCAATTTTCCAAGTTGGATTTTCAAGCTAGGTTGCTTTCTGAAACCAAATTTGTTATTTCGACTACAGTTCTATGTCTAATTTGTGCTCGAAATAAATGTTGGATTTAGTATTTTTGCTTGGTTTATGTTCTTTTTGCAAGACAATAATAAAAACCCCAATTTTTGAGCAATATCGAGCCACTCCTATTCAGTGCAATTTTTTTGTTAGGCAAAAAGAAAACTAAAAGAAAATAAAAACTCCAAACCCTTCCATCCACACGTGGCCCTTTCATATAGTCTCTCTCTCTTATTTTCTGCCCAGTAAAAAAAACAGTCCTGGTCCCCCTAATTTGTTATTCTACTTCTTTTTACACTCAAGCAGAGGCACCAACATTCCATCCTTTCCCATAATCTCCATCTTTCAAAGCTCCACCATCGGATCATCATCACTCACTACCACCAGTATCTATCTCCATCACTCAAGTCCAACATCACCTTCTATACCTCATCATCATTAGAGATTCCCCTGTCATTCAGATAGCCAGTGCACGACCATCTATCTCCATCATTGATACAGAGCAAACTCCAAGATTGGACTTACTCTCCCAAGCAAGGATATTGGACCAAGTAGGCTCAATGTTGACTTTGGATCAAGGATTTGGTCCTCCTAGGTCAATATTGACTTAGGACCCTTGAGGAGGTCCAAGTAAGTTTAGGAAAGGTGGTTGGCAATTAGTAGCCCTAAATAAGAAGCTTAGTTACTTTGTTCTCAAAAATCACTTCATTAGCTCATTTTCATTTCCTGGGCATAACACCTCATCTCACTTCTATCTCAGTTTTGGAGAGGAAAATAGGATCCAATTTGGTCAAATTATATATATATATATATATATGTATATATATATATATATATATATATATATATATGTATATATATATATATATGTATATATATATATATATATATATATACGGATAACACCAGACGTCTAGTTTTCGTCAAGCCATATAACAACTCCAAATTATAAGTATCGAGGAAGACATTAGTTGTAAATGGAGCAAGGGCTAGTGAAGGGTCTGGAACTGCACATTTTTTTTTTTTTAATCAAGGAGTTACTTGGCCTAGCAAATGGATTTATTAAGGGCTAATATTTCTTGGATAGTTAGTGGACTCCTCTAGAACCCACCCACAAGAAAATTTTCTCATGACTTATCCAATTAGGATAGTGGATGACTCATCCAATCTAGTTCTAATGCAGTCAATTCCAGTTCGGTTATATTCTGGATATCCCCTTCAAAAGTGTCATGAATGCTCCTACTGATGTGTTGTCAGGTTGATCAACTTTTTTTGTAACGCCCCAATCCTAAGTGATGGATTAGACTAATGATCTTATGGAATTACTACTTGTAAACAATGGAAGTCGTTTTTGGATTGGGAATGTTACCGCCGTTCCTCGACGGAACAAGGCTTCTGAGTCTACCAGTAACCACGTACTTACTCAATCATATCCGGATATTCAGCTATTGAGGAAGGACCCGCATGCAGTCACTTACACAGTCCCAAAATATATAATACATTTGTTGGTACAGCATTGCATATAGATATCATAAGGTCCAAAATAATATACAGCTAACTGACTCTTGGGATGCCAAGCTTAAAGGAGCACTGTGAGCTCGTCCAGCGATTCTCCTGCAAAATAACTTCAGAACCTCCTTCACTTTGCACTACCCTCTGGTTTCCCAGAGAATGAGCTTTTCACTGATTCCTTTCCTAAAACCAAAACATAAAACATTCCAATAATGAGCCGAAGCTCAGCACATACATCCCCATGCAGTGAAATCAAAATAAGACGTAAAGAGTTGGGCGCCCGCATTTCAAAACATTTGACTTTGCAAACAGGAGAGAGGGAATGCGTAAATAAGATGATCTGCTTATTATTATCTGGAAGTGAACCCCTTGGTCGATGTACATCTTGAAACGATCATACTGTAGGTGCTTACCCCCCAAGCCGATCGAGAAGCCTGAGTTGACACCGCCCGCGGGTATATTGAAGGGCATAAGCCCTCATGTTTGGTCACTGGCGGGGTCACTTGTTTATATAGCAAACAATGTGAAACTTGGTTCATTGAATGAATCTTGTATTAATTTTCCTTGCTGAGAAATATGTGAATTTTCGAAGAGCACAGGCAGTGTACGTACCTGGTCGTTGACAGCCTCTCTCCAGTTTAAGTGAAAATTATTTATGGCAGCCTGAAGCGACCAATGTGGTCTCACTTCTGCTTCAAGGTGTCATTTCCCAGTTAGAATGAGATTATGAGCTTTAGTAAATCTTCTTACCTGGTATTGAGTAAGAATAATCAATGACGTCATTAGTAACAATAATAGCGATGTTACGTCATTCATATTACGCGTAATACGCCTCCGCCTCCCTTAATCTTTCTTTTAAGCCTTTACTACTACAATGCCTCCATCTCACAACGTTTCATTCAAGCTATGTCAATAACCCAACAATCATCCAAATCAATCCACAATCTTACAATATAACCGAATAACGTCAAACTTGACACTATAACCGAATAACGTTAAACTTGACACAATAACCGAAACGTCAAACCTAGACGTATGCACCTCGAACTCCTCTTCTCTAGTTTCACTCAATCCACAATAATTCACACAACCATACCGATAATCTTAAAAAAAAATCATCTAACCCCACTATAATTACATAATAACCTCAACAACACCCACTTGAAACTTTCGCGTAATCATAACAAACTTCATTCAACAAAATCGATTTGCGACTTCAACGAATTATTATCAACGATTTCACATTCACATAACCCGCAAACTTAGCCTCAGACAACAGTCAAGTTTCAATGTTCACAATCCTTTTCCAATTTCATAGCTAAGCAAATATAAACGTTATTTACATCACAAAATCAGTAATTCCAACCTAAAACAATTCAAGAACTCAACTCAGTTAGGGTTAGGGTTTCACCTTCAGCTTGCCCTTGAAGCTCCCACAAGAAGGCGTGAAAGGTGGTGGCGATGCTGGGTGGTCGTGGCGATGCACAGGTGGCCGGTGAAAGCTTCTCCGGTGGCAACAGGGGCTGGCGGCAAACAGGGGCCGAGAGGGAGGCGAGACAGGGTATGCCTGGGTGCAGCAACCTCGTGGTTGTCGTGGCTATGGGGGCGGATGGCGGCCGGAGGTCACGGCCTGCGCATTGGGCGGTGACGGAAACCGGCAAGAGGCCGATTTTTGACCGGCAAAACAGAGACAGGGGAGGGTTCGAACGATGGCTGGGGGCGTGGGACAGCGATTTGTGAGTGGCCGGCGACTTGGCTGCCGCGGCCGGGGTTCTGGGCGGCGATGGGCGGTGACGGGTGGCCGACCGGAGCCGGTTTCCGGTGAGGGAAAGCAGTAGGGGAGGTAGCAGCGAAAGGCAGAGAGAGAGATGAGGGGTTTGGGGCCAATTTGCTTCTTCTGCTGATGTTTGTCGTGCGTTAAGTCGGTTTGGAGGAATTTTTGTTTTTGTTTTTCTTTCCTCTGAATTATTATTCTTATTATTAGTATTATTATTATTATTAAGAATATTATTATTATTATTATTACAACAAGTTTCGAACCGGGGATTTAATATTACCTTGAGTGAAGCCACATCGTCGTTTCAACCTGCACTGTACAAATGCAAATATACAACTATATTATAAAACTATTAAATGGAAATGCGGCGCCCAACGTGATAAATTTGTAGTTAAAATACGTGATAAATTTGCAGCTAAAATAAATTGAGGTCATTAGGAGGTATCTTGGGTTCGGGCTGTTACAGTCTTCTCCCCTTAAAATAAGTTTCGTCCTCGAAACTTGCAAATTCAAGGGCATGGTCAGTGTACCTCAAATAAGTACGGGTATTTGCTCCTCATATCTTCCTCAGTTTCCCATGTAGCTTCAGTTGAATCGTGATTGGTCTACAATACCTTGACCAATGGGATACTTTTATTCCGAAGTTGTTTGACTCTATAGTCCAATATTTGCACCGAACGCTCTTCATACAGCAAGTTCTCCGCGACCTCTATAGGTTCTGTCAAAATGGCATGATGTGGGTCTGGAATATACTTTCTGAGCTGTGAAATGTGGAAGACATTGTGTACGCGCTCAAGTTCTGAGGATAGGTTCAGCTTGGATGCTACTGGGTTTAATTTCCCAATGATCTCATAGGGCTTGATGTAGGGCTTAGCTTGCCCCTGATGTTGAATCTCCTTACCCCTTTAACGGGGGATACCATCAGGAATACCTCGTCTCCCACCTGAAATTCGAGTGGCCTTCTTCCTTTATCTGCATAGCTCTTCTATCTGCTTTGGGCCGCTTTCATATGTTCCTGAATTTTTCTTATTGTCTCAGCGGTTTCCTGAATAAGTTCAGGCCCGATGATTAGGGCTTCATCCAGTTCACCCCAACACAATGGAGTCCTACACTTCCTCCTATATAGTGCTTCAAAAGGGGCCATCTTGATGGTGGAGTGATAGCTGTTGTTATAAGAAAATTCCATCAAGGGCAGGTACTCCTCCCATTTCCCCTGAAAGTCGAGTATACATGCCCTTAACATATCCTCCAAAATCTAATTCACACGCTCTGTTTGCCCATCAGTCTCAGGATGATATGAACTGCTAAACTTTAACTTCGTTCCAAAAGCCGTTTGCAGAGCCTGCCAAAACCGAGCTTGAAACCTCGGATCTCGATCCGACACTATATCTTTTGGTATGCCATGCAATCGAACTATTTCTTTTACATAGAGTTGTGCTAGTCTCTCGGTACCCCAAGTGTCGTGAATCAGTACGAAATGGGCCGGCTTAGTGAGGCGACCTACAATGACCCAAATAGCATTCTTCTTAGATGCAGAAAGGGGTAAACCCATAATAAAATCCAGTGAGATCGAATCCCATTTCCAGGTAGGGATCTCCAAAGGTCTTAGTTCCCCCACTGGACGTTGATGTTTCGCCTTCACTCTTTGACAGGTCAGACATCTGCTCACGTACTCCGCAATTTCCCTCTTCATGTTGTCCCACCAGAAAAATTGCCTCAGATCCCTATACATTTTTGTGCCCCCTGGGTGCACTGAGTACCACGTGTTATGAGCCTCGTCTAGAATTTTTCTTTTTATCTTTTCTATGTTAGGCACATACAGCCTATTCTGGAACCTTAGTATCCCGTCTTCGTGCACTATGAAACCAGGAGATTTTCCCAGTGCCATATTCTCTCTGATCCTTTCTAGCTTCGCATCATCCTTTTGATTTGCTTTAATTTCTTCTAGGAGAGAGGGTTGTACTTCTAATGTCATCAGCAGCCCATCCATGCACCCCGGCAAAACAAGCTCGATGGCCATGGTTTCAAGGTCCCTTGAAATTTTAGGCTGGGTGGTCACTATTGCATTCAAGCAATGTTGGGTCTTTCTGCTAAGTGCATCCGCCACTGCATTCGCCTTTCCTGGATGATAGTGAATCTGCAGATCATAATCTTTCAGGAGTTCCAACCACCGCCGTTGTCTTAAATTGATCTCCTTTTGAGTAAAAATGTACTTTAAACTTTGGTGGTTAGTGTACACCTTGCATGGTACCCCATAAAGGTAGTGCCTCCAAATTTTTAAGGTGAAAATGACTACCGCTAACTCCAAGTCATGAGTTGGGTAATTCTTCTCGTAAGGCTTGAGTTGCCTAGAAGCATAGGCTATGACCTTATCATCTTGCATTAGTACACAACCTAGCCCATTTTTGGAGGCATCGCTATAAATTGCATACTCTTTCCCTTCTTCGGGTAGGGTAAGGACAGGTGCTGTGGTCAAATGTTTTTTCAGTCTCTGGAATGCTTCCTCACATCTATCGGACCACTCAAACTTGGTGGTTTTCTTTAACAGATTCGTCAAGGGAGTTGCGATCCTGGAGAAGTCCTTCACAAAACGCCTGTAGTACCCTGCCAAACCGAGGAAACTTCTTACTTCCGTTACATTTGTGGGCCTGGGCCATTCGGTAACCGCCCTTATTTTCTGAGAATCAACTTTGATTTCTTCCTTGGAAACAACATGCCCCAAAAATGTCACCTCAGTTAGTCAAAACTTGCACTTTTTAAGCTTAGCATATAATTGATTTTCCCTCAGTGTCTGCAAAACAGTCCTTAGATGATTTGCATGTTCTTCCCTATTCTTGGAGTAGATCAGAATGTCATTTATAAAGACCACCACAAGTTTGTCTAAATAGGGTCTGAAAACTCTATTCATAAGGTCCATGAATGCAGCAGGGGCATTTGTAAGCCCAAAAGGCATCACAGTGAATTCGTAATGGCCATATCTAGTCCTGAAGGCTGTTTTGGGAATATCTCCTAGCTTAATCCTAAGCCGATGGTACCCCGACCTCAAGTCGATTTTTGAAAATACCCCAGCTCCTTGCAATTGATCAAATAAGTCATCTATATGAGGTAAAGGGTACTTATTTTTGATGGTTATCTTATTTAACTCCCGATAATCTATGTATAATCTCAAGGTTCCATCCTTTGTCTTCACAAATAGCACAGGGGCTCCCCAAGGTGATACACTCGGCCTAATGAAACTTTTTGCAACAATTCCTCCAACTGAGTCTTTAATTCCTTCAACTCGGTTGGGGCCATCCGGTAAGGAGCCTTAGAAATAGGTTGCGCTCCCGGAACTAACTCAATCTCAAAGTCAATCTCCCGTTGTGGTGGTAGTCTTGGCAACTCTTCAGGAAAGACATCCGGGGATTCCTTGACTACTGGGATATCCTCTATTTTCATCTCTTCTTCTTTGACTTCCATAGCATAACACAAATATCCGACGCATCCTTGTCGTAACGACTTTCTTACTTTCATAATTGAAATCACCGAAGGATCCTCCCTAAATTTTTCCCCATGGAAACACACTTCTTGATTTCCTCGCCCCCTTAAAGTAACCCTAAGATTTTTGCAATCTATGGTTGCCCCGTATGCAAATAACCAGTCCATTCCCAAGATTATATCAAACTCAGACATATCAAACTGAATTAAATCCCCAGGGAACTCATAGTAGGAACATGCCTATAAAGGATGGGGCACGCAATCACTTGTCCGTTCGGTAGACTAATCCTATAGCTCACCCGTTCTTCATGCTTTTTCAAGGTTAGTTGCAATGCAGCATGGGTAGATATAAATGAATGTGTCGCACCCGAATCAAATAGCACACAAAATGGCGTTGAATTTAAAAAGAGAGTTCCAGTAACGACCGTACCAGAGATTACAACTTCTTTTTTGCTGATTATATAGGCTCACCCCGCTGTTGGGGACTTCAAGGGTTGGGAACCCTGACGAGGAGGCGGGGCAGGCTTGGCACCCCTTTTTTCCAAAGCCTTCTGTTTTGTGGGGCACGTGGCAACGAAATGGTCAGGGCTTCCGCACCACATGCATCTATTAGTCCCAACCCGACAATCGGCTGTAGTGTGGTTCGTTCGCTCACACTTGGCGCAAGGTTTCATTGGTGCTACTGGACGATTGCTAGCAGGGCTAGCAGCAGGTTTCTTCTGGGCCACACTTTCACTAGACGCACCACGATCATTCCATTTCCTTTTTTGATTTCCTGGACCCAGGGCCCTTAATTCACCCTTCACTTGTTCTACCTCAGTTGCTCTGTCATACAATTCCTGATAGGTTTGTATTGGCTGTCCTGCCAAATGATTTCGAATATAGAAAGCTAACCCTTCTTCAAACCTTCTCATTTTCAGCCTTTCATACGCTATGAAATCTGGTGCAAATCTCGCTAGTTCCGTAAATTTCCGAGTGTACTGCATTACTGTCATATTACCACTCATCTTCAGCTCCAAAAATTCCTTCTCTTTTTATCGTTGGATTGTAATTGGATAGAACTTGGCCCAAAGTTCCTCGAGAAACTTAGTCCATGTAAGTTCCGGCCCTTGCAGCTTATCCTTCACGGTGCTCCACCAGATGTCTGCTTCTCCAGTTAAATAGAAGGTTCCTATATTTACCTTCTTCTCTTCGGGCACTTCGACCACGGTAAATATCTTTTCCATTCCTCTAATCCAATCTTCCAGTTCTACAGGGTCTAAATTTCCGTCATAGATCTTAGGGTTGCGTCGAGCTACCCTATCCGCCAGCTTATCCGACTTTGGAGGGTGTTCTGAAAGTCCCTGAGGCCCTGAGGGTACAGTGGGGTTCCTTTTCATTAACTCAGTTATCAAATTTTTCCAATAATTCGGACCCTCCACACTACTAGACGCTCCCAAGGCCACAGTTGGGTCCTCACTAAAGTGCTGCTGGGAATTCTCATTTGCCTGGTTTCCCGAATTCTGAGTTTCACCCCTTTGGTTATCCTGATCATTGTTTGCAGATTCTGACATCCTAAGTCACATAGACAAGATTCAGTATCTAAATGTAACATTACAATTAAGTCAAATAGGTAAGCAGTATAGTGATCGGGATACATTTATCCAAACCCTACTTTTATTACAAAGACATGCATGCATGTACAAGGGTCAACAAAAGAATGTTACAGTAGGTCGCGTTGGCATTTCTCCAACCAACTGGGACTACCACCAAATTCCCCTGCCGTACTAGCACCTACTAGGCCTATCTAAGTCCCCAAAAAAAACGGATGGCCTTGTTACGGCTGGCAAGTTTCATAACCTATATACATCATATGTACAAATAGTGAGCAAAAAAAACTTCCCACTATGCCAGTCGTACCGCATAAACTACCCAAACCTCCCTATTCTAGGCCCAGAAGAGAAGAAGGATGCCTAACGATCCCACGAGGGGTCGTAATCAGGGTCGGAGGAATCATCATTCTCTTCCCCTAAAACGTCGTCAACCTCCCCCTCGTCCTCCCCTGGATCCCATTCTTCTTCCGGATCTTCATCCTCCTCATCGGAACTTATCACAATAATCTCGGGAGAGCTAGGCACATCCACCACCACATGGACCCCAGCGTGAGCTCCCAAGTCCCCTTCCGAGGCCGCATGCGGTGGAGAAGCAGGCGAGTGGGGAACTGGAGATTGCGAGGGCAGGGGCCCCTGGCCTGCCAGAGGTGGGGGTAGGACGACTGGGGGCTGCGTCGAGAGCGCTGGAAATATGTAGGGTAGGATCTTGTAGGAGATTTCCCTCAAGTCAAACTCTTCTCGAAGTAATAGGTCCCTAGTAACCGCAATCCAGGGTCCTATTACCTCAAACCGCTCCGCATGAACTCCTGGGTCCCCCGTGGTCATAAAGTCCTGATACTGTAATCGAAACTCGTGCCACGGAGCAATGAGGGGCAACGACCCCAGAAGTCGTCGCATGCGGGCGACCACATCATGAAATTCAGAAAAGGGATCTTGCACGTGGGCCATCATGGCCGCATGCAACTTAGCAATATGAACTGCCATTGGGGTGTGTGGTGCCATCTGCATGGTGTACGCATTTACAGGCGCTCCTGGGTGATCCATCTAGGCATGAAGACAACAGAGAACAGAGAAAGGGTAAGTACATGCACACATAGCCAACCCCTAGCAAAAATAAGGCGCCATCCTTAGCCCCTAATCCCCAAACTCTCGCGTGCCCTATGCTCACAGTAATTTTCTAACTGCGCTCTGATACCAAAACTGTAACGCCCCAATCCTAAGTGATGGATTAGACTAATGATCTTATGGAATTACTACTTGTAAACAGTGGAAGTCGTTTTTAGATTGGGAACGTAACCACCGTTCCTCGACGGAACAAGGCTCCTGAGTCTACCAGTAACCACGTACTTACTCAATCATATCCGGATATTCAGCTATTGAGGAAGGACCCGCATGCAGTCACTTACACAGTCCCAAAATATATAATACATTTGTTGGTACAACATTGCATATAGATATCATAAGGTCCAAAATAATATACAGCTAACTGACTCTTGGGATGCCAAGCTTAAAGGAGCACTGTGAACTCGTCTAGCGATTCTCCTGCAAAATAACTTCAGAACCTCCTTCACTTTGCACTACCCTCTGGTTTTCTAGAGAATGAGCTTTTCACTGATTCCTTTCCTAAAACCAAAACATAAAACATTCGAATAATGAGCCGAAGCTCAGCACATACATCCCCATGCAGTGAAATTAAAATAAGACGTAAAGAGTTGGGCGCCCGCATTTCAAAACATTTGACTTTGCAAACAGGAGAGAGGGAATGCGTAAATAAGATGATTTGCTTATTATTATGTGGAAGTGAACCCCTTAGTCGATGTACATCTTGAAACGATCATACTGTAGGTGCTCACCCCCCAGACCGATTGAGAAGCCTGAGTTGATACCGCACGCGGGTATATTGAAAGTCATAAGCCCTGATGTTTGGTCACTGGCGGGATCACTTGTTTATATGGCAAACAATGTGAAACTTGGTTCATTGAATGAATCTTGTATTAATTTTCCTTGCTGAGAAATACATGAATGTTCGAAGAGCACAGGCAGTGTACGTACCTGGTCATTGACAGCCTCTCTCCAGTTTAAGTGAAAATTATTTGTGGCAGCCTGAAGCGATCGATGTGGCCTCACTTTTGCTTCAAGGTGTCATTTCAGTTAGAATGAGATTATGAGCTTTAACAAATCTTCTTACCTGATATTGAGTAAGAATAATCAATGACGTCATTAGTAACCATAATAGCGATGTTACGTCATTCATATTACGTGTAATACGCCTCCGCCTCCCTTAATCTTTCTTTTAAGCCTTTACTACTACAATGCCTCCATCTCACAATGTTTCATTCAAGCTATGTCAATAACCCAACAATCATCCAAATCAATCCACAATCTTACAATATAACCGAATAACGTCAAACTTGACACTATACCCGAATAACGTTAAACTTGACACAATAACCATAACGTCAAACCTATACGTAAGCACCTCGAACTCCTCTTCTCTACTTTCCCTCAATCCACAATAATTCACACAACCATACCGATAATCTTAAAAAAAATCATTTAACCCCACTATAATTACATAATAACCTCAACAACACCCACTTGAAACTTTCGCGTAATCATAACAAACTTCATTCAACAAAATCGATTTGCAACTTCAACGAATTATTATCAACGATTTCACATTCACATAACTTGCAAACTTAGCCTCAGACAACAGTCAAGTTTCAATGTTCACAATCCTTTTCCAATTTCATAGCTAAGCAAATATAAACGTTATTTACATCACAAAATCAGTAATTCCAACCTAAAACAATTCAAGAACTCAACTCAGTTAGGGTTAGGGTTTCACCTTCAGCTTGCCCTTGAAGCTCCCACAAGAAGGCGTGAAAGGCGGTGGTGATGCTGGGTGGTCGTGGCGATGCACAGGTGGCCAGTGAAAGCTTCTCCGGTGGCAACAGGGGCTGGCAGCAAACAGGGGCCAAGAGGGAGGCGAGACAGGGTATGCCTGGGTGCAGCAACCTTGTGGTTGTCGTGGCTATGGGGGCGGATGGCGGCCGGAGGTCACGGCCGGTGCCTTGAGTGGTGACGGAAACCGGCAAGAGGCCGGCTTCTGACCAGCGAAACAGAGACAGGGGAGGGTTCGAACGATGGCTGGGGGCGCGGGACAGCGAATGGTGAGCGGCCGGCGACTTGGCTGCCGCGGCCGGGGTTCTGGGCGGCGATGGGCGGTGACGGGTGGCCGACCCGAGCCGATTTCCGGCAAGGGAAAGCAGCAGGGGGGGTAGCAGCGAAAGGCAGAGAGAGATGAGGGGTTTGGGGCCAATTTGCTTCTTCTGCTGATGTTTATCGTGCGTTAAGTCGGTTTGGAGGAATTTTTTTTTTTCCTTTCTTTCCTCTGAATTATTATTCTTATTATTAGTATTATTATTATTATTGAGAATATTATTATTATTATTATTACAACAAGTTTCGAACTGGGGATTTAATATTACCTTGAGTGAAGCCACATCGTCGTTTCAACCTGCACTGTACAAATGCAAATATACAACTATATTATAAAACTATTAAATGGAAATGCGGCATCCAACGTGATAAATTTGCAGTTAAAATATGTGATAAATTTGCAGCTAAAATAAATTGAGGTCATTAGGAGGTATCTTGGGTTCGGGCTGTTACATTTTTAGTCTTGTATGGCGCAATTACCTAAGAATCCAACGACTTATATTCTGGGGTTAAAAAACTCACCCCATTCTTTCCTATTTCCTAAATTTGTTAGAGTCAGTTTTAGTCTTCAATTAACCATAAGGATTCCACAATGGTGTCTTGGCGATGTAATATTCCTCTAGAGAAAGGAGGAGTGTTACAAAGGTATCTTTGTGTAGTTTATTTGTCAAGCTAAGGGTCAATCGATTTTCATCCTCTCTTTTTGCCATTGTTTTGTTTAAACATTTTTCATTTATAGGCTAATTTAACTGTGCATATGTATTTTTAATCTAGGCTAGCACCCCCTCCCCAAACTTAAATTTTTGTTTCAAATTTGTTTCCTTCATATATTCTGTTTGTAAGTTGCACGCATGCTTTGTTACAATATGACATTTCAATCTTCTGATTTCAATAATGTAGGCCGTTAGTGATTACGAACAGTGTCGGGATGTATCCCATCACAACATCATACCTTTGCTTCCAAACCTAAAGCTTTGGTTTGAGTCAATGAGTTAGGCAGTCTTCATAACAAGAATTATTCAAGGACATTTAAAGAACCTTTTCTTATCAAAGCACACCTGTTTTGGTTGTCCATTTGGTTAAAATCAGTAATTTGTTTTTGTGTGTTTTAAACAAACTCAGTGGTGACTCTACTTTACTACCATGTGTTGAAAATACAATAAAATGTTTTCGGCCATCTATCTATATATAAATATATAAATATAAATATAATATAAACATAATAGCAATCTTATGGGACCTACTATTTAGAGTTTTTCAACCATGGGATTGCAACTGTTTTTAATAATCACCGTAGGATTTGCCAAGAAAAAATTAAATTAATTAAAAAAATCTATATCATCTATAGTAGTAATTATTTGATAACGGTCATTTCCTTAATTCTCATTAATTTAAAATTCTCACTAATTTGCTGCACTGGGCTGTTGATTAAATTGAACAAATGTGTGGTCTACCTTTGATTAAAGCACAATAAAAATATTTTCGTTAAGGGGTGAAAAAGACAAATTATCTTTACAGTTTTAGCTCACGTCTCCATGTCTCTGTGGAGTCTACAGATGGGCATAAATATCCACAAGTCTACGAATGGGCACAACTATCCACGTCTCTACCATTTCATTTTTTTCACGTCTCTTTCTCTCTCCACACCTCACTCTATCTCCACCTTCTTGAAAGTAGGCAGTTGAACTTTCCCTGTAAATCTTAATCGACTGGTAAAATATTTATACCTAGAAATCACTTCTTGGTTGTTTTCCCCCCTAATTTTCTTTAATAGGTGATTTTAACTATTTGAAAGACAAATTTCTCAATTTTAGTTTGACTAATTTGTTGGGGGGGGGTGATGCATTGAAAAACTAATAAAGATAATTATTAAATTTTGCATTTAAAAACTATACAAAACACCCTTCTATATCAACATTGCCTTCTAAAATATATTATTTTTTGCACATGATTTAGTTCTACCAAAACATTAATTAAGCTTACTTAAAATGCAAATATAAGTCTCTAGGCATTACAAATTAGTAATATAATCAGTGATAAAAGCAATCTCTTGAATATACTACTACTTATTATAATAGGATTAGAAAGCTAATATTTACCCTAAAAACTATTTGTGCTCAAGTCCATAATGTCCCTACTACATATTTCGCAAGAATATAATCTCATATCATAATATCCCTACTATATATTTTGCAGGAATATAATCTCATCCTTTCCAAAATGGATATTGCAAAGAAGAACCTATTATATGCTACATCGCAAAAGGTCAATAGATTTAATCACTTCTGCACACATCAACACAACTAATAATTGAATTCCCTTATCAAAGTATTAGTACGTTACTAAATGTATGCTTTTGTTGAACAGAAACAAACTGAAACATCTAACATTTCTCCGGCCAGATTAATCCATTAGTATGCAATTCATTCATACAACAGGCAACTATTTATCATGAAGAATCAAAATAAGGTGAGGAATGCAACAAATCTCTCAGTTAGCCCCAAATTTGTGAGCGGAAACTCAAGACTGCTTCACAAACCAACTGTTCTACCTTTGAAGTTATAATACTTTCATTTTATAAACTTAGCTTGAATAAAAGAATGTTGTTCGAATAAACTAAATTTATGTAACAAATACTAATCCATTGTTAAACCCAACTTTGTCAATGATTGCAATTTAAAATTCTTATTTCAAGGTTTGATTTATCCAATTTCTTTGGAATATTATGTATGTTATGCTAATGAATTAATCGTCTTAGTTTAAAAAAAGCTGATAAGAAAAAATCTCACACTATTGCTAATACACAAAATACAGTAAGACTTCTCCTCCTTCTAAACATAAAAAGACAGAATCTAAGTAATAATAAAAGTGCATGACACATTTTTCTTATTTTTTAAATTACATACCTAAAAAATTACACATAAACAAATCGAATGTATTGAATTATTGGAAAAAGCACTAACTAACATAATCAATGTCTCTATTGTGAGTTAACAAAAAGAAAATAGTTACATCCATATAAGAATATATATAAAGAACATCCCATGGCAATTTCAATTATAGATAATTAAATATATTGTGAATTGTATTTTAATTTAATTACATAATAACACAACACAAAATATATGCACATTTATCATCGGTAAACTAAATAAATTATGCCTAACTAATCAAAGGATTTGTCCAATTCATTAATAATAGAATTCACTAGGCGTCTTTCACCTTGGATATTACTTTTATGTCCCAAAATGTTAAAAGCACATACTGGACAGTCAATTTTTCCATTAAATACTCTCCTTTTTCATATAAATGGACGAAAAACTACAATGCATGGTTGTTCTTCTTACATCATTAGCCACACAAAGTAGTAGCAACAACAACATTTTTAGTATCACATTGTATGATGTCTCTTTGTAAATTTTTTACTATTACTATTTATTGTTATTAATATTACTACTACTACTACTATTGTAGTTGTTGATGATGTTGTTATTGTTGCTACTGTTATTATTATCATTACTACTACTACTACTGACTACTACTACTTCAGCTTCTATTACTACTACAATGTATTGTTATGCTTCTTATTGGTGTCACTATCATTATTTGTACAATAACTATGTTATATTGTGTTGATGTTTGACAAAATTTCACTCCCTTTTCTTTTTTTCTACAATTTGCAGCATCTACTTGACAATTAGACAACAAATCTGTGAAAACAATCGACTACAAATGATAGATAAATTGCAATGTAAAGAAAATCGAGAGAATTGTCGTGCAATCCTCGATTCCAAAAGAGGACCTCCAAAGAAGAAGAAAACTCATGAATCAAATGAAGCTCCTCTGGTGAAGAAAAAAAAGCAAGATTCAGCTCCAAATCAACAAAACCAAGAACGTATAAACAACTTGCATTAGACTAAAAAAAACCAATACTAATTCCAAAAACAAAAGACTAATGCATTTAATCCATATTGCAGGTGCCCAACCAACACGATACCTTAACCTGGGACCCCCTGGCCACAAGTGTCAGTTTTGTGATGCAATAATGTGGTATGAAGAGAGACTTTAAAAATCACATGGCACATCAAACCCAATGTTCTCTTTGTGTTGTATTGAAGGAAAAGTCAAACTTGCAAAGCTAAAAGAAGCACCTATATACCTTCAAGAGTTACTCGTCTAAAGAAAAGGCCAGACTGCTACAAAGTTCAAGGACAACATAAGAGCCTACAATTCAATTTTCTCCTTCACTTCGATGGGAGCCAACATAGACAAGGAAATAAATCGAAAGCCAGGACCTTATGTGTTCAGAATTAATGGATACCATATGATTGGGTCACTTTTACCAAAGCAAAACGGCAAGCCAAAGTTTGCACAATTGTATATCTTTGATACAAAAAATGAGGTTCGAAATAGACTTTAGACACTGGGAAAGAGTGATAAATCAAGCAAACTGGATGAAGAAGTTGTCGAAGGTCATATGCATATGTTTGACAACTATAATGCCCTTACGAAAGTGTTTCGGCTGGCTGGAGACAAACTAAAGGAGGAGCACCCCACAAATTTGAATATTCGACTAATTGGAGAAAGAAAAGAGGTAAATCGACATTATAATACTCCAACAGCAACAAAGATTGCAGCTTTGATTGTTTGTGATTTTGGATGTAGCAATATTGGATGTGACATCATAATTGACCATCAAACTCGAGGGTTATAGAGAGTATCAAAAGACAACCTGTCCTTCATGGCCTTATAATATCCAATTTTGTTTCCTTATGGTGAGGATGGATACTATGAAGGGATCGGATATGATGCAAGAAGCAAAAGAAAGAAGACAAAAAGAGGATGCATCATTATAAGAGAGTTTTATGTCGATAAAATTCAACAGTAACTAATTGAAGGACAAACTTTACAATGGGGGGGAGATTACTCCAACAATACATCGTTGATACTTACTCAATTATCAAAGAAAAGCGTTTGTAATACTTGAGGACACACTTAAAAAAACTAAGATCAAAACTCTATAGAAATGTATGTGATGCTATTTCTAAGGGAGATGTGGATGGTGATCCATTGGTAGATACATAGTGTTGCCTTCTTCATTCACTGGTGGGCCTCGATATATGATACAAACTTCCAAGATGCAATGGAAATCTACAGAAAATATGGCAACCCACATTTGTTCATTACTTTCACAGCTAATCCAAAATGGCCAGAAGTTCCACACATGTTGGAACATATTGAAGGACAAAGAGTTGAAGATAGACTTGATATTGTTTGTCGGGTCTTCAAGTTAAAACTTGAACAACTTTTGAAAGTGCTTACAAAAGATCACCACTTTGGCAAAACTCGGTACGGTAAACACGTTAAATTGACATTTCCACGTGCAATATAATTAGTATATAACAATTGTTATAAATATATATGGTCGTCAATGACATACTGAAAAACTTACACCCCTTTATGTAAGACCATATGAGACATAGTTGCGAGAAATAGGGTGTTATAAATTCATACTTTTTAAAAGTAAGCTCACAGTTTAACAATTGTACTTTACATAACTATTAAAAAAATCTACTCTGCATGCCTTCAAAAAAGAATATTAAACACAAGAATTGTACAAAATAATTTACACGTTATTAGGTATTTGTAATTTACAATTATATATGATTACAATTGATGAACTTTGTCTATGTTTCAGTTGTCTATACCATAGAATTTCAGAAAAGGGGTTTGTCACATGCACACATATTCTTGTGGCTTCAGACATAGGATGATATGATAACGCCCACATATATAAATACACTCATCTCATCTGAAATCCCTAATAAGATTCAAGATCCAGATGAAGTTGTCTCGCAATTCATGATGCATGGGCCATGTGGCCCTGACAATGCAAAGCACCATGCACAGACGACAAAGTATGTACAAAGAAGTTCCCAAAGAGTTTCCATCGAGACACTACTATTGATGAAGCAGGTCATCCTGTGTATAGAAGGCGTAACAATGGGAGGTAAGTAATACCACTGCTGTTGCACTTACATATTGCTAAAATTCAACATACGCGATATGCTATATGTAGTTTTAAAATCATTTAAATTCTCCAAGACCATAAAGAAAGGAGACATTCAACTTAACAATTAATATGTCATTCCATACAATGAAGAATTGTTGTTGATGTTCAAAGCACATATTAACACTGAATGGTGCAATAGAACAAAAGCAATTAAGTACCTCTTCAAGTATGTCAACAAAGGGGTCGATAGGGCTACTATGGTAATTGAGAATGGTACCTCAGCCAATGGAGATGATGAAATTATGACATACTTAGATTGTCGATACCTATCAGCTTGCAAATCTGCTTGGAGGATATTTTAATTTGACATACAATATAGAAATCCATTTGTGATACGTCTACAAGTACATTTGGAGCATGAACATTTAGTGACACTAAGAGATGAAGATCACTTGCCAAGTTATATACGAAGAGATGACCTTGAGAATACTATGTTCACTGAGTGGATGAAGATGAACATCATTGATACAGAAGCACGAGAATTAACATATGCAGACTTCCCAAGCAAATTTGTTTGGAATGATTCCTCAGACGTTTCGAATCCATTGCAACAAAAGTGGGTGAAAAGGAAATGTTGGACGCAGAGAGTTCGCAGAAGGTGTATTGGAAGAATTGTCTACACACATCCAAGTGCTGGTGAGAAGTACTACCTTAGAATTTTGTTGAACTCAGCGAAAGGACCAAGGAGCTATAAAGAAATAAGAACAGTTAATAGGATCACCTATGTAACATTCAAGCAAGCTTGCTATGCTTTAAAGCTTTTAAATGATGATAATGAGTGGAATGACGCTATCCAAGAAACAAACCATTGGGCCACGCCATCTCAATTAAGTAAACTATTTGTCACCATCCTTTTGTTTTCTGAGGTATCCGACCTGTGCCTATTTGGAATACCAATGCAGCATTGCTTTCTGAGGACATATTATATGACATAAGGAAGTTCTACAAGCATCTGGAATTAATATTGTCAGAGGAACAAATCAATTCCCTAACTCTTTTAGAGATTACAAAGATCTTGAATACATATGGCAAATGTTTGGCTGATTTTAGTACATTGCCGACACCAAGTCCTCAAAAGATGCCTGATGTAGAAAATAGACTGATAAAGGAAAAGTTAACGTATGATGTTGAACTTTTGAGACAACAACATGAAAGCTCTAAGATGTCATTAAATAAGGAGCAGTTACAGTTTACGATGCTGTTGTTGAAGCTGTAAACAATAACACCGAAGGGGTTTTTCTTTGTATATGGCCATGGAGGAACAGGAAAGACGTTTTTGTATAATACAATATCTTCCAGGTTAAGAAAAGAAAGGAGGATCGTTATAACTATTGCTTCATCAGGTAATAAAGATATATTAGAGTAATATGCCTGCATATATATGTCAACCACTCTGATCATAATATATACTTATTTCAACAGGTAATGCATCATTGTTGATTCTAGGAGGCCGAACCTCATACAATAGATTCAGCATCCTGATAGACTTATCTGAGCATTCAACTTGCAATGTCAAAAGGCAAACACAAATAGCTGACCTTCTATGTCAAGCTTCCTTAATCATATGGGATGAAGCACCTATGGATCATAGATTTGCTTTTGAAGTAGTTGACAAGACAATGAAAGACATTGTGGGAAAGATGGATGCAACTGGATCATTATAACTATTTGGAGGGAAAACTATACTCCTTGGAGGTGATTTTAGACAGGTACTACTAGCAATACCAAAAGGAAAAAGGCCAGATGTGGTGCAAGCAACAATAAATAGATCATATATTTGGGGTAATTACAAGGTTTTCATGTTAACAAAAAGCATGCGCATGAAGAACAAGTTAATGGATGGTTTCATAGATTCAGAAAAGGAAGGATTCAATAAATGACTTCTAGAAATTGGAAATGGCACATTTCCAACAATAGGGAAAGAGGATGAGTCAGAGCCAACTTATGTTCGCATTCCAGATAAGTATCTTCTAAAGTGCAACGACAACCATGTATATCCCATAGTGTAGAACACATATCCAACATTCGATACGAAACACAATGATGATACTTACCTTAGAGAGCGCGCCATACTAGCCCCTTTTAATGAAACAACATATGAGATCAACGACTACATGACAGAGTTGCTCCCAGGTGATTACAAAGAATACAGAGTTGTGATGAAATTTGCCAAGGATCCATGGATTCTGTGCAACAACTGCACATGTACCCAATAGAATTTTTGAATGGCCTAACATTGACAAGATTGCCGAAACATTTACGAAGGCTAAAAGTAGGCATGCTAATCATCTTGCTCAGAAACATCAACCCTTCACAAGGACTTTGCAATGGGACCAGATTGATAGTGAACTATTTGGGCCAATATGTTATACAAGCAAGAATTTTGACAGGTAAAAATGTCGGAATGAAGGTTACAATCCCTAGAATTGTTTTGCACTCGTTTGAGACAAAGAGGCCATTCGTATTAAAACGAAGGCAATTTCCTGTTCGTGTTTCCTATGTAATGACCATAAACAAAAGCCGGGGACAATCACTGAAATATGTAGGAGTTTACCTTTCAAAACCGGTATTCAGTCATGGACAACTGTATGTTGCAGCCTCATGTGTGACATCACCAGAGGGTTTGAAATCTATCATTAAACATGACAATGAATAGTATGAAGGATACACAAGAAATATTATCTATAAAGAAGTGTTCAATAACTTACCAATGGTATGTATGTATTCAAAATAACTTCACCACTATAAATTACCACCAAAAAAAAAAAAAAAACCAATTGACATTATACATCTTTTAGTGTTAGTAAACTCCAACAAAATGTTAGTTATAATTATACATAGACCATGACAGAGTATGATTCTTAGAATTAAATATAATTGGAGATAAAAATAATAGTAATTGATAAATTCCTCCAATATTGTGCAGGCAACCCCAAGTAGCTGAAATATACTTGAAGTTCACAATTGAAATACCTCTCTGTCGGTAAGTACAAATCAATACTAAATATTATCTTATATTTTTGTCTAAATGTACAAGCATGTAAAAAACCCATTACATGCAGTCAACAACACATCGTTGATTAAAAAATAGTAAGGAACAAATGAAAAATCCAAACCTAACTTAGTATAATATATATTACTTTTGCTGGTTACTTAATATAAGAATAAAAGTTTGTGACTAATACATATCAAAGATGACAAAATCTGATGTGTTATTGAACATTTCATATTAGACATACTCTTCACGCATTACATTTCACATTATCAAATGATGCATTTTTACCCAAAAAAAAGTCCAAGTTCAAGAAAGACAACATTAAATTACTGATAACACTATGGCTTTCCTTTGCTCCTTTGCTCCTACCATCAATATGGTTATTTCACAAAATCAATATCCTTTTAAACTTTAAAAAACAACATACAACATCAAACCACATAGTACCTTAAAACCAAAAAAAAAAAAAGATCTTCTTCACTAAAAGGATTAAAAAAGATAAACTCACATCAAAAATTCAAATGTAGAGTTTGATACTTTCAATATTACCATATGATGCATTTTTACAAATAAAATCTAAGGTTAAGAAAGGCAACATTAAATTACTGAAAATACTATAGTTTTCCTTTGCTACTTTGCTCCCACCATCAATATGGTTATTTCACAAAATCAATATTCCTTTAAACTTAAAAAAAAGACATGCACATCAAACCACATAGTAGCTTAAAATCCAAAAAAAAGATAAATGTTCTTCACCAAAAGGATTTAAAAAGATAAACTACACATCAAAAATTCAAATACATATAATTATTAAGCTGATTTCATATGAAATAAGGTTAGAAAAAAGATGCTACCATAAAGTTTGTAGAAAACAGTATAATACAGTACCAACAACAACATATAAAACAAGATACTGATGCTTAACAACCGAGAAGTGATAGCTATCGTGCAACGCATGGGTAATAAGCACAACAGTAATTAATTAGTATGCACTGAGAGTGAATTTCAATGCTTTACAAACTTTCAGCTGTTGATTAAATTGAACAAATGTGTGATCTACCGTTGATTGAAGCACAATAAAAATATTTTCTTTGAGGGGTGAAAAAGACAAATTACCTTTGCAGTTTTGGCTCACGTCTCCATGTCTCTGAGGAGTCTACAGATGGGCACAACCATCCACAAGTCTACGGATGGGCACAACTATCCAAGCCTCTACCTTTTCATTTTCTTCACGTTTCTTTCTCTCTCCACAACTCACTCTATCTTCACCTCCTCGAAAGCAGGCAGTTGAATTTTCCCTGTAAATCTTGATCAACTGGGAAAATATTTACACCTAGAAATCACTTCTTGGTTGTTCCCCCCTAATTTTCTTTAATAGGTGATTTTAACTATTTGCAAGACAAATTTCCCAATTTTAGTTTGACTAATTTATAGGGGGTTTTGTGTGATGCAGTTGTACTGGGAGAGTATTAGAGAAAGCAAGTATGAATCCTATGGCGATGAGCATGGGGACCATGATACCCCTCTTCATGTCCAATGATCTTTCGCATCATAATTAAGCTTTTTCCTCTTCATTTTTTTGTCTTTAAAAAAATAAATAAATTGTGTGTCTCCTTGAAGTTCCCAGGCTTAAAACAAACTCTGCAATTCCATGATCTCTATTACTTATCATCCTATAATTCCCTTTTCTAAATCTTTATTTTTTTGGTTGGTTGGTGGGAGGGGGGATGGGAAGGGGTTAGGGGATAGGGAGAATCTGATGTAGGACTATAGCAGTAATTCAAACTTAAGTATGCCAGAGTTATTTATGAGATCAAATTAGAAAAATTATGGTTGTGAGTATGTTTAGTATTACATCATGGCATGTTGGCTGAGCATTAAAATATTCCATTGACATCTATATATTTGTGTCTAATGTGCTTACAGGGAATTATCACTAGAATGGACAAGGTAGATATAAGGGTCAACACAAATCTAGTTTTCATTCCCCCCCCCCTTTTATAAGGTATGTGCTTATGGGGAATTGTTATTAGAAACCAAGAGTGAAAATCTTTAAGGAGACCTTGATAACTATTGGGCCAAAAGCACTTTTATTAAATATGACTTTTCTAATTACAAGTTATAATGTTGATAATGCTTATTGTGGTTGACGAATATACTTACATTGTCAATAAAATATTGATATAACTTTTTCATTCACATATCTTTATGACCTTTATCCTCTCATTCCTAACATGATATCCACTGCTCCTAAACTATCAAGGTAATATATTTACTAATTGTTAAATATTTGAATTTTATGACCGAAATAGGATTTCCATCACGTTATCTCAGTTTGTTCTATTTCAGTGTGAATGCCAACATTTTCTACTTTTGGGTTTTTTCTTTTTAGGGGGGAGGGGGAGGTGTTCAAGGACTCAACTTTGTTAAGATCTCTGGTCACATTTTCAAAGTACATGTTTCAAAATTTGGAGTAGAGGAGGATACTATGACACCACAATGGCTGGTCTTACTATATAACTTCAATCATCCCATGAAGATTAGTTTGTGTTTAGTAACCATTATATTTCTTTCACTTATTTGGTGATGATTTTTTCCTATAGATTTTGGATCTTTCCTTTTCATCTCACCAGTCACCTCCCTTCTTATCTCAAAACTCTGTATTGCTGCCCAATTTTCTTGCAACTGACAATCAGTTATCTCTTTAGTTATTTAGGGCAAGCCACTATGGAAATGCAACTTACAATTTCCTCTCTTTTGCTCTATCTCTGTTGAGTAAATCGAAGTTCTTTCTTATTTCTTATCTTTTTTTCATCCAAATTGCTCCACCCGTTTCCCCACCCAAATTGCATATCATGGAAATTGAGGTGATGTTTACCTCAGTCTTCTTCTTTGTCGATGCTATTGAATTATGGTAGATCTCTAAGAAAATTTTGCTGGTCACCAGCTGCACCCTCTTGGAGCCACTCTTCATCATAGCCACGTGGGTTTCACTTTAATTTTTGTTTTAACTTTCTTCGAATTTCAAAATTTTGATATTATCCTAAGAAATTCAATCTTTTTAGGCCCTAATTTATTTTCAAATGTCAATTTTTGTTTTTAAGGATGATTAGGTTTAGCAAGCCTCCCCTCAATCTCCCTCGATCAGTCTCTTATGCTATAAAGAAATTATACTAACCAAGGATAACTATGCCATGTGTGATATTAAATTTTAATTTTGAACAATGTATTAATTTGTGGTTTGTCGGTGACAGATTGGTCCAGGTTGTGCAACAGGACTAACAACAACAAAGTTTCTATTTGAATTATCAAGTTTATCAGTTTATAATTTGTGTTGTTGGTTTTTGGAAATATTTTTCATACAACCTAAGTATTGTGTCATGTTGATTTTGAATTTGTTTCATTGGTATTCACTAGAATTAAATAGCATCCTTTTTTTTGTTCTCTTTGTTTTCATGTGTTTTTTCCACAATTTTTTGTTTGGGTTTCCATTATGAGATTGAGCATAATATGAGGCAATCCCTGCAAGTGTCTAAGGTTTTTCGGATCTTAACTTATATACTATTTTTTTTGAAGGGATGACAATTTGGTTCAATGTTGATCATGGGTTTTGGTTTTTTTTTTTTTAATCAAGGTCAGATTCTACATATTTCATTGATTTTGGCCTCTAATGGAAGGAATGACCCCGAGTAGGCTAGGAATGGTGTATGAAGTATTCAATGATTCCAAAGGCGACAATGTTGGCTTGGTTAAGACTCTCATAATAGGTTTGTTACCTTTTTCTGCACTTCTTATGCATAGATTTCTTTTATATCACATATGCTTTTGTTTTTCATGGTGAGTACAGTTGGTTTAATCTTACGTTTTAGATTTCCAATGAACTAGTGCTAAACCCATGCTTCGTATGAATTGGTACAGTTTTCTATTTTAATAAATTTCTATCTAATATGTCAATATATATGTAATAAATATATTATCTAGTAAAACCCTTTTTGCCATCCACCAAAATAAATTAATATTTTGATAAATAATAGTCTAAAATTCCAATATAATTTTAAGTCAACAATTGAAGTATATAAAGTTAATATAGCCACTAATACACCTTTATCCACAAATTATGAAATATAACTTCTAGATTCCATCATTGTCTAACCCTATCACTCCTTGACTATAACTACACTACCTTTTAAAAGGGGAAAAAGTTGTTACAATTACTTAAGGTTAATATAATGAAATTAATCCAAACATAATAAGTTGAATGAAGAAGCCTTAGTTACAAATATCCATTAATTACAAAAGTTTGATTCAAAGAAAATCAAAATATCATTAATTAAATATGCTTCCCTATGAAAATATGAAAAATATCAAAGCATTAAGGAAAATTGGAGAGTTGAAAGGCATTTCATATGTGCTCAATTAATATTATGACTACAACTAAAACCTGATTTTTTTAAGTAAGTTGGCGAGCTAAAATATTTGTAAAATATATATTAATGAAACTATAATAAAATAATTTTAATTTAAGTTGTAATTTTTCAAAATGATTTGTCTAGTATTATTGACCTATTATTTTATGATTATGCTTTTTATATTAAAATTGCGAATATAAAATTTACACAGATTTTTAGAAGATACTAACACTTAATTTTTTTTAAAAAAAGAAAAGATGAAATACAAAATTGAAAACTTAGTAATTTTTCAATACAAAGTGAAACCTATAAATTGAATGCCCACATTAGTGGGATCTAATTACTCTTGCTAATACATCTAAATTAATATCTAAAATCAACAATTTAGAAAAGAGAAAAGAAAATAATCTTTACATCCAATAAGTGATCACCAAGTATCTAGTCAAGGTGTGATCACTCAATTTTAAGTATAGTTATATAGATTGCTTTTATTAGACTTTAAACATGCTTGAAAATTGGAATTAATTGCTTTTTCATGATTTATATTTGTAGAGCCTATAAGGATATTAAGTTGTCCTATGATACTTGGGTTTTGCTATTTTTTTAAATATTTTTTCCCATATCTGTATTTTGTTTGAAGGTGAAGGAAATTTAGTAATGTAACACTAATGTTACTTTTAGTCTTTTGATGGACATGTCAGTAAATGTAGGTTAAAATGCATTCTTTTAAATGGTGGCAATGTATTCAGTGTTAGTGTTGTGCTTTAGCATTGGCTTCGTTAGCAGTTATTATTGGTTACGATTGTTATATGATCTAGAATTTCAAATGTCAATGACTGGTGATACTAGGCTAGCAAGTACAACTGTTGTGTTGATCTTCATTGACTACTTAGGCACTGTATCAAAGTAAGGGATGTCATTCTTAGAACCATACCAAAGGGCTTTTATTCCAAGCTTTCAAGAGTAATCCTTTGTTTTCCTTTTAGGAGACTAAGAATGATTGTTGGCATTTGTAGTGCTCTATATTATTGATAAGCTATTGAACGTATTGCTTCGACCCCCTTTTTGGTCTCTAATATTCTTTAGATATTGCTGTTTCGATGTGGTAAATTTCCTCTGTGTTAGTGGAATGAAATGGATAGGAGAATTTACAGTAGGAGCAAGTGAAAGTAGAGTTCATAAGTGTTAATCATCATTAAAAAAATTTTCTGGTCAACAATATTCTTTGTTGCTATTCTATGTGGTATTAGTAGACCGCTATCTTAATGCAGTGGCTTACCTCTTTGATTGGAAAATTTTGGTTTAGTTATTGCAAACTTGAATCCAGATTTGTGTAGGACTTGGTGTGCTTGATTCTACATACTCCACTGTTGATCCATTCATAGCTCTGATGTATTTCAGTTGTGAGTTTCAACCTTGAGGGTACGAGTAAGTTATCTCCTCTTTACTTGGCTGTGGACCTCAAAAAGTTTATTAGTTGATTGTCCTACATTAGCCGTCTCTCTTCCTTTTTAATAGAACAACAAATTTCTATTCGTAGACATCCCTGCAGGAATGATTTGCCTGATGAACTTCAACTTTGTTAGGAGAGCAAGTTGGATGATTGTAAAATTGAGCCAAGATGTGAAGCCTTATACAATTTATCCATAGAGCCGAGGTTGTAACGAAGCCTCTTCAGTTATGATACATTAATAAAATTGAGCTTGAAGGAGAAGAAAGTGCTCATCGTTGACAAAGATACGATAGACTAATTTCAACTTCTTCGCATGACCTCAGGAGGTCATATGTTCCCCCCTCCAACCAGTAACATATGGAGCAAGCTCATTTTACTGAACTTGAGGTTTGTGAATTTGTTTGCTGAATGTTGCCAGTTGTCACCTCTCCTTTGAAATCCATGTTAAAGGTTCACTGTGAGTTCAAGTTGGATATGAAAAGTATAGTTAATGGTTTGTGAATTGTTTCGCTCATTTTACATAGGATCATGCTAAGGTAGTGGTAGTATTCGAACACAACATGTTTACATATGTTTTTATCTAAGCAAGGTGGTTATATGGTATGTTTATATTCATGTACTGGGCCAATTACTGTATTGTATCTTCTTTTTCTAAGCCCACAAAGAATAAAAAATACTAAAAGTATATAGCCAATGTTTAAGAATTGCTTCCTTCAAGTTGGATTTTGGTTAACATGTAAGGGTTGTTGATAAGTGCTCAGTATATATATCATTTTAGGGATATTTTATGTTATTTTTAGGAGAATATTGCGCTTATTACTGGTATTTACTGTCCTATTCTCGATTTATACTTGGATATAGTTGTTTGATGTGTTTTGCAGGATTTTTAGTCTTTTTACCCAGCATTTGTCGTTCAATGGTTGTATTTAGACCTCCCCCACGGTCATCCATGTTATGCCACGATCGTAGAGCAAAGAATGAGCAAAAACCCAATTTCAGCACAAACCACGGTCGAACTGTTGTGTACCCCATGGACCGCGGTGAGCTTGTAACTATTGCCTCTTCATTTTCCTTCGGCTATGTGGCTGAGATTGATCGAGCTTTTCCATATAAGGCAACGTTTGGCAACAGTAGAAGAGAATCCAAGATCATTCCAAGCAAAGCAAAGTGTAGAGTAGCATAGATTAGTGCTTTAGTTTCTCAAATTTTGTAGTTTTTAGTTTAGTTTTTGTATTGGTGTGAGTCTTGAGTGTGAGAGTTTGTTCTTGAGGCGATCTGAAGCCCTTGGTTGAAGGCCATCTTAGTCAATTCTCTTTTCATTTAGATTTCATCAATCGTTGGTTAGTTTGTTAGTCTTTTATCATATCTGAGTAGTTTTCTTTAGTCTAGGAATTTAGTAGTTTGTGGAATTGTTATTGGATCATGTTTTAATCTATACAATTGTGCTTATCTTCAAGATTGGTTTGATTTAGTTTTGTCGAGTGTTTGGATTGTTGTGAGTTGATTTTTGGCCGAAATTGGCTTGCACGCTTGAAACGAACGAATGAAAAATTGAAAGGTGACATTTGGTTGTTGGGCTGCTTGATAAGACCTAATGTAACTTCGTCTCGAGAGAGAGATTTATATTTTAGGAGGGCTAGTAAGTAATCAAAGACTTTGAACTTGAATTAAGGCAAATTAGTTTCAAAGAACGACTTTCGTTTAGTTTAGGCAAATTTAGTTGATTTCGAAAGAATAGACTGAGTTTTTTTTTTGAAGAGATTACAATTCCTCAAATTTGACCAATTAGAAGAGAGCATATGTTCATTATTTTTGATCCAATTTTCTTTCACAACTATGAGAATTCCTAGATGTTTTTCCCTTATTGTTGATTTAGAAAAGTTTATTTTGCTATTAAATTGAATCCACTTGAACCAGAAGTTTACTTAGTACATTCTGATAGGCAAGACTCAGTAAGTTATGAATAGTCCCTGAGGAACGATATCTTTTATCTATACTACAACTATCCGTGTGCTTGTGGTAGTCTATACATCAAGTTTTTGGCGCCGTTGTCGGGGACTAAATCTGTTAACTATTGAGTTAGTCTTGCATAAGTGACTAAGTATTTTATTTGTTTTTATTGTTATTTTTGTTTTGTTTCTTTGCTTGTTTAATCTGCGCTGGTAGTGTTAGTGAAAGTGCTTGCAGGAATTTTTTTCTAGTTTATGCGAAGCTCTTACATCAAAATCTACATCAAAACCTTTCACAAGAGGCATAGAGAGTACAGTTTGCCCAAACCTACAGTAATCACTCATAGAAGATTCATTAGAAATAGGGGCCTCAACCTTGTCATTGTTAGGTGGTATAGGAACAGCAAACTCCACCTTAACATAACCTTGGTCAGGGTCCTCATAAGAAATCCAATCTGAATCAGGGAGATCTTTACAATTCCAGACATCCTCCATATTAATATCAGGGGAAAGGGGTAATGCATCCAATATAGAAGAATGAGGAGAAACCATGTCCTCCTTCCTATGACTAAACACAACAAATCGTTCTTCCACCTCAAAAGATACCCGACCTCTCTTATATCAATGTGGCAACCAGCTGTCGTCAAAATTGGCCGACCTAGGATAATTTGGGCATCGTCAGTTTCAGGCATATCAACTATAATAAAGTCCTCCAACACTCAAATGTCTCCTATATTGATTGGCACATTATCCAACTTGCCTATAGGTTGCATCATAGAACCATCAGCCAACTGTAAGGAAAAAGGTGCGACCAATAATGATTCTAGGTGCAGCTTATGAAACAAAGAATAGGACATTATACTGACACTTGCAACTAGATCACATATATCTCTCTCAATTTCTACCTTCCTACAATGTAAGGAATAGAAAAACTACCTGGGTCAGGGAGCTTAGGGGAAAATAGTTAAGATCTCAACAGTGTCATTCTCTTTGAAAGTGATAGTCTTGCCACCATTGTTTCTCTTCGTACTTTCAGCCATAGTTATCTCACTACCCTCTCCCATTGGTACTTCATCAGAGTCAGTTAAGTCCTCTTCTTCCTCCTTCATAGCAACATAGTTACAATGCTCTCGTGGGTTAGGTTCAAGTTTGCTAGGTAGTCTATCTGGGGCGTAGATGAAAAAGTGGCTTTTTGGGCAATTTGGGCTTCTAACATCGTATTATGAGTCATAAGCACATCAATCTTTGAGGCTAATTACTTAATATACTCATCCTGTTTTTGTTGTGCCATAAGCATGTTTTCTATCATTACTTCCAAATTAGACTTCTTAGGCATCTGAGAAGGGAATGGGGGTCTTTGAAAACCAAGGGGTACTCTAGCATTCATAGGGGGCATGTTCACAGTGTTTGGATTCAACCTATTAGAAAAATTCACATGATTCTTCCAACCCGGATTATAGGTATTAGAGTAAGGATCATTGGTCAGTCTTGGGTTGAAATTTTGAACATAATTAACTTCATTAGGGTCCTGGGAAAAAGGACTCCCAACTAGACAATTCAAAGATATATGATCAGTTGAACCATAAATTTCACAAGGGGAAGGGGCACTTGAGTTCACAGCATTAACATTCATTTTGTCCAGTCTTTTAATCATGGCATCTATTTTAGCAGAAAGTAAAGTAATTGTATCAACTTCATGCTTACCTCCAACCCGCTTGGGTTGGGTTCGTTTAGGAGACCATTGGAAGTTATTAAGCGCCATCTCCTCGATCAGATTATAGGCTTCATCCTCAGTTTTGCTCATCAGAGTTCCTCCTGCCGCTGTATCAATAGTGGACCTCACAGGTTGGGTTACATCGTTATAGAAGGCTTGGATTATCATCCAACGCTGAAGAGCATGATGGGGGCATAAACGTAACAGATCTTTAAAACGCTCCAAGGCTTCATAGAGCGTCTCGTCATCTCCTTACAGAAAGTTGGTGATCTGATTCCTTAGACTCGCTGTTTTGCTTGGAGAGAAGAGCTTGGCGAGGAATGCTCTTGTCAACTCATCCCAGGTAGTTATGCATCCAGACGGCAAAGAGTGCAACCAAGCCCTCGCTTTATCCTTTAACGAGAAAGGGAATAAATACAGTCGAATTGCATCACTAGAGACTCCATTTAATTTCAGCGTATCACACACCTCTGAAAAGACCGAGAGGTGTAGCTTTGGGTATTCCAAGGGAGTTCTGCCGAACTGAGATTGTTGCACCATAAAAATGAGTGTCAGTTTGAGTTCGAAGTTGTTAGCATCTACAGCAGGCCGAGCGATGCTTGAGGCAATCCCCGGGACTTCTAGGGTAACAAAATTAGGAAGAGCCCTTCGTTGGTCACCTTCTGCCATACTTGAATTCTTTTTGCCTCGCACCTTGCTATTCAATCCTTTGTTTTTTCCTACTTAGGCAAAAGGTCCTCTCAATCTCTGGATTTGATTCATACAAGATTGGAACGAGTTGCTGATAGCCCGTCTGATGGGCCACAAGAGCGATTTGTTTTATATGCAGACAGTGCGTTATGACACCAAGTTATGAAGATGAATGACTTACAGCTAGAACTTTTGCGATGGTACCTCAATTGAATAAGTTTGATTTTGTGGTCTGGGACAAAGCCAATGTCCATACACCATCTGATACGGACCAAGCCTAGAACAAGGGTCAAACTCTTGACCTTAAAAGAGTGCTTCTTGGGAGGCAACCCAAGCTTTTTGTTTTTTTTTCTTTTTTATAGTTTTGATTTTTATTAGTTTTTGTAGTTATATTTACGGGAAAAAAAGAGAAAGGAACAGAAAAAAATATATGAACAAATTGTTGGCACCACGGTCAGTACCTCAGAAATACGGCCATGGGGTGCCAATCCTGAAAAATCAGAAAAAACGAGTGCCAACAGAGACCACAGATGGACCGTGATGAGTCCCATGGTCCGTGGTGGTCTGCTATGGGTCGCGGTCTAGTTTTTGACTGTGAAGTCTCTTCTCTTTCCCCTTATCTTCTTCAACCTTTCGACATACATTCTCTCTACCCCCATTTTAACTCCATAACCAAATCTCACTCATCTCTCCTCATTTCTTCACCGTTTCCAATCATTTTCACACCAAATCCATTCTTTTCACTCAATCTTTCATTTTTCTCCTTAAAATCCATGTCTTTCTTCTTCTTTTACTTTAAATTCATCTCACCTTTATTCATCCACCATACCCATTCTTTTCCCTCTCTTATTTTTCATATTTTTGCTTAATTTCTTGATTTCTTCAATTTTCTAGGTTTTAGTTCTTATTTTTGGGTTTTAGTTTTGTTTTTGTTTTAAAGTTGCACCAATGGCACCAAACAAGAGACAAAGGAGCACCAACGAGGTTGGTTCTTCAAGTCAAGCACCATCTTGACCTCAACGAGCATCCCAAACATCAACCAATGCACGTGCTAGTGGTAACATTCCTCACCTCCTTGGTTTAACACATCCTGATCATATTGCTAGGTATAATTGCTTGAATGAACGTATGGTTGTAGCAACTAGATATTATGATGAGGATTTATTAGTTCGGTTGGGAATTTTGGATGATATTCATCGGTTGTTTGCCAAAGGTGGTATGGGCCACTTGTTAGAAATCAAAGAGCATACATATAGGGACCTTACCGTAGAATTCCTTAGTACTCTCTAAGTTGAGGTCACTAGAGGATCTCAATGTCAAGCCAGATATATATCATTTTATTTGCAGGGACAATTGTATGAACTAAACTTTGGTATCTTTAATAGTATTTTTGGCTTTTCCCTAGCATGGACTTATCGCACCGTCAATTCCCCCGCGAATTCCACCCGAACACGTTTTGAGGTGAACCTTCGGGGAGTGTTAGGTACAATACCAGTTCGTCAAAATGTACATATATTAGAAACCCTTGCATTAGAGTAGCTCAGTGTATTTTGGCTTGTTCTTTATTTGCTCGGGACGATAGTCTGAATGTCCCGAGACTTTCTGAGTTGTACTTTCTATCCTATATGCTCGACGAAGACCAACTTGGCCCAGGTTCATTCTTAGCTAGGCAATTACGTAGTGCTACTGGTAGCACTAAAGGCAGGATAGTCATTGGTGGAATAATAACTACTATTGCTAGATTCTTGGGTGTTGAGCTCAATCCTGAGGATAGAGTTTCTGGGTTCGAGCAGCTTGATCAAGCTGCTTTTGAGATTATGAACTTCTATAAAGTTAAGGCTGGCTGTTTGTGTTGAATTTACCCCGGTGAACGGCTTTTGCCGCTTTCTAATGTTGATCGCACCACCCTTCTTCACTGAGATAACCTGTATTGGGTACTTGGTGATGAGGAGGTTGTTCGACCTGCACCCCACCAACCAGCCCCTTGATCTAGTTAAACAGGACCTAGTTCTTCCTCTCATCCACCCCCAGCTGACTATTATGATCTCTAAGACACCCTTATGTCTATTCAAGAGGAGCAAGTTTCCCTCCGAGAGTTTGTTACTTCAGAGAGTGCTGTTCTTTGGGACTTTGTCCAAGAGCACCACAATGAGCTTCGTGGATTGCTTGCTTCCCAGACCCAATATTTCCAAGACTATAGGGCTTGTCTAGAGACCTGGCAAGACTGACATATTTCCTATGTGCAACCACCCCGTCCTCCTCCACCTCCTCCTTTCTTATCTTGTTTTTTGCTACTTCCCTTCCTTTTTTATTATTATGTACCCATATTGAGGGTAATGTGTGATTCAAGTATGGGGGAGTTAGTTAGTTATTATATTTGGCGTCTGATGCCTATTTCTAGTTGGTCTATTCTTGCTTTGTATATATTTTTTGTGGTGGTTTTTGTAGTTATTATTTTAGTTTTGTTTTAAAAGTGCATTTAATTTTCTTCTAGGATGCATTTTAGTTTCTTTCTTTTGTTAGTTTCTTTTGCATTTTAGTTTGCATTGTTTGTAGGAGCATGCGTGCATAACACAACCAAAAAAAAAATTAAAAAAACAAAAAGGAAAAATAATCCTCCGATGATGATCTCTATAGATTTGGTAGCTTTCTTTGGTTTAGGTTGATCCTTTGATTCGCCCGAATTGTGCGTAAAATGTTTGCGAATGAGTTTTCAAAATGAATTCCATGTTTTGACCACATGTTAGATGTGAATTGATTTTTCCCATAAGTCTTTACAAGATTTTGGCATATGTTTACTAGTGAGCTAGTTTTGACCTTGGTAGATGTCCCGTGAGACTTTGAGCCTTTAGAGACTATTTATCATTTTAGTCTCATATTTCTTTCATGTGTGACTCTTCCTTGATGTCATTTCTCTAGAAGTTGCTTAGATTCTCATTCAAGATCACATTTTGCATATGTATCTAGGCAATATGATTGAGGCATTTTTCTTTCTTTGATTTGTTTAACACCATGGCCAAATAGCCACCCTAGTTGTGTATTGTATCCCTTGTTAGCCCCTTTGAGCCTGTATCTGTTTTTCTTGATTTGAACCTCCTATTATAACCCATGACCAAATACTTGTCTTACCTTTAAGCCAAGGCTAGAGGAGTGTTCTATTCTTTTGCACCAAGTTGGATAGGGCGTTAGTAAGATGTAATGATATCTTATGGTGAATTTTGGTTGTTTGGTGCAGTGTTGTGATTAATCCCTTGTTTTATTGTGCAAAATTTAGAGAAGAGTTGGGATCTAAAGTTCACTATGGATTTCCCCCTTGGCTATCCCTTCTGAATGAAAAAATAATAATAATAAGTGCTTACTGAAAAAAAAAGAGCACAAAAAAAATTTTCGAAAAAAACAAAAGGAAAAAAAAAAGAAAAATGAGAAAAGAACAACAAAAAAAACAAAAAAAGCGAAGGAAAGTGTTAGCCTTGTTGGGAATGTAAATTATTTGAGATTTTCAACTCTTTTGCTGTTCATTTGGGGATTTATTATGAATTGATAAGGTTTAAGAAGGATGTTGTTTGATGCATTGCGATTATTTAACTCTTAATCTTTGGCTTTTAACTCCTCATTTTCAAAAACATTTGTTCCCCTCTTACCTTTGCCCTTAGCCCTGTTACAATTGTATTAAAGTCCTCGTGATTGTCTGATGTGTTTGCATTTGTAGAGATGGTGAATTTTGAGAATCTTATCAAGCTTATGGTAGATTTACGTCGAAAGTTGAGATTTGAGAGAACCTTCATAAATACATACATTTCAAATACATGAGTGCTGAGTGCCACAAAACTATAGTGAGGTTCTACCGGCTTTACTAGTTTCGCTTGTTTCATATGTTGAATGACAGTATTGGACAATTTGGGAAAATTGCTTTCAAGATTCGACATTGTGGTCTGTTAAAAGGCTTTGAAAGTCTCATTCCCTATTCTGTTTCCTAATGATTTTTGTACCTTTTTGGGCTATCTTTGAATCAGCTGTACTATTTGAATGTTACTTATATCCATCCTGAGGAGGCTGTGTATATTTTTAATCCTTGCATTGCTTGAGGACAAGCAACAGTTTAAGTATGGGGGAGTTTGATAAGTACTCAATATGTATATCATTTTAGGACTATTTTGTGTTATTTTTAGGAGAATATTGTGCATATTATTGTTATTTACTCTCCTATTCTCGATTTATGCTTGGGTGTAGTTGTTTGATGTATTTTGCAGAATTATTAGTCTTTTTACCCAGCATTTGT
>JAKOGI010000497.1:550000-564569 GCA_029747015.1 Carnegiea gigantea
AGCATGAATATCCTTTTCAAAACCCAAAAACAAAAATCGATTCCCTTCGTAAGATATAAAAATCCAAAAAGAAGTTGGAGAAAAATCTGGTGCAAAATCGGCCGAAAAGGCAGAAAAAGAGGATGGAGTATAAGCAATATACTCTTGAAGAATTACAAAACACATTTGAGAAAGAACAAAATCTAGAAGAATTAAATAAGATTATGAGCGCAATTAGTGATAAGTATGACGTGTTATCTGATGATAATGAAGAGACTAATAATGTTCAATTAGAAGAAGAAATATATCAGTAGATGAATCTGATTAAATTAGAAGATCTCAATGTATTACCATTAGAAGAAATTAGGAAAAAGCTGGATAAAAAAATGATAAAATGACTGTTGAAAATGAGATCAATGAGATTGGAGAAGAACTCGCCTTAGGAGAAATACAAACCAATTTAGTTAATAATGTTGTTCCTAAGTCTGAAGAATTTGGCAAGCTCTCTAGAAGAAATGCTCATTTTATAAGACCTAAGTACGTTCCAGCAGGACGTACAATCAATTTTTCCGTTGGATTCATCCCAAAGAAAACAACGGTCTTTGAAGAAGTTAGCCTTACTCCAATTAGTAAGATGGGATACATCTTAAACGTAGATGGAGCTTTTAGTAGAGAAGAAATATTTGAGCACTGGAAAGGCGGAACGAATAGTGTCTTAAACCTAAATACTACATGAACTACTGCAAACTTCCTAAATTATATCGAACATAGGTTTTCTACCATTGTAGCTGACTGGTATAATTCACTAAGTGAAGACGGTAAAAATACATTAAGAATGATGGAAACACCAGCTGCTCTATTCAGAAATTTGTGCAAAGAAATCGAAAATGTGTAAAAATCTTCCTGTTCTTAGTTTACCTAATGAAGGAAATGATTTAATTCTTGGGACAAATGCCAACAATGAGTATTGGAGTGCAGTACTAAAAATCAAAGAAGGAGAAAAACTCTGCAAACATTACAGTGGGAATTTTAATAAAGCAAAATGCAATTATCCCATGATGCAAAAAGAAATCCTTGCAGCCTTAAGGGGAATTGAAAAGTTCTTAATCTTTTTAGCCCCAAAACCTTTTTTATTTGAACTGATTGCAAAGGAATACTTAGTTTTGTAAAAAAGAATTTATCAACTATGCAAGCGCAAGGGCAACTCCTGCATTAGCAATTATGACTTAACAAGTTTTCCTTCTCTATTGAACATATACAGAAATCGAAGAACTTTCTAATAGATAGTTTAACTCGAGAGCTTACTAATAGTGATCATCCCAGCAGAAATCCTGCCGAAAAAGGAGAAAATCCATAATGAAATGCCAATGTTATTAGAACGGGTTTCTCCTTCTAGTAAAGTCCTTACTGATTATTTGAAATTCCTTATAAAAAGTAGATTATGTTTTGGTCTACCATCTTCAGCCTACCTAATAGCCCAAAGATTTTCCCTTCTAGAATTACAAGTTAATTACGTTAGATGTTCTTATGATATCTAAGAAAAAATAAGTTCTCATATTCAAGAAAAATGGTTCAATGAGTAGTATGCAGTCTGCATCGACTATTATCATGATTATTCATATGATATTTGGGAGTCTTGGAGTACAACGATCTGCTTTCTCGATAGGTCTGGAGTGGGTGGTGTTAGTTTTCCAGCAAATTTAATCTCTCTAAACGACCCATCCTGAAAGTCTCGGAGTACAAATGGTAGTTTACTTTATAGAGTTCCCTGATCCAAAGTTCCCATTTTTCTCAACATTAACTAAATTCCAATAATGCATATTCAAAAAGATCCATTGGATTCTTACATCTCCTAATGGACCAACAAAAATCCCAAATAACAGATGTCTATATGTAGAGATACATTATGCACTAATCGAGCACAAAAACGGAAAAGCCAAACCGGCTCATTATCTTATTCAGATAGTTGATTTCGATGACCCCGAAGATCGATGATAAGAATGGAATCCAAAACAGCGAGAATTAGTTACTAATCTAGCTTTAGCAAGAGCCGTTGAATTTTCAACCTTTATCAATAGAGTTGGAGATTAATTGAACGAGGAAAAACACTAATGCATTGCGGAAATACTACATTCGCTTATCAGAAAAAAGAAAGAAATATTGTCTTGAATTATTTGAGAAATGGGACCCGGAGCACCTTCAATTAGATAAAGATTTTGATGATTATCCAGATAATGATGGTTTGGAAGATATAATTGGAGATGAAGGTATGCAGAATCTTAATAATGATGATTAATCTTGTCATCATTAAAAGGTCTGAAAAGTAGTTGCTCTATTATTATACTATTTTAACAAGTGTTTGGTTTGTAAAATAAAGCAGCGTACTGTAGCCATCAGTGTGTACTGTAACCATGTGAAAAATCATTGTATACTGCAGCCTTTAGGGCATCTTATATACCCCCAACTCTCTATAAAAGGAGAGGTCGAGTACTGAGAGGGGATACGGTCATTTAAGTATTCTTGAGCAAAAGAGAAGTCGGGATTCTCCATTTCTCTATTAGTAAACATCTCTAATGATCTTAGCTTAAGTCCCTCTTCAAGCTTTCCATTGTAACATATCCACTTTTAAGCTTTCAACAAAATAAGTTTCCCAATAGTGAATGTTATTCAATCGAATCTTATGTCTTAAATATTGTAATTTCTTGATTAAAGTCTCACTATCTTTGAAAATATAAAACTTGATTAGCAACTACGGTCTGAGGTAGGAAACGAAGCAGATCTATGCTGTGCTTAATCTAAGGAAGGTGTGATTGAGATTATCAATCTCTATAAACTAGAAGCTAGAGGAATGCCAGGGTCCAGTGCCAACTAAGTTCAGGTAACGGTTGAAACTCTCTAATTAAGTTTTAATTATTTTGCTAAGTATGATGGGCCTAAAACCATAGAAAGTATAACATATATGAGATATAAGTAAGTAGATTGTGATAACTAGTACCAGTAAAGTTATTATAAGAAGTTTAATCAAGCATATAAAAATAACTTATTTACATAGCGAACCCTTTTCGGAAGTTTTTCTGTAATTTCTAAAGATTCAAAGACTAAAATGATAATAAAAAGCACCAAAAAGTCCCTTGTACCAAAACCGGAGGTATCAAAGTGTTAATATTTTGAAAACCTGATCTAACGTTTGAATACGCTAAAACTGAAAGATACCAAAGTGTCAAATTTTCTCAATTAATTGGTTAATCTTATGTTTAATTATAATCAAAGTCCTTTTTATTTGCCTCAATAGTTTAGCTCCTCTTCTCATCCCCTTTTTTATTTGTTTAGATTGCTACGTTTGAGTTAGCCTTAGTGCTTGAACACACAACTCCTTATGGATACGACCCGTACTTGCCGGTTGCTAGCTGCAGCTGCACCATACACTTGCAGTAATTTTTTAATTCAACATAATATCTATTAGAAATTTCTATAATTTAATTACCATTTATTTATGAAACTTATGGAGCATATAAATGTTAAACAAATTAACATACTGCTGAGAAATATCAAGAAGATATTCAACTTTATCATGTAAAGCAAATTTACATGAATCTATATTATCATATAAAATGAATTCAGGAAATCATGGTCACATGGTGTATATTTGTCATATAATACACAATTATATAACCAACGAATTATATAACTAATAAAAAAATTCATAATATTATATAAAACTTATTTACATAGTAACATGAAACCTATTGTGAAATATATTCAAGAAAAATATAAAACAAATTTTTATTATACATGTTACAAACTCAATGATCATGTAACTCGCATAATATTGTATAAAATGCATTTTCTAAAATACATTAAATTATAATTAACATGAAACTTGTTCATAAAGCTTGTAAATTATTATATTTAACAAATTCATATAATATAATTAACTTAAATTTTATGAAACGAATTCATGTAATAATGACATCAAACATATTCGTATAGCACAAACTCAATCATGTCAATAAACAAATATGCAATTGAGTAGGCCATCTCATACGGAAAAAGTAGTAATAACACAGATAAACAAACAACAATTTAAAAAGTAAATCTTTGGTCTAAAACATAAATAGGGGGAAGCCACTTAAACCACCCCAAGACCAAAAACCTCTCACCCTCTTTTTCTTTCTCCCTCCCTTGCTCCTTGCCCTCTCTGACTTCTCTTCCTAATAGGATCGAAAACATGGAGCTCTAAGGTTCCTCTTTCCTATTGGCTTTGCCGGCATTACTAACCCACTATCCTCGCTCATGGATATCTCACTTTTGGGCAGCCATCGCTGCTGTGAATGTTTATTCCCACCCTTTTAACGCCCAAAGGATCCGTCAATCATCCTGTGCATGCATGTGAGCTAGTTAATGTTAAATCAATTCAGACTGGAAACTTGGGATTTGTTGAGTACTTTTTGAGGAGTAATTGTGGCAAATTGCTAGATCTAAGTGATGAGTATTACCCGCGGCTTGTTCGCATGTTCTGCGCTAATGTCAAAACTGTCAAGAGTGGGGTTGCCATCTCACTTGAGTGCCAAGTAAGACGCACTAAATTCACTCTCACTGAGTCAGATTTGAATCACATCCTCGGCTTACCTACTGTCACCCAATCCCCTTTATCCCAAGTCGAGGCTCGAAACTGGTTTCTAACCGAATTTGGTCACCCCCAAAGTCAAGCCCACACCTCCCATCTCTCCTACCTAATCCTAAAACAAGACCCCAGATTACTCTATTATGTCATTATTCGCACTATTCTGCCCAAGCCAAACTCCACTGATAGTATCAACACCAAAATTCTCAAGGCCATCTATCTCCTCATGACTGGAAAGACCATTAACTTCTCTCGCTACATCCTTGGTTGCATGTCTAAAGTGAGTTCAATCCTACATCTTGCCCCACTACCATATGCGAACTTGTTGATGCTCGTTTTTAAACACTTTGGGGGTGTCCTTGGATCATGAAATTTGTGAGACTAAATCTTTCCCAATCATCACCCTTGCCTCATTGAAGAACGTTCAATTTTTTAAAACTGAAGTTGGTGATTGGAAATTTATTGAGAACATGACTCAAGAAGAGCAAGTGACTGCTTCCAAAAAATTTGGCCAACATATAAAACCACGCCTTAGCTCTCCCAAATCTGTTCCCCTTCTCTTTCTCCTTGGTCACATCCTAGCCCTAGATGAGCGTGTCCATGAGCTCTGGGAAACGGCCGATAAGCTTGAATATATCATGGTTCAACACATTGATGTGTTGGACGGTATCGCTCACAATCAAGTAGTTATTGAAAATCGCCTCAATTGCATCCAAACTTTGTTGACCACCCACGTCACTAAGGTATGTCAGAAGTTGGGTGATCTCATCCATCTGGGAAGCTTGACTCGTTAGTGTGCCCTCAAAGTTGTTCCATTGTTTGCCACTGAACAAGCTCGATTTGCTCTCTTTTAGTATGTTTTATCTACAATTTCCAAAAAGATGTCTTCAAATCCTCCTATTGGTCTGGTCACACATTATTTTGCTTCATATTTCCCAAAGAGGGGGAGAAAAAAATATGGCAATGCTAGTTCCTAAGCTAGGTTATCTATTAAGATAGTTTATTTTGCTAAGCTATGTTATCTACTAAGTCTGTTTATCCCATGATAAGTAGTGCTAATTCTATTTACAAACCGCTGAAATTGCATATTTGACATTAAGTTGGCATAATTTGACAAGTCTTGATCATTCACTATGCTAAGTTGCTTACTGACATATTAGATATTCCTATCTTATGTCTATGCTTGATATGATCAATTATGATAGCAACCATGGCATGTCTCTACATGACAAAATTACATAAAGTTCAAATAGGCCATAAAAGCTAATTTTGTCTTTCATAAAAAATGAGGAGATTGTTAACTCCTTTAGTTGCTAAAAAGTTTTGATGAAACATAAAATTAACTAAGGCATTAGCTAGGAAATTAAATGGTTGGCAAATTCGAATTAAGCATGACAGGAGTAGCCATTTTATATTAGTGAATCATGAGAGCGATTATGGAGAGAATATGGGAGTATCATTCAAAATTGAACGATTTATTTGATTGGAAAATATACTCCCACCAATTCAAATTTGAAATTCAAAATTGGAGAATCATATAAGATCAATAAGATTAATATTGCTTCAATCTCATATGATTTGGTTAAATATTCTGCTGAGCATGCTATATGAGACATAATATTGATTTGCAAAATAATATATATCAAAATGATGACATCCTAATCAAATCTCTTGTCATTTGTTTCTAAATAATTACTAATATCATCTACATTACCAAAGGCAAGAAAAAGATCTTATGCATCTTATCCACCATGGCTGATTTGCACAGAAAATCAAATCAGAATATGTAGTTCATAGAAAATCCAATCAAAATCTACAAATATATTTTAAGGGCCTGAAATTATATTTTAGGATATTCTAAGTAGAACCTTCCTTCTTGGCTGATTGAGATCACGACTTGCAAGCCTATAAATAGAGGCCACACGAGGAAGAGCAAAGCATCCAAACAAGTGAAAAAACATTGAGTTATTATACTAAGCTTTGTTTTGAGATCAAAGAATTGAGGTATGAGAAATTATTAAGGAGTGAACTTAGGAGTTGTGAGGTCAACTCCCTCAAACTTAAACCAAGAGGTTGGTTTAAGTGATTGGGATCTCTAGAGTGAGGTAGCTTTGAGACATTGTTAAAGAGTTCATCTTAATAAGAAAAGTACAGTGTTGAATCCTAGAGTTGGATAACTCTAGGCGGGTACCTAAGCCTAATTAAGGTCCAACCTCGTTAAAATATCCTTTTATATTATTTCTATTTGGTTTCCGCATTTGCATTTGATTTTGATTTTAAGTTTTTTCCATCACCCTATTCACTCCCCTCTAGGATGATCTGAATCTTCACACCTGTCGATGGTACACAAGGTGGAGGGATCAAGTTAAGATTAGGTTATTAAATTCTGGCCAGATGGCCAAGATAGGACTAGCATTACTAAAGTTTGGATCTGGAGTTGGGGTTTTGGGTGGCAATTATAACACATAGCAATAAAAAAACGTGGTTTCATAAAATCAAATTAGCGCAAAAGCTAGATTAAACGACTAAATTGCATGGTGAATTACGATTGACTCACTTGGGGTAAAATTGAGCAACTTAGGCAATTGAGCAACTTAGGCTTTGACACCACTGTAAGTAAACTAGGACTAACCCTGGGAGCAGAAGCAAGGAGTTGGATTGCTTAGGAGTTGCCTAAAAGATCGACCAGAAGTGAAGGTGGCTAATAGAGTCGCGGACTTGTCCTACTGTAAACCCAAACTAATTGATGGGAGGTTAGACATGTGAGAGAGAGAGAGAGAGAGAGAGAGAGAGAGAGAGAGAGAGAGACGGGGAGTAATTTCGAAGGGGGTTGCTACTCGATTGCCTATGCAAACCCTAGTTTAATCCCCCTTAAATAGGTTTAGAGTTTACTAACCACCCACCGCTCAAGTGGGGAAGTGGCTAATTCATCTAGAATTCTTGGGCCGATTAATAGCCAATTCTAGGGCTGGTTAATGCTACCCATTTTCGTTTGTTTTTCACTAAAAAAAGAGAAAAAAATTTATCAAGTTATCGGGTACCTGAAATTCTAAAACTCATAAACCATACAAACTGACAATCCAAAAAGAATGATCAATTTGGATACCTAAATAGAAAACTTTGAATATTTTGGTTCAGGCACCCAAAATTACATGTCTGTTCATGGGTTTTGAATTTGACTTTTTGGTTTTGATTAGTTTTGAACAACCCTAGCGGCCAATCAAAAGGACGCTTTGTGGATCAAATGGCTTCACTACGTCACTTGAAAGATGTGCTTTGGGAAGACTACACTATTGAAAATGATTGTAGCTGGCATAAAAGGAGATCTGCAACCCCAAGAATTAGCTGCTCAATACATCAAGTTATGAAAGTTATTTCCCCAACATTAAACCTGTTAAAGCTTAAGGATTTTACAAACTAATTTGCAATAACACAAATTGTCCCGAGGAAGAAGTAATGTGCCTAAGCATTACATTATTTTCTGGATGCTTTTATTAGACAAACTTTCTGTCAAGTGGAGAATTGCAAGGTATATTCAGAATTTGACATATCATGTGGGCCATGTAAGTTTCAAATGGAATCAAGAGAACACTATCTTTAATTGTGAATATTGTTAAAAGCAAAACCATGTGGGTGTTATAGATGTGAGAAATGCCGCATTTTTGGGGTTTTGGTGAATATAATGAGGACTTATGATATGTTTGGTAGGGTTGAAAATTATGTTTCCGGAAAATAATTTTCTAATTTTACGGTGTTTGGTAAAATAAGGAGGATAAATTTATTTTTAAGGGAAAATCATTTTTCCTAGAATGAAGGAAAATATTTTCACTTTGAATGGAGCGTAAGTTGATATTACGTTTTTTAACGCTCACACAGTTTCACATTCTTTCTCTCTTCCGTGTCTATTTCCTCGACATATTGTCTAAGATTAACGCAGTGACATATAGTTCGAAGATTAAAACAGCATAATAAAGATTAGCGAAATTGTATTATCTCGATGTCGATACTGATACCGATACCGATACTGATACTGATGCCGGTGAATCTAATAACCGTGATTTCATCGAAATCTAAAACACTCTGCAATTTATCATCACGGTTAAAAAGATAGAAAAATTTACTAGGTTTTTCCTCTTCTTTATTTGGATTCCTACTCGAAGGTGGGAAATCGATAAGTGTTGCGAGCATCAAATTGTTGGCAAGTAGGTAAGATCAAAAAATTTAACAAACGTCCATATTGTCACAACTTTGATCTGGATGACACCCCTGTTGTAATATAATTCCTCAAAGAACAAAATATAAATTTTTATTTTTCTAAATGTCTTATTCATTCTTGTTGTTTTATTACTAATGTGCCTCTTTTTAGCTTTTTTATTCATTTTTTGCTAATCAAACTCATTTTCCTAAAACTTCATTTCCCTTTTTACCAAACAATTGAAAATATGAACTGAAAATTATTTTACATGAAAAATCATTTTACATGAAAAATAGTTTTTTAGGAAATTACTTTTCAACCCTGCCAGACACACCCTTAGTATTTTTGAACCAAAAATAAATAAATTTTTATAGTACAACAGAAATAAATTTTGCTCATAGTATCTGGTGAAACATGTTGAGAAGCACTCGTCAGAGAAGAATAAATTAAATAGCTTTGTTACCAATGAGTGTTGGGTTCATATCCCAATTCCAATTCAATGGCGTCATTCAAGGTCGGAATCAATTTTTGCTCGGCCCGATGTTGCACATGAGTTGCATCATTTCTTGGCCCATCTTGCTTGCTAATCAAGATTTCTCACTTTTTATTGACCCAATCATTTGCTCTTTAATTATGTTGTCTTGTTAATACCAAGATCTGGTTTCCAGAGTGCACCATGAGACCTTTGTGGGTTGGGCCATGGACAATGGCAAGGTGGGCTAATTCACCCACAAATTTGAGGAGTTATCTTTGGTTATTTTGCAAGGGGATTATTTGTGGATTATGTGGGCATGTTTCAAGAGCATAAATTCCACACATTCATGCACCATTATCATCCTTCTTTATGAGTCTTTATTTGGATGATTTTATGACTTGATTATTGATCTTTTCCTCCTTCATTGTGAAGTATGCCTCAGGTGTACTGTGTGATAAGAGGGTGCCTCTAGGTTTGAAAGGTAAAGTCTATCGCATGGTCGTTAGACTAGCTGTTCTTCATGGATCGGAATGTTGGCCTTTAAAAAAGACGTCGGTTCAAAGGTTGATGGCAGCAGAGATGAAGATGATTCGGTGGATGTGTGAATTTTTGAGAATAGACAGAATTAAGAATGGAGCTATCCAGAACTTAGTTAAAGTAACTCCCATTGAAGATAAGATGAGAGAAACGAGACTCCGGTAGTTTGGCCATGTGAAAAGGAGGAGTGTGGAGGCTCCAGTGAGGAGATATGAGATGATCAGCATCCCCGAAGGCAAAAGAGGGAGGGGACGACCTAGGAAGAGTTTGGAAGAGGTGATTAGAGAGGACTTGAAAGTTGTCGATTTGACGGAGGACCTAGCTCAGGATAGGAAGTTTTGGCGGGATAGGATTAGGATCTTAGATCATAGAGAGCCCACCCCGTAGCTGTCGTTGGGTGCAGGGGCTTAGTGCTGGTAGAGGTTCTTTTCACATGGCTTGTTTACTTACAGGTAGTACTTCTTTCTGGAAGGAGTCATCGTTTGCTTACCTTGGGCTGCTAAGGTATGTCACCCTCCTTTCATATATTGTTATTATGCTACATAGCTCTAGTCACTTGCCTTTATTATTTCATGGTCATTCTTGGATATGTGCCCCTTTACTTTTTTCCATAAAGCTTTTTTCACAAAATTCTTTTTTTGTGGGTATCTTGAAATCAGCCTCTCTACGGGTAGGAATGTCGGTAGAGGTAAGGTTGCCTACAATTATATCTCTCCAGATCCCACGAAAGGGGGACCCACACTGGGAGGTGTTGTTGTCCTCCTTCATTGTGAGAGTTACATTCTGCCTTTCTATATATTGGGAGTTTGGTTTGTGTCATTTTTGCGGCATCTTATGGGCATCTATGTGGCGTTCTTAGCATTTGGGAGTGTCTCTCGCCATGTGCGAAATGTTTATGGAGCCAATTTTGCCTCTTCTAGTCCACATCTTTAGAGTTGAGTGAAAATTTATTTAACAGTCTTATTTTTTTGATTTTGTTGCTGATTTAAGATGCTTACTGTCATTTGTGTTGATCTCTTTTGGCTCATTGTTGTTGAGAGGATTCTTGTACTCACTAATATCATAGTGGGTTTATTGTCGGCGTCGCCCGTGATTTTCTCCTGATTTGGATTTCCACATAAAAATTTGATGTGCCCATTGATATCTTGTTGATCTTGTTTTATTTTCTCGAATATTCAGATTCTTTTACGCTTTCGGATAGTAGACTCGATTGCAATTATTAAAATTCCTAACAACGAGCTACAGTGCATGTTAGAACTTATAAAGGTAGCTAATTGGAGAGTAAATGGAGAAGAATCATTCCAAGTGTCTCGAAAAAAGTCTAATGATAGAAAGAGATGTCTTGTGATGTGATTATTAAACATATAAAGTATTGTGCCTATCTTAAAGGTCAGATGTATTGTGATGTCCCTGTTTTGTTACACCATGAATATAATTTGATTTATACTCTCTAGCTCTTTTGAAAAGAAGTTCAATGATAGATTAATTTACCTTTTTTCCAAAAACAAAATGGACACAAAATGGTTGAGAAAATCCCCCAAAAATTTTTTCCCAAAAAACAAAAAACAACAACTAACACAGACTTATTGGAAAATGAATATACTTGGAATCTACCTACACTCAGACACAGGTAATAGCCATTAGAAGAAAGGAAGGCAGGGGGAAGAATTAAAAACAAAACTGATCAGAAATGTGCAAAGAAATAAGGTCAAAAAGGAAAGGAAAAAGAAAACCAAGAGATAGAAGTAATTAGAGATTTAATATGGGAAAATGACACTAAAAAGATTCACTTCAGGTATGGCAGACTACCAACTCAATTCACTTATTTTTAGTATTATTAAGAAATTTGCATTTTTTTAAAATGATAGGTATACTATCAATTTATTGGACCCCTATATAGAGCTGCTCAATTTGCTTTATATAGGTCGTCTTTTTGGGGGAGGGGGGATGGGTCTAACTCACAAATACTAATCATAACTAGTTTTAGACCCGTGCATTGTATGGGCTTGCTATATGTATGTATTAACTCTGAAATATTTCTTCTAACCATTTCTTATCTTTTCTTTTATATGTTCAAAATTATACAATATATATTTCTTTTGCAAAATATTATTCAATTTTTTCTTTAAAAAATTATCTATATGTTTTTAATTATAGAATATTTCATAAAATCTTTAGATTTTATTATTTTTTAATACATAAATTTAACCGAATATTTTCTTTTCTTCAATAAGAACCACACAAATAGTAAAGGATGTAGCATCCTTCACATTCCTTGCTCCTAAATTTCTTTCTTTTATTTGTGAGTCATTCTTTAAAAAAAAAACAAAAGTTAATGTTGAAATGAATAATTTTCATTAGATTTTTCAATGAACATTTATGAGAAATGATGCATAAAATAAAATATAGATAAATTTTGAATGATGTGAACAATGTCTGGTAAGTATTGCTTTAAGGGTGTGTTTGGTAGGGTTGAAAACCAATTTCTTAGAAAACTATTTTTCATGTGAAATGATTTTTTATGGAAAATGATTTTCAACTCATATTTTCAATTGTTTGGTGGAAGGGGAAATGAAGTTTCAGGAAAATAAGTTAGATTAGCAAAAAATGAACAAAAAAATAAAAAGAGGCACATTAGTGAAAAAACAAAAATAAATGAGACATTTAGAAAAATAAAAATTTATATTTTGTTCTTTGGGGAATTATATTACAATAAGGGTGTCATCCAGACCAAAGTTGTGATAATATGTACATTTGTCAAATTTTTGATCTTACCTACTGTCAACAATTTGATGCTAGCAACTCTTCTTGATTTCCCACCTTCTAGTAGGAATCCAAACAAAGAAGAGAAAAAACCTAGTACGTTTCTCTATCTTCTTAACCGTGATGATAATTACAGAACGTTTTGAATTTCGATGAAATCATGATTATGAAATTCACCGATATCATCGATATCGGTATCAGTATCAGGATGATACAGCTTTACTAATCTTTATTATGTTGCCTTAATCTTCGAACTGTATGTCACTACGTTAATCTCCGAATCATATGTCGAGTAAATAGACACGGAAGAGAGAAAGAATGCGAAACTATGTAAGCGCTAAAGAAAAATATACGCTCCACTCAAAGTGAAAATATTTTCCTTCGTTCTAGGGTAAATGTTTTTTTCTGAAAACAAATTTACCCTCCATATTTTACCAAATACCGTAAAATGAGAAAATTATTTTTTAGGAACATGATTTTCACCCTACCAAGCACACACTAAAAAAACCAAAGAATAAGAAGCTTATGAGACGGTGGTATTGTTATGACTACCATCTGGCAAAAGCCATTGAAAATGTACCAATTGTGGAAAATGTGTGATTTCTTTAATAAAGTACTCGATACGACAATTGTAATTTCTATAATAGTAGTTCAAAATTTGCGTGATTTGCAGATCAATATAATTAGTGTCATTTCACAAAATGATAATGATGGTATGTAAAAGGTTGTAAGTTAAAAGAAAATTTATGAAATTAATAGTTGTCTTCTTTCTTGACGACCCAAAAAAAAACCTTTATAATCTTTCATAGGTTTTAAAGAAAAATATACTGATATTCTAAAAAAAATATTAAGAATTAAGAAGGAATATGAAAAAATGTAATCATAATTAAAAGAAATATGTGTTTCTTTTCAAATAAAAGTGATATTATAAATAATATATTATTAAGTAAGAGTAAAAGGACATCCTAACCCAAGATTAACAAACTCTAGACATCGTGCACCCATGAAAAATTCAGATTAATTTTTGTAACATATTTTTCTTAGTGTAGACAATACTTTGGTTTACTACTTTAGCTACTGAATCCTAGACCTATAGTTTAGTCAAACTATATAGCTTATTATTACATAGAATAAAAAATACTATAGTTGACATCTACATTATTCCTTTGTTTTAAGGATTTAACTTTCATAATACATTTAGTTTACCATCATGTTATGTATGGCCTGCTTTACAGTGTAACATTTAAGATGGTAAGAACTGAATGTCATGTTACATAATGTTCGTTTTTCTCTACTTATAACATTCCATAATATACTTTTATTTTTTGTTAGTTAATCGTCATGCATTTAACAATTAAACACATATGTAAAACTTGTATGTAATAACAATTATATCTATAATGCGATTTTCGTACTTAGATAGACTCTTAGATACTCCAAAATCAATTATTGGGTGATCAGCAACATTTAGAATAAATTAAAAACAAGATACTAGTTGATATCAAAATCGTAAAAAAGGGAGAAAAGTAACATAAATGGTTAGAAAGAATAAAATATAAAGTAAAATTATATTTTTGGTTTTTGTCCAATTAAAAAGAAATTTTTAATAGGTATATATAGCTACCATCAAACAAAATAAAGACGGATGATGAAATCAAATCAGAACTCAAAAAATTACATCTATAAAACCAAAAACGTAAAGCAAAAATTAGACATACAAAGAGGGAAATGGCAAAATGAAAGAAATTTACTATAGAGAGATGAAGAATAAAGAGCGGGAAGAAGTGGGGATTCCATTGCTCCCTTTTATAATCAAGTATGGATTAGTAATTAAAAAAAACTTCAATGATGAAGGTTATTAGAGTCCTTTGCGACAGCTTAGAATATAAAAGAGTGTCATGACATAAAAAGGTATTGAACGGCAAAATATGCACAGAATGTAAGTTAATAATCCCTACCCAAAACCATAACTTCAAAACCAAAAAAAAAAAAAAAA
>JAKOGI010000498.1:0-42500 GCA_029747015.1 Carnegiea gigantea
CCACGTGTGTTACAGTTGGAACGTGCTTGGTCCGTTTAGTGAAAGTGTATTGAAATTCTACAGTGGGAGGTCGCGGTTTTTAAACCTCAGCTGGGCCTGAGGTGGTTTTCCATGTAAAAATATTGTGTCTCCTTTATTATTTCCGCAATTAGTTTTGTTTCTACTTCACTCCAAATACTCTGTCCAAACAGTTTTCACGAGTGTTCTGAAACAATCAGAAAAGTTAGTAGACACAATTCACCCCCCTCTTGTGTCGTTGTGCGATTAATTCTAACAAATGGTAGGCACTGTGAGCTATAGATGATCATTGTGAATGGTCCTTACATTCCAATGAAGACCACAGAAGATGGCAAGACTGTTGCTAAAAAGTTAGAGGAGTTCGACTCGGAGGATTTCAAAAAGATAGAGAAAAACGCTAAGGCTAATTAGTTGCTGTATTTTGGCCTTGGGCCAGATGAGTACACTCAGATCTCAGAGTGTGAGTCCGTAAAAGAAATATGGAACGCTCTTCGCGTGGCACATGAAGGAACAAACCAAGTTAAGCAACCCAGGATCGAGCTGCTGATACAAAAGTACGAGTTGTTCGAAATGAGCGACAAAGAGACGATAATGGATATGTACACTTGTTTTACTCACATCACCAACGAGCTGAAATCGTTGGAAAAATCCTTCACCACTGAAGAATTGGTAAGAAAGATCCCGCGATTTTTGCTTGAGTCATGGGAAATGAAAGTCGTAGCCATCCAGGAAGTAAAAAAGATGAACAAGATCGCATTGGATGAGCTCATTGGGAATCTTCAGACATATGAGTTGAGGAGAAGTGCCCAGGTGAAGGAAAAAGCAAAGAGAGACCAAGGCCTTGCTCTAAAAGCTTTAGAGAGTGATGATTCAGACTTGGATTTTGAAGAGATGGCCAGAGTGACTCGAAAGCTTAAGAAATTCTTCAAGAAGGCTGAAGGCAATATCAAGAAAGGAAGTACCAGGAAGCCACAGAATAGTGATCATGATCAGTTTTTAGGATGCTTCAGATGTGGAAAACCCGATCACATTGTGAAGAATTGCCACATACAGAAGGAAAAACAGGGGTTAGAACAGCTCCGAAACCATGGCAAGAGGCCGCAACAGAGTAGCTCCTCAAAGCGTTTCGCTAAGGCAATGATGGCAGTCTGGGGTGAAACTTCAGAGGTGGAAGAGGACCCCTAAGAGAAAGAAGTTGTAGAAGCCCTCATGGCTGCAAGCGAGTCTGAATCGGACCTTAAATCAGTCGAAAGCTTGTCCCAACTCAAAAATAAGGTACGTGGTCTTAGTAAGGCTAAAGCCGTGAAATTATTATTTGCCATAATGAATGAGTGTGAGACAATAACTGCTGAAAATTACATGCTTAAAGATGTTTGTTCCGAATTGAAAAAAGATGTTAGAATGCTTGAACGGAACAAACTAGAACTTGAACATGTCAATGAAGTTCTTAAATGTGAAAAACTTAAGGCAGAAGAAGAGGCCCTTGTCCTATGTAAAGATCTTGACACACTTAAGGACCTTATGAACACCAGAGAGAAAGTGTTTAACACTGATCTCTCTAGGCTGAAAAGTGAGTCCCTAGACCTGAAACTTAGACTTGAATCCCTGATGAGTGAAAACAATCAGCTGCTTGAAAAAGCTCATAAGGTCGGATCTGACCTTACTGAGAACAGGCACTGGAACAATTCTTCAGAAGTGCTTGACTGACTAAATACTCAGCATAGCAGAAACAGAAAGGGACTAGGATATGTGAATAGGTGTATTACTAGACCAGTTAACAAAAAATATGTTGGATTTCAGCAAAATATAATCTGTTTTCACTGTGGAAAAACTGATTGTTGTTGCTATGCTTGTCCTTTGAGAAAAAGAGCCATGGAGAGAAACTTGTTGTATGTTAAATAAGTATAGATTAGAAAAGATGACTTAACCTCCATGTCAAAGAAAATGGGACCGAAGTGGATCCGGGTTCCCAAGACTAACACTTAGCTATTTTGCAGGCTAAAGCGAGAGGAGGCAATCAACTATGGTTCTTGGATAGTGGTTGCTCAAGGCACATGACGGGAGACAAATCAAATTTCCTCTCACTTATGGCCTTTGATGTAGGCAGATTGGCATTTGGAAATGACAAATCTGGGAAAATTATCGGTGTAGGTAAGATAGCTAAATCACTCTCTCACTCTATTGATAATGTGTATTTGGTAGTAGACAGTTTACAACATAATTTGCTAAGTGTGCCTCAAATATGTGATAGAGGTAATCACGTGGGTTTCTCTTCAGATCAATGCTTGATTACCAATATCAAATCTGGTGATGTTGTGTTGAGGTGGAAGTGATATAACAATGTGTATAATGCTTGTGTTCTTTCACTTCCCCAAAATCATTTGACTTGTTTGAGTGCTCTTAATAATGATGTTATGCTTTGGCACAAGAGGCTAGGACATGCAAGTCTTTCTCTTTTGAATAAACTCATTTCCAAGGACCTAGTAGTCGAACTACCTTCCATCAAGTACAATGATGACAAGGTGTGCGAAGCTTGTGCTAGAGGAAAGCAAGTTAGAGCTTCTTTCAAGTCCAAGAACTGCGTTAGTACTTCCCAACCACTTGAACTACTGCATGCTGATTTGTGTGGTCCTATGAGGATCACAAGTAGATGTGGGAAGAGGTATATATTTGTTATAGTGGATGATTACTCTCGTTTCACTTAGACTCTATTCTTAGCATCGAAGAATGAATCATTTGAAAAGTTTCTCATTCTTATTAAGAAAATTAAAAAGAGAGTAGGACACTCATTAATGAGTGTTAGGTCTGATCATGGCAAAGAGTTTGAAAACTCTGGCTTCATTGAATATTATAATAAACATGGTGTTGATCACAATTTTTCTACCCCCAGAACACCCCAACAGAATGGGGTAGTAGAGCGCAAAAATCAGACTCCAGAAGACATAACTAGGACTGTGCTTATCGCTAATGGTCTTCCTAGAAACTTTTGGGCAGAGGCATTGAATACATCATCTTATATTATTAATAGATGCATGATCAGACTCATACTTAACAAGACTCCTTATGAACTTTTCAAGGGCCAAAAACCCAATATTATGCTCTTGAGGGTGTTTGGTTGCAAATGCTATGTGTACAATAATAGGAAGGAATCCTTGGGAAAGTTCGACCCTAAGAGTGATGAAGCCATATTCTTAGGGTAATTCTCACATAGTAAGGCATACAAAGTGTTTAACCAAAAAACCTTGTATGTTGAGGAGAGTGTGCATGTATTGTTTGATGAGACTAACTCTATGGTTGAGCATAACACACAGGATGAAGAGTTTGAACTTGATCTTGTAAGAAAAGACCTCTCGCTCACTCAAAGCTCCACAGTTGATAAAGGTAAGGCTCCTGAAGGTGAACCAAGTCCTAGAACTAATAATTTGGAAGGTGGACAGGGAGCAAACCAGTTAGGGGGAAGCATTGCTAAACTTAAACAGTACCGGCCCACTCAACCCAATTATTCCTGAACTGATATGGGAACAGGCACCAGAACAATTCCAGAACCTGTTTTACCAAGTACCTAGGAGAGATTGGTAAGTGTATCTATGCATCCATTCATTCTACGACCCTGGAAGCACCAGAGCTTGCACCCCCTTGACCAGATCATGTCTGATATTAACACAGGGGTGCAAACTAGATCTAAACTTAGAAACTTTTGTGCCTTCTATGCTTTTCTACCTAACATTAAGCCAAAGAATGTTCATAAAGCTCTTGCAGATTCTGACTGGGTTACTGCCATATAAGAAGAGCTTCATCAATTTGAAGGGAACAAAGTCTGACACCTTGAACCAAGGCCTAAGGATAGATCGATGATTGGCACCAAGTGGGTGTTCAAGAACAAACTCGATGAGTTCAGAACACTCACTCAGAACAAGGCTAGGATGGTGGTTCAAGGTTATAACCAAGAAGAGGGAATCGACTATGAGGAAACATTTGCACCTGTTGCAAGGATTGAGGCTATCCGCATTTTGATGGCCTTTGCAGCTCACATGGAGATCAAGTTGTATCAAATGGACGTCAAGAGTGCATTCCTCAATGGATACCTTAAAGAAGAGGTGTATGTAAGCTAACCCTCTAGTTTTGAAAATCATAATTTCCCTGACCATGTGTTTAGACTTGACAAAGCTCTTTATAGTTTAAAACAAGCTCCTAGAGCTTGGTATCAATGCTTGTTAAAATGTCTAATTGATAATGGCTTTCAAAGGGGCAGGGTAGACAATACCCTATTTCTTAAATCAAAGGGGGAACATCTGCTGATTGTTCAAGCATATGTCGATGACATTATATTCGGTGCAACCAACAGTGATTTATATGATGATTTTTCAAAATTGATGATGAGTGAGTTTGAGATGAGCATGATGTGCGAGCTTAATTTTTTCCTGGCTTACAAATCAAGCAAACCTCAAACGGAACTATGATACATCAACAAAAATATGTCAAGGAGTTAATTAAACGATTTGAAATGGAATCGGCTAAGCCAATAGACACACCCATCTCTCCTTCAACTAGATTGGTTGTGGATGATGGGAGCCCTTCAGTTGAGGAGAAATCCTATAGGGGCATGATAGGGTCGCTTCTATACCTAACCGCTAGTTAGTAGACCTGATATTGTTTTCAGTGTTAGTTTGTGTGCCCATTTTCAGTCAAATCCTAAAGAAACGCATTTGAAAGCTGTAAAATAAATTTTGAGATATTTGAAATACACCTTAGACTTAGCTTTATGGTATCCTCGAGGCTGTAATTTTGATATCATTGGGTATGCGGGTGCTGATTATGCTGGATTCTTAGTTGATAAAAAAAGCACCTCAGGTATGACTCATTTTCTTGGACCCTGTTTGGTCTCTTGGGCAACCAAGAAACAACACTCCATTGCCATGTCCACAACAGAAGTCGAGTATGCAGCGGCAGCTTCTTGTTGTGCTCAATTGTTGTGGATAAGGCAACAACTCAAGGACTTTGCTGTTGACACGAGATGCATTCCCATATTTTATGATAACACAAGTGCAATTAACATTGTCAAAAACCCATATCAACATAAAACGACTAAGTATATTGATATACGTCATCATTTTTTGAGAGACAATGTTGAAAAGGGCTTAATTTTAATGAATTTTTATGCCACTAATAAGTAAATTGCTAACATCTTTACGAAGGCACTGAGTAGAGAGCAGTTTGAGAGGGATAGACTTGAATTAGGTATGATTAAAAGAACTTGAGCATGCTTCTTTAACCCCAATAGTTGACTAGTTAAGGGTTTTTAGGTCAAATGAATTGTTACAATGGATGCATTCAGTTTTTGTGCGTTTACTGGCATATGTGTGGAATGTAACATGTTGACACTCGTTGAGGTCTAATGATATTGCCCTTAGTGTCCTGAGACACCGAACTTTTAACAGTAAGAACAGGCTCTAGGAACAGACCTGACCACTGTTTGTATCATGTGCTGACCAAATCGTGTTATTAAAAGAATGTTGGAAACTGAAATTTCCTTTTTCATTACACCTAACCTATAATTTATACTATACCTAGTGTAATGATGCGCTGTATGCAAAACATTCCCTCTGTTCAAGAAGGGCCGAAATAAACTCTGCCATAAACTCACTCAATTTTTGGGCCACTCATGCTCAAATCCCTCTACTCTCTCTCTCCATAACCCATCCGTCCATCCCTTTCTCTCTACCATGAACCCAATTTCCTTCTCTTTCCTTAAACCCCTTCAAAATCCTAACTCTAAATCACCTCAAATCCTCTCACAGGCAAGAACTCATGGCGGTCAAGCATCCTCCAAGTGCAAGACTTCTCACCCAAGATCACTACGAGACCAACTATTAAGAAAAAGGGGCAGAATTGGGATGAGTTCTGAGGAAACATCACCGGCACCTTCATCGCCATAAACAATCTCGATTGATATGGAAAACCCTCCCTCACCTTCTTTTTTGATTACTCTCTATATTTTTGGGTTCTTGAAGAGCTTGGACTTAAGATCAGTAGACTTGAACACTGATATGGTACCTTTGGTACACCTTACAGGTTGGGAGATTATGGGGTATGACCCAGTTATGGCCGAGTCTAGATTAAGAGGGAACAAGTGTCCGAACTGGTTGAAGAGTCTAATGAACCAAAGAAGAAGAAAATTAGAAAAAAAATGACACTTGCTGAGAGATATGAGCATTTCCTCCAGAAATCTGTGGTTTGGGGGAAGGTAGTTAATGTATCATACTTTCAGGAATAGGGGCTAGGGTATTCTTAGAGAAGTTGGAAGCTCAAAATTGTTACACCTGTTCACGAATACTAAGAGAGAATGTTCAGTTCCAGACTTAGTTGAATTCTATTCGAACTGTGTTGTCACCAATGGAGTGGTGACAAGTACAGTTAATGATCATGACCTACGGTTTGATGCTAAGAAGATAGGTGAGTTACTTGGGGTGTCCTACGAAGGTTTTAATGTATATGTACGAGAGGACAAGATCGCCTTAGGTGAAGAACGGCTGTTGGAATTGACCCAGAAGCTAGCCCGAAAATCCCATCTGACTGTATCCCGGTCTATGAGAAAGGGGGAAATGAGGCCATTGCATTGACTGCTATTTTGGTTTGTGATTAAGAATATTGTTCCCCAAGGTCAGGGACATAACCTTGCTGATCCCATGGACATGTGCTGCACTAATTTGTTGGATAGAGGTGAGCAAATTAACTTGCCCGCAATCATGATTAGCCATATTGGGAGAATTACCAACACATCCAAGGATCATGACGTGGGTATGGGTTCTTGCTAACATCAATGTTTGAGGAGCTTAAGATTCCCTGTAGAAGAGAATAGGCTTTCAGGTCAGTGATGAGATTGGCAACAGCACGTTGATTGGGTGTGATTTCAAAGTGACAAAAGGTTGTAGTGTAACTTCAGAACAGGGGCTCCAACCACCACTTGGACTGGTTCCTAGTGAAGCCTCCACATCCAGTGCTCCCACAATTGATACACTGTTGCAGGACCAGATTACATTGAAGGAGAGATAGCTGAAGTAAAGTAGGCGTTTACAAAGGAAAAGGCTCTCAATGCCACACGTCACGAGGATCGTCTGAATGCCCTTCTTGCCCTCACAGCCAAATTCCCTCCTCCACCTTCCTTTACCTGAACCTATTCCTTTCCCTGTTTCCAACACTATTTTCCAAACACTTGGTTATGTACACGACTACTAATGATTTGTGGCTGTTTTTGGATGGTTAATGCATTTATGCTATAACCTTGCTTGTTGCATGTGTTATTTGTTTGAGCCTGACTCAGATGGCCAATATCCTTGCTGTACCATATACTTGAGTGCATCACTGTTACTTTCTGCATTACCACTTTGGTGGTAATTGCATCCACACTGTATTTTTGTTTCCGGTCTCCTCACCCTTTTCGATGGGAACATGAGTATGTCTTTGTTTCGATTGGTTTGCCCAGTTTAAGTTGACCTCTTAACTCTTGTTTTCTTTCTAGTGTGAGGGTGGATAACTGTTTTGGCACTAATGTATGTTTACCCTATCTCACTATTAATTGTCATTGATGACTTACGGTCATTTGGTTTGTCATCATCAAAAAGGGGGAAATTGTTGACCCCATTAATGTGTAAGGTTTTGATGATAACAATCCAAATATACTAGTCAATATGCTGTGTTGGAATTATGTGTTGAGACAGGATCCAGAAAATACTTCAAGCAGTTCAAACGAGCATGGAGTATCAAAGTTAGTACATGTGCAAGGAGTCCAGCTGATAACAAGAGTCTTAGGCTTAGTATGGGTTTTATTTTTTAGATTCTTGTTAGTATGCCAATTAGAAGGTCTTGACTTAGCATTTGCTTTGAAATGTTTTTAAGTACTTTAGAACACTGCCTCAGAACAGTTCTGAGAAGTCAGGTCTGCGGTGTTCTAACGTCAAAGACAAAAAATGAATTTTAAGATTTTAGATTTTTTTTTTTTAACTGACGATTTTCTTGAAATAATTAGGATTAATTTCCCTTTGTCATTTGAGTCTAAAAAGACTTTTTCTTTTAAGATAATGTTAAGAGATTTTTTAGTAGTAGAATCTAAAGGGGTTTCTTTCCTTAAAAGATACTAATGAAATAATTTTGAAATATTTTATCATATTCTTTAAGGGAAGAATATCAAGAGAAAAGATTTTAGGAGGTTGGCTGTTAAAGTGATTGAGGGAAGGAAATCTTCCTAACCCTACTGCATAAGCTCACTATTTAAGTTGCCTCTTTTTCAAGTCTTTCTCAAGGTTTCCAAGGGTTTAAAATTGTCTTTGTGAGTTTGAATTTTCTGAGAGAAGATCTTCAGAGAGAGTGCTAAATCGAGTCTTCAATATTGGCATAATAGGGATTGTATTGTACCTTACGTTCAGCTTGTTCAGAAGCATTCAAGTAAGGAGTTTTCCTTTCCTCTTTTCCATCAATGAGATAAGAGAGTGTCCAAGTCTTGGGAGACATTGGACGTGGTTTTTGTAACGAGCGTCTCGGGGTAGACTAAGTTATGTGGTGTTCGTAACGAAGGTCTTGGGGTAGACCAAGTTACGTGAGTGACTGAGTCACGTGTGTTACAGTTGTAATGTGTTCGACCCATTTAGTGAAAGTGTATTGAAATCCTACAATGGTAGGTCGTGGTTTTTACACTTCAGTTAGGGCAGAGGTGGTTTTCCACGTAAAAATATTGTCTCCTTTATTATTTCTGCAATTAGTTTTGTTTCTGCTTCACTCCAAACACTCAATCCAAATAGTTTTCACGAGCGTTTTGAAATAATCAGAAAAGTCGGTAGACATAATTCACCCCCCTCTTGTGTCCTTATGCGATTAATTCTGACAGGAAGAAACTGGCAGATCAACAATAATCCATCCATGGTCATGTGCTAGTTGCCAAATGATCTGAGCATGAGGACACCCCATAAACAGGTGCTTTGCATCCTCAATTTCCCCACTACAATGAGGACATAAGGGATCAACATTCAATCCCCCAGCTAATAAGTTTCCGCATGTGGGAATGGATGCATGACAAACTTGCCAGAGGAAGACCGTGAGCTTAGGCATTATGTCAAGTTTCCAGATCCAACTAAAATCCCAGGGTTGGGAGTTATGCTGATCAATTCCATGGGCAGCCCTTGTTGCAGATTTAGTGGTGAATTCCCCACTTCCATAGAGACCCCAATAGATGGAATTAGAAATATGGTTAGACGGAATTGGTGTTGCCAAAATAGCTTTAAGGCCAGCAGAATCAACAATTCCTTGCAGTTTGCCAATATCCCATTCTTCAGATGGTAGGATAAACTGGGCAACAGTGAGTGACGTATCGATGGTTGAAGTATCGGCAATTCCTATGAGAGCAGCCAAACTATAATTATCGCACCAACTATCTGTCCAAAATTTGATATTTTCCCACCTACTTTCCACCTAATCCCTTTAGGAAATTGATCGCGGTTCTATAAAATACATTTCCATACCCATGAATCCAATGGACAAGGCTTAGCTATGAAGAAAGTTTCACTGACAGGATACTTCGCCCACATGTGTTCAGTCCAAAGACACTTATGATTGAGCAGTTTCTAGGTTAGCTTACTTGAAAAGATGATGTTAACAGCCTCTATCTTTAGGAGTCCAAGGCCTCCTGAATTTTTGGGTTTACAGATTTTATTCCAAGATACCATTGGTTAGCCTCGAAGATTATCAGATTTTTTTCAAGAAAAAATCACGGTTAATTTTCTCAATTTGCCTACTAGTGGCAGTCGGTAATTGAAAACATTGCATAGTATGTGCGGCCATGGTTTCTAAATTTGTCTATATTAGCGCAACACAGCCTGCTTTGGAGACGTTAACAGTCCTCCAAGTCTGGAGCTTGGCTGCAGTTTTGTTAACTAATTCAGAAAAAGTATTCACATTTAGCCACCCCTTAAAAACTGGGCAGCCTAGGTATTTACCCAGATTGTCTTGGTGCTTGATGTGGAAGACAGAGGATACAATACGTTGGTCATGTGACGTTGCATTTTTTGAAAATATAAGAGATGACTTCTGCAAGTTGATGAGTTGGCCTAACTGCTGACAGCAAGTAGTGAGAATGCTCATTAGCTTCTTACACGACTCAAGGTTGGTTCGGCAAAAAAGGAGGCTATCATCTGCAAACAAAAGACATGGCAATTTGGCCGCCCGGGGTGAAATTTTGAAGCCTATGCCACTTTTCTTTGTGCCAAGTTCTGTGCATAATGTTCGGGTAACTGCTTTCATGCATAACAAAAAGAGGTATGGGGATAAAGGATCCCCTTGCTGTAATCCTCTAGTTGGGTTGAAAAAACCCGAAACTTCATCATTCACAACAACCGAATAGGAGACTATGGATACACAAAGCTGAATCCACTTGATCCATTTATGATGAAACCCTAGTTTAGTGAGAATATCAAAGAGGAAACTCCATTCGACTCTATCGTACGCTTTTTCCATATCATTCCCCAAGGGATATAATATAACAAAATTCATCATTCAATTTTCTATGTTTATTTTAGAACATATCTCCTCTTGTTCTTCCCAAATCTCACATGGTGACTTTAAGTGTCTAACATGCTTTCATACTTCTGGATGAATCGATCTTTATAAAATTTTATATGTCTTGTCATGCATCATTTTTTTCTATTTTCTCTGTCTTTTTGAAAAATTCCTCTCATCATCAAGCACACCAAGTAGACTGCATGTTTTATGATTGTATGCATTGTGACTTTCTAAAACATGTAGTTTTGAAAAGTTAACTTATAATCTTCATCAAACATGTCATTAGTATGAATAACTTACCTTTTAAAATCTCTCCTCGTAATTTACTTATGAAACTTGATTATGCCAAGATTTTATCTTGGTTGTTTTCTCCTCACCGTGCCAAGATCATACTTGGGCAAATGCCTGAAATGTCGAACTTCAATTTGCACGGATTAATAATTCATCCACCTGTAGTGGATTGCTGGAAATGAATTTGGTTGGCCAAAGATGGCTTGCGGTTGCTTGGATTAACTTCAGGTTTGGCCAGCATGGCTAGAAAATGCTTGGCTTAATTTCGAATTAGCTAGCGGACGGTTGAGTTGATTGGGAATTGCAATGGCCCAAGAAAGCAAGAGGGCTATGATACCATTAATGAAATTTTTTTGAAGATGCATAAAAGATAGATGTAGTTTGTGGGAATGGATGCTTTCTATCACGTAATTCTTTGTTTCTTTTTTGCTTATTACAAATGAGACGTCCTTGAGTGTATTTATTATAGTCATCCACCTTTTCAATGGATGGTAGACATTGATTTGATCCTACAACTATTATTAAGTTTCTACAACCTTCCATTTTAATGTCTTCCTAAATATCTAGATGTTATTTTACAGGCGTCTAGCTGTTCCTAGATACTTTAAAAGTGTACAATAATATGGAACCTTTTAGAAGAACCTAGAAGACTCTAGAGTAATCTAGAAACTTCTATGACTATCGTGAAGGTCCTGAAGTGTTCTATAAGTTTCTAGGATATTTCAGAAGGTTCCACGATAATCTAAAAGAGGTCGGAATATTTTAAAAGATTCTAGAGACCTATATCGTTGAAATGTCTCTAGATTATTAGTTTTCGACAAAACCTCTCAATGATTTTTCGATCCATCATTCTTGTGACTTTACAGGATAGGCTCCGTATTCTTTTGGGGAAAGCTGCTCCATATCAGATGGCATGTAAGTGGAGCTAAGTGTTGGGTCTTGAAGAATTATACTGATATAATATTGCTAGGATGCTTGCAGGACTGCAAATTAGCAGTGTAGTTTTATTTTGAGGCTGGTTCTTCCAATGGTCATCCAATGGAGTCATCTGTTTTTTTGAAGCAATTACATTGACATATGTGTGGCTATTTTTCAACCCATGTGTGAGTCCAAATGTGAGTATGCTACCAAATGTACGACTGTAATATATAAGATTCTAATGTAGTTGCTTGACTATACTTGATATTAATGAATAACGTATGCATATATATCCCATTTGTTGTTGGCACTTGCTAGGTAATTACATTCTTTGTATTTAGTTCGTTTTGCAAGTTCGCGAATAGAAACGGTTTGGATCTCTATGCAACTCCGAACAGTTAAATCTCTTTTGATGCGATTCTTTTTTTGTAGCTGCAAGATTGCATATAATTTGGTGTGATAGACATTTTCTCTTTTAAAATTCCTTTTGTCTGTGATGTTTGCACAAATGAATCACTTTTCATATACTACAAAACTGAATGTTTCTACAAAACTGCAGCTGAATTTTGAAGGTCTATTTTAACGGAAAATTAATCTGTTAGAAATTTTGATCGAATTTTTGAGAACAGCAAGGATTTTGACGGTATGTCAGTTATGTGGATCGCAATGTAATTTTTAACGGACTATTTTGACAGAAAGTTGATCCGTCAGAAATTTTGACGTATATTTTGAAGGAAAAAAAGGATTTTAAAGTCAGTTAAAATATGTTTGTCACCAATTCTGACTGGTTGTCAGGCTGTCAAAATTAATATGTTACTAGTTAATTTTGACGGGTCGGTCAAAAAGTCAATTTCGACCGATTTTTTGACAGTCATAAATTCCTTCGCAAATTCTATTACCACGATCATTTTCTATCAAAATCAGCCCAAATTTCAAAAACATACATTGATTACCACTTTATTATCCGACATATAGTTCTCTTCCATTAGTTTCCACATTTTGGCCTTTTGCCTTTATAGTGATCTCTTTAGACAGAGACTTCGTTAAAATTCCCTGCAAATCTTGGAAACTTTGTTCACTAACCCGGTTCGGCCTCGTGGTTGATTTTTAGTTTTATTGGGCTTTGTCCTGCGTTACGCATGGCTCTATAGAACTCAAATCATGGAGAATTGAAGCAAATTTTGTATTCTTCAGCCGAATAAGTTATTTCCATTGCTTTATTTATTAATCGTTATGACCCCCTTCCCCTTTTCTCTCCCGAGGCGGAGCCAGGATTCAAAGCAATGGGACAAGATTAATAATACACATAACATAAATTTTAATAGTTTTAAAAATGAAGTGCGTAACTAATACATTCAAGAAAGTTGTCTTCAACGAGATCTCATGTTTTGAAAGTAAAGTATAATATCGTCGTTCGACAAACTTTTAAAAAGATTTTTAAAAAATTGCACAAAAGGCAACACGAGAAGTCAAACCAACAACCTCCTAGATGGAGCAACATGCGGTCAACCAGTCTACTATGCACTCCTTTGTGAAGTATTTAAGAACTAATTAATATATATCTATGTTTTGTTTACACCAGAATATCCCACGTTTAATTTTTTTCCCCAAAAAGCTGAGGGGTCAATTGAACCCCTTGCCCCTTAGTGGCGGAGCCACTATCTCTCTCCCCCTATCGGTTAGCTAACCTCCTATAATTATCTATTTTATTAGCAAGCCCAGATCGAGGGCTTTAGTTTCTAGTTTCCATAGTCTTGCATTTCAGCTAGTTCGGTCTTGAATGAGACTCCGACAATTAAAAGAATAACAAGAAGTTTGAGGAAAGAGTTGGACAACAAAAGCAGGTTAGAGATTTATATTCCTAGGATATCTCCTAGACAATAAGGGGACATTTTAATTCATATTTATGTTGGACTAGCAAGCTGCATGAATTTATTTGTGTGTAATTCATAGCCTATAGGATGTATTAGCTGTCTTCTTGAGTTGTGTAGTGGCTATATTTTTTTTTGGTTGTGTTCGGTAATAGAGGTTAAAGTAGAAGTTAGTAGTTTATAGTGGTCAAAATGTTATGGATCACTACTTAAATGTATTCGGTAAAGTAGTGGATGAGGTAATGATTAGGGTTTGTGTAGTGTTTTTCAAAAGTTAATGAAAGTAGCTTTTAAAAACCTCTGCCTAGGAATTCCATTGAAAATTACAAAATTTTTCTTTTTATTTACTAAAAACCTTTATTTATTGTGCTCTTTTCAGTCATTTTACATAAGTCTGCTACTTCAACAACTATATTTACCAAACGCATGTATTTTAAATCGCTAGTTGAACAGCTAACCAATAACCATTAGTGGGCCATAGCTAATCGCTAGTAAAACTGCTAACAGCTAGTAAAACAGATAATCATGACTAAAACAGCTAATTTTACCAAATACATCCCTTATTTGTAAGGGCCTTACCATCTAACTAATTGGAAAAAAAAGTTCAGCCTCGAAAATTGAAATAAAATATTTAATCAAGTTCGTGTTCTCGCAGTCTAGTCTGTCTGGGTATCAATCTTATGATGCAGATCGATTCTAAGCAATTCTCAGGTTCAATTACAAGTACCTTTGTAAAACTAAAATTGGTACCTCTGGAATGAATCTCAAAGTTAAAATGGTTCGGCCCATTCTGGGTTGATTTTTATGTACCCTAGATCTATTTTTTGCATCCTTCATATTACTGAAGTCGAGCTACTGTTGATCCAACAAGAGTTAGAAGTCTCCTATCACATATTCTCTATTTGCAAGACTCGAACACGAGACCTTGTTTAAGGAAAACAAGTGTTAAACTATATAAACCAACCTGCGTTGGTATGTACCCTAGATCTATGATTACGGATTACCCTAATGTGAACATATACTGTTACATATAGAAAATTTGAAACTGGGAGTAATTAGTATTCATTTCCTTCCATTAGTGAAAATGTTAAACTATGCCAAACTTATTTTTGAAGTAATAATTGAATTTTACTCCTCATCTGTCTACTGCTGGCAAGATTGGATTGGGTCATGCAGTTTTTTATCCTTGATTATCATCTTGGCTGGGAAGTAGAAATAGCGTGTTGGTCAACAGTACATGAGTTATTTAACATATATGAGTCGATAATAAACCTTTTAAAAAAATCTACTTTTTTCTATCAATCTTTAATTTTTTCGTTAATAACTTCTTATTTTAAATCAGTAAAAAATATCATGTATCAATACACATGAAGCATTAGCAACTCTTACCCTAATAAAAAATCAAGATGATATTTAACGAGTTTATAGTCCTCATTATACAATCAACGTGAACAAATTATTCTTGTTCATTCCCCACCCCAAAAAAAACAAATTCTTTGTTCATGTGGGTAGAGTGTATTAGTTATATGCACACCTACAACTAATTAATGCCGATGTCCCCAAGAAAAGAAAACGATTGATGCTAATTATACGGTGAGGTAAGTGTTGACATGATGACATAACTAAACCCACAACATGCTGGTATCAATGCATCTTTGCGCCTCTCTCAAATGAAATGTTGGCATCAATTTAAATATTGACAAAACCAACCCGAGATCATTAGCTTGAAAACGATCCATATTTACATTCGACCAAAATTTAAAATAAGCTTATTTGGAAGTTGATCCAGAACTTGAGTTGACCGAACTAAATAAATCTGACCTAAAATTAAGCACCAAGTTACTTCTTCTTGCAAGACACTTATTGGACCAAAAGTCGCCCAACTTTAAGTCAACTCATATTGAAGTGAATGTCATTGACCAAAAACATAACTCTATCTAAACTTAGCCCAATCCACCTGTCAGATCTAACAAGAATGCCATAATTTTCAGTTTTTCTTGGGCCAATAGGCCATACAAAATAGAGGAAAATGTGACATTCAATTTCTAGCTTTAATAGCCAAGTTGCGGGCCATTACAATCCCATGTGGTAGTGCCATGTCAACAAATTGATTCTTCTAAAAAAAATTAGTGGTAATTACTAGATTTTGTCCATTGTAACCAAAATCTTCCTTTTTTAAAAAAAATGATGGCAGTTTCTTGCGCAGATAGAATTGTCACTGTTGCACGCACAGATTGGTGCAGGAGCTACTGAATGAAGCTTCTGAAGGAATGAGGAAATGATTGCATTTGTTGGTTTTGGTTATTTCTTTCGTATTATCAATGTAATAAGTTTATTATTAGAATATTGATTGTAAAGCTTGAGAGGTTTAATTTGTTGCCATTATCAATATAATAAATGGATATGACCATTCTGGAAGATAGAGTTAAAGAATTGGAAGATCGTACAGTTACAAAAAGTTTGATTCGTAAGTAGAGTAATTGCTTAATGTTGCTATATGTTTGAATTTGTTATTTAGAGTCATTATTGATGAGGTTTTTGTTGCCTTTTTTTGTAGCTTTGTTTGATGCGGAATCTTTGGATATTGTTGTTAATGAAGGAGATGAAGACATGTCCAGTGAGTATAGTATGTATTGAATGTATTATTTGTTCATTATTATGGTTATAAGGTTCACCTTTTTTATTGACCTTCTTTCTGTTCATTATTGACCTTCTTTCTGTTCATTATTCCTTGTTCACTATTCTAATTATAATGTCAAATTTTTAAAAAGTGTGGAATTGTTTATCCAGTTTATTTGTGGTTATTATCAAATATTTATAATTTACTTTGCATTTTAAAATATTGAATTTAACATAATGTTGAAGATTTTTTCATTTCGTTGTTGAATTAGTGGGTAGTGTCTACATTATTGATTCTGTTTGTGTGGTATTTTCATGATCGCTTTTAGTGTTGAGATACCGTTGTAGGTTGTGGTGCTGATGTTGTTCACAACTGTATATGTAATAGTGCATTACTAATGTCATTACTATTCATTGATGATTTTTAATACATATTTTAGGACTTGGTTTTGGTAACCAAGAGATTATTGAAGTTCAACCTTTGCAAGAAGTGTTGGGTGGGGCTATAGCTAGTTCAAAACATGAAGCATTTCATGTCTACAATGACTATGCATATAAGGTTAGATTTAGTGTTCGGTATTCGAAGACACGTCATAGATGTAAATTCAAAGGAGGAGGTTTATGCATGCACCATTTTTGTTGTTGGAAAGTAGGATTCAAGCAAGACAAAGGTCAAAATCACAATGATCATACGAATGTAGATGTGACAACATGTTGCAAGGCGTTTGTTCAGTTTTATATAAATGAGGATGGCAAGTGGATAGTTACTCGCCATGACATTAAACATAATCATGCTTTGTGTAGTTCAAGCAAGCGACATTTGTTGCCTTCACATTGAGAAGTCTCTGAGGAGGATATTTTATATGTTAAGCAGCTTAGGGAGTTAGGAATAGGAGCTGCTGATGCATATTACATGCTTAAGAAACAAGCTAGTGGTTCTCCTTCTTTGGGGTATGATTTGAGAGATGTATACAACATGGTGCCACAATTAAAAGATAAAACATTTGATGGTGGAGATGCGCACTCACTAATTGAAATATTTAATAGGCGTCTCAAGTATGAGGATGATTTCTTTTCTGCATTTAAGCTAGATACGAATAACTGTTTAGTAAGTTTTTTTTGGTGTGATAAGCAAATGTTGGATGATTATGTATTATTTGGAGATTTGGTTATCTTTGACACAACATATCGGATGAACAAGTATGACATGATTTGTGTACCATTTGTCGGGATGAATCATCATTCAAAAAATGTTATATTTGGTTGTGGGTTTTTGATGAATGAGAAGATAGAGTCTTTTGTTTGGTTGTTTAAGACATTCTTAAAGTCTATGGGTGGAAAGTACCCAATTACTATGATGACAGATCAGACATTCTCCATAGCTTCTGCAATTAAGGTGGGGTTCTCTCTTGCTCGTCATAGGTTGTATTGTTGGCATATTATTGAAAACTCAAGGGAAAAGATTGGAGGCCTTAGATCGAGTGAAGGATTTATCAAGATTCTTAATAGAGTTTTAATGGATTATGATATTGTGGATGAGTTCCATCATTTTTGGGAAAGGTATGTAAATGTTGAAGACTATTACTAGCATTATAAATTCACTTTAAAGCATACTTCAGGCATGAGCAAATAAAAATTAACAGCATGTAATAATTTTAATATGTTTTTTTATTTTTTGAATTAGTTTTTTTGGTCACATCAAGGGGAGTTCTATTGTGTTATTGAAAATAACTAGCTTCCTTGACATGAGTAATATATTACTAGGTAATCGGAAGATATGAGTTTAAAACTGCAATGAAATTATTAGGAAAAAGGTGCTCTAATATCTCCATTTATCCAATGGCACAACAAATAAATTAGGTGCAACTGCTTCTAGTCTTTCTGTTGTTTTATTTTATTAGCCCTCTTTTAAGTTGTTTATGTGTTGACTTATTGAGACTGTTGATGTCAACAACACATGTTAGCATGCATTACGAGTAATTAAGGCACTAACCATTATGCCTTTAATTACTTTTGATAATACATAAAAGTAAATTCATGGTTTATTCCTCATTTTGCAGCTTTCATTGGATCAATATGCATTTTGTTTTTCCCTAAATGACATAAAGCATATTATGTGTAGCTCATCATAAATGATATAAATGACATATTAGTCTTCTTTTATAGCAAATGGTCTGCATGTCTTTGCTAATCATGCATGTAGAGAACTTGTTGGAATTTGTCTCTAAGTTCAGCAATTATGTATATTTGTAAGTTTTAATTGGTTCACTATTTTCTTTGAGTTAGTTCACTGAGATATTGAGTACTATTCACTGAATAACATGCTTGGAATTGGTAAATTCATCATAAAAATGCACTTTAAATTAAATACAGTTCACTATTTTCTTTGGATGAGTTCACTAACTTATTGAGTATTGTTCACTATTGATGTCAACAACACATTTTAGCATGCATTAGGAGTTTTTAATGCTCTAACAATTATGCCTTTAATTAATTTCTGATTGTACATTAAAATTGTCTCATGGTTTATTCTTCATTTTGCTGCTTTCATTGGAACAACATGCATTTTGTTTTTCCCTAAATGACATAAAGCATATTATGTGTTGGTCATTATAAATGATATAAATGACATATTAGTCTTCTTTTACAGTAAGTGGCATGCATGTCTTTGCTAATCATACATATAGGGAACTTGTTGGGATTTGTCCATAAGTTCACCAATTTTGTATAAGTTCTAATTGGTTCACTTTTATTATTGAGTTAGTTCGCTGAGATATTGAGTACTGTTCATTGTAGAACATGCTTGAAATTGGAACTACGTAACTATGAAGATATGTGTTTAAAACTGCAATGAAAATTTTATTGTTTTATTTGATTGGCCTTCTTTTAAGCTATTTATGTGCTGACTTTTAGTTTTTCTACAAGGGCTTGTGTTGTTTTTTAATTATTTGTAGGAGTACAAGAAACTTTAAGTTTAGTATTTTTAAATACACTAACAATGATTGATTAGGTATGCATTTTTTTAATTAATTTGGACTATTATGCTTATGAATTGCTTTGTAATTTTCAGGATGACCAAAAAGTACAATTGTAGTAACAATCGATGGCTTTATAACTTGTACAGTTTGCATAAAAAATGATGTCCGGCTTTTTCAAAATATTATTTTTCTGGAGGCGTGTCATCTTTACAAAAGAGTAAAACAAAAGTAAAACAACGAATAGATCTTTGAAAAGAAGGTTGCATGCCACAGTTGATCTTTGTGAATTTTATAACATTTTTTGTGATGTTGTATCTGAGTGGAGGAGCAAAGAGAATGGTGAAGATCATAGATGTAGCAAAGGTAATGCAGAAATAACATTTCCTTCAATAACCATTTTGAAACATGCATTGTCTGCGTATACGGTTGAAGCTTTCTTGATGTTTGAAAAGGAGTTCATTGATGGAGCTGCATATAATTACAAACTAGTTGAAAGTTCTTCCTGTGCTATGTCTTTTGAGGTGTGGGGAGTTAGGATTGCAAGGAAATCTCATGGAGATGAGCCATATGAGTTTCGGCATATTGTTACTTTTAATAAAGAATAAGGTGTTGTTGAATGTACTTGTAAGATGTTTAGAGAGGTTAAGATTTTGTGTTTCCATTGCCTAAGGGTGCTACATGCATGTTATCTTGAACAAGTGTCGGATAAATATATAACTAGGAGGTGGTGTAAGGGCATAAAAGATGGTCAAAACCTTGATTTGGGAAAATCTACTGATAAAGAGCATATGGGTTGTTTTTCGGTTTGGAAGATGCAAATGATGAGAAAAACGAATTCAATAATTACAGCTAGCTAAATGAACAAGAATGCAAGGGCTCATTGTGAAAATTACTTTATGAAACTTAAGGAACTAATTGAATTTGATGTGGGTTTTATATATTGCGATGAAGATGGACATGGGAAGGATTTGAATTCATTATCGAATGTGCTAAATCTTCCTGGATCTCGTCAAAAAGGAGTAAGAAATAAGAGATTTAAGAGTATAGTTGAAAAGAAATGTGATCAAGTTAAACGGAGGAAGACAACGAAGTTATCAAAGATTGATGTGGGTTCTTCTACAGCACCACCCCAGGTATACTTTTTTGTGCCAATTTTGTTGAAGATACTATGAAATTGTCAAAGTGTCCTTGTTGTTATTGAATGATTATACAATAGATTGTCAATAAGGATTTGTTTGTTGATGACCTTAGTAAATTGATTATTTATTTAAGTTTTAATATTTGGACGTGGTTAGATTTGTCACATTGAATCTTTGGTTTGATTTATGTCTTTGTGAGATTTGTGATCTTTTAGGTAATATTAACGTTGTAGTGATTTTTATTTTCATATTAATGCTATATGAAGAATGGAACATGTTCTATTAGTGCTCCTTCGTATGCTGGCATAAGTTACTCATAAATGCTGCGACAGGTACATTACTAATATTGTTATTAATTTAATGCATATATTTGTTATATGTTTTGTTGCTAATTACTTATTTATTTTTATAGTAGATTACATTGTCGACATTTAACCTTTCATCTTTTAGTCTACATGTTCAACATCTTGTGGGTGAGGTAAATATGAGTTTATTTACGTTTACTTGTTTGGCCATGTTTGTTTATGCCATTTTAAGTTAGTGATCAACATTAAGTTATATTGTGAACAAAATTGAATAGTAGAGTGAACATTTTGATTGATTCCTTATGTTTTTTTCCTTTGTATGTGGGGCTCATTTTCATCAATGTCTTTTCATCCGACGTGCTAGTTTCATTCATCTAATGGCAGTTCTGTGTTTATGCCAATCATGACTCCACCAGTCTTGCAACAGTTCCATATGGATAACTTTCACGCAAATGCTACTCATAATGGCAAGCATTGAAAGTGCTAGCGCGAAATTGAAGACAATTTATATTTGTAGTATTTAGTATTGATTTTACAAATTATGGAGTGAGTTATTAAGACCCTCTGAGTTATGTTCTGGATACATTATAGTGTTGATATTCCTTTTTAGTATTTATTGTATATAAGTTTAGTTTGGATTGTATGCAGCAGCTTATGTTCATCAATTTTGTTTGCTTTTGTCTGCAAGGTCATTTAGGTTATTACAAGTTATAGCAGTAATCTGACATTGTTTATGGGTCCACCCATTATCATTGGGTTCATTTCTTTTGGGGTGGTACAATTTGTATAATGAACAACATTTGACAATATAGTGAACAATTTTATACTGCACAATGAACAATTTTATACTGCATAATTATCTATTTTAATTTCTCTTTTAAATTTTTGGTTGGTGTTGTCTAATATGCTTCTTGTTAATTATCTATAAACTAGAGAAACCTTATTATGTTGTCAAGTTTGGGACAAAATAAACAGTTGCAAATAAATGTAAATTGCTATATTTGCACAATTCTTTTTTTATTTAATAGGGTACGCATGTAAGTTACCTGCACTGGATCATTAGTAACAGGCACAATGTCTTAAAGTTGTCCATTGCAATGTGGACAATATGGACGTTGTTGCTCTCTATTTGTAGTTGTCGTGGACAACTCGCTAGATCCTCCCTGTTGGAGTTGGTCTTCTTACAATTCTTGCAGGTACACCTCAAAATCTGCTTCAGCTAAGTGTGCTATATTGTGTTAGTCAATCCTCTCTATTATTTTACATCTTTCGTATTCCCCAGGTAATTATTCATCTCTATCTCTTTTCACCTTTTCCTTAATTTATTGCAACTGGGAACCATCTCTCAACTTTGTTTACTCTGAATTACACTCTATCTACGTAAAACAATTGACATAATAGTACATTATATATGTTAGAGTTTGTTCTCTATATGTATGACTAGCAAAGACATGTAGGCCACTTATTATAAAAGAAGTCTAATATGTCATTTATATCATTTGTTATGAGCTATAGATACTATGCTTTATCTCATTTAGGGAAAAACAAAATTCATATTGCTCGAGTGAAAGCAGTAAAATGAAGAACAAACCATGAGATAACTTTTATGTGTAATCAGAAATTAATTAAAGGTATAATGGTTACAGCATTGATAACTCCTAATGCATGTTAAAATGTGTTGTTGACTTCCACAGTGAACGATACTTAATAAGTAAATGAACTCACCCAAAGAAAATAGTGACCTATATTTAATTTAGAGTTAATTTAAAGTGTAGTTTTATGCTAAATTTAGTTCTAATACCAAGCATGTTATACAGTGAACAGTACTCAATATCCCAGTGAACCAACTCAAAGAAAATAGTGAACCAATTACAACTTATGCATATACATAATTGGTCAACTTAGAGACAAATTCCAACAAGTCCTCTATATGTATGATTAGCAAAGACATGCAAACCACTTACTATAAAAGAAGACTAATATGTCATTTATACCATTTATGATGAGCTACACATAATAAACGTTATGTCATTTAGGGGAAAATTTTGCATATTGTAATTAGTATTCGAGTGCACATTAATGAAGTGGGTTGATCAAATGATCTTACCATTAGGAATAACAGTGGTTCCGTGAAGAATTTACTCTTATCTCCCTTCCATTAACTTACAGCATCATTCAGACACTTGATGAAGTATGCACACCAAATGTAATTGTGGATTTCATTGACATTGTGTAAATACTTCAATACACGAAAATGACAAGTGCCATTTGCATTTTCGACAATGCAAGTAGATATGGCATATGCTATAAAGTCTGTAATGAACTCATGACCATCAGCACCATGCTCTAGAATGACTTCATGCATGCTACCAATTGGTGGCCCACCTCTTTCAACATTCCACCTTCTTCTCCATTGCTCTAAAAACTCTATGTCAGTTTGTGAACTCCGGCCTTCACTTATTTCAAGCTGTCCCATTGGTAAGCCTAGTGTGACATAACATCTTCTTCATCTATTAGTACTTTACTGTTAGGGAGGTATAGTGACGTGTCCCATGGATCATATGTCTCTAACAACTACCTAGCTAATCTTTTAGGAATCAATCTTGTTCTCACAGCTAGAATTCCTCCAAACCTTGTCTCCATTATGGCTGACCATTGTTCATAATCTAGCATCTCCATCAAATTTAGAAAGCCACCTGAGGCCATTCTATGCCGAAGCAATCTGGTCCATGATTTAGTCCTAATAATTGAAAGTTCTGCATTGGCAATTACAGGTTCTTCAAATTCAACATGCTTGAATTGCACTTTCTTTGTAATAGTTGCTTTAGATGCTCGCTTTAGTTTCTGTTGCACACTTTTGTCTGATGCTGCTTCTTCTGTTTTTTCCCTACAGGCTCATGTACATTAGGAAAAGTATCTTCACTATATTGAGTCACCTGGTCTTCAGCATTTTGGGGCTCTGATGGTGTGTTAGAGACTTTTTCATGTCTAGCAGCTTCACTTACCAATGTCTTGTCATCTAAATCTGCTGTCAATACTTAGGCTTTGTGTAGTATATACAAACAGGGTTTAGCATAGCATAGCGTAGCATAGCAAAATCTACAATTGGATACATATAAGCGCTAAACTGTTTCAAACATATATTCTCAAATGCTAACCAATTATGTGCTTAATATGATCTAAATGAAGCTTTAGAACAACCAAATTTGAAAGACAAGATGAAAAGATAAAACACTGAATATGTTCATTATGTACCTTTATATTGTTCACCTTATAACTTAATTTTGTTCGCAAACTGAGTGAGAATTTTCACAATTAAATGCAACTTTGTGATAAGGCTAGGTCTTTACAAGTAAGGGGGCAACAATCATATTCTACCACCAGTAGAAATAATGAACTCAAAATAGATTGTCATTCACTATGTACTTTGTTTTTGTTCACTGATTTGTTGATTATTGTTCAATGTATATCATGCTGGAATTGGATCTGAATTTTGCCGATAAATGCAGTCAAATTAAAGTGTGGTTCACTATTTACTTTAGTTCACTTTTATATTTAAGTTAGTTCACTGAGATTTTGAGTACTGTTCACTGTAGAACATACTTGGAATTGGACCTAAATTTAGAATAAAACTACACTCAAAATTAATGCAGGGGTTCACTAGTTTCTTTGGGTTTGTTCACTGAATTATTGAATATTGTTCACTTTAGTCTTCACCAACACATGTTAGCAGACACTACGAGGATGAAATTTGGTGAGTTTACAACTGACAAGAAACCAGTGCAATAAAGAAAACCATACAATTCTAACTTACAACTGACAAGAAACCTCAACCCCCGCCAGAATCAAGCAATCAAACCTCCTAAGGTGTCTCTAATTGCAAAATTGAAAATAGAAAAAATAACCCTAATTCATTCACTCTTCTGTTGGTAGTTCACTGAGACATTGAGTATTGTTCACTATAGAACATGCTTAAAATTGGACCTAAATTCAGTATAAAATTGCAATCAAAATTAAATACAGGTTCACTAGTTTCTTTGGGTCTGTTCATTGAATTATTGAATATTGTTCACTTTAGTTTTCACCAACACATGTTAACAGGCACTATGAGGATGAAATTTGATTAATTTACAATTGACAAGAAATGAATACAACAAAAAAGACCATACAATTCCAACTGACAACTAAGAAGAAACCTGAACCCCTGCCAAAATCAAGCAACCGAACCTCCAAAGGTGTCTCTAATTGCAAAGTTGAGAACAGAAAAAAACAGCGCTAATTCTTTCACTCATCCATAAGTAGTTCCCTAAGATATTGAGCACTGTTCACTATAGAGCATGCTTGGAATTGGAATTAAATTCAGCATAAAACTGCACTCAAAATTAAATATAGGTTCACTAGCTTCTTTGGGTTTGTTCACTGAATTATTGAATATTGTTGACTTTAATTTTCACAAACACATGTTAGCAGGCACTATGTGGATGAAATTTGGTGAATTTACAATTGATAAGAAACCAGTACAACAAAGAAGACCATACAATTCCAACTTGCAACTGACGAGAAACCTCAATCCTCGCTAAAATCAAGCAACCGAACCTCCAAAAGGTGTCTATAATTGCAAAATTGAGAACAGAAAAAAACAGCCCTAATTCATTCACTCTTCCACATGTTATAGAATACATGAGCTGGTGAAAATTATGAAAGTCAGTTGATCCAAATTCACAGGGCATTACACTTACAGATGAAGCTTGTAACCTTGAATTTCCATTCTTTTGCAAATGTTCTTAGAACTACTCAAACGTCTTACCTGGATTTTTGCTTATATGTGATTGTCACTCTAGGTTCCCTTCTTTGTATTGTCATTCATTACATTCTTAGTTTCATTACCATATTCTGTAGGCATGCCTTCACTTCTCTCTACCATTGATGCTGGTTTCAGGGCTGAATTGAATTGAATTATGATGCTCTTGATTGTTGAGGATATTGCTAGATATTGTGAAGTTGATTGTTTTGATGATGCACGAAGATGGTTAGAGAGAGGAGTGTAGTTGCAGTTGCAGTAGTGGAGAAATGAAGGTGAAGAGACTTGGCGGGTTCATGGAGGTTTTCAGAATAAGCATGTTTGTTGGTAGTGGTGGGGGTGGGGGTTTCGCTATTTTTTTTCTTTTTAAAAAAAAAATCTTTTTTGAATCCTACATGGCAATTTTGTCCACCTGTATATGGGAGTGTAAACTCGCATGTGCATAATAAATATATTGGCCTTGAAATCCTATGACGAAGTTGGATAGTCGTTATTCCCTTGTTCGATGTACTGAAACTCTCCAAACTTCAGTGTTCCAAGCTTTTTCTTTTTGCAGGCTTGTTCTTCATCATCCAAGAGGAACAACTCCTCCTTTCACTACTCCTGCTTGGAACCAGAAGCTATTAAAATAGTCAAAAAGTAATGGAAATTTTGAGAGGTAATTTTATAGTACGAGTTTGATTGTGGTGAGAGAGATTACAGAACAATGCTTTAATATCTTTACATTTATATGATAGAGTTAGCACCACTAGACTAATTATTATCATTAACTTCTTTGCTCATTTTTCAACATGTTTATCTAGGAGGCCTCTCTTTAGTCCCAACATGACATTCTCTTATGCCATCTTATTCCTCCATGCACTTGAGTTCTGAGGTTGAGTTGAGAACTTTAACACAATATAGCTACTTCATCATCGATCTTGATTTTCCAACTTATCTTTTGGTATGATAAATTTACTAAAATTAATGCACTTTTTTAGAGTATAACCATATTTCTAGGCCTTCAACAGTTCAACTATCAGCTTAAATTTTTAGTTGAGTTGGTTCTTAAACATGATATCAGAGTCTCTTTGAGTAAGATGTGTCAAGTTTGAATCTTAGCAGTCCCCAAATTGATTTAGTATGCAAGGTAGAGGGGGTCTTTGTAGCATTCACGCTTCAATCCTATGAGACAATTGCGTGAATGAGCATGTTAGAATATAAACATATTTTCAAACTTTCTTACAAATTTTCCTTTTTCTTTTGTAGAGGTGAAACTTTCTTACAAATTTTCCTTACCAAACTTGACTTGGAATTCCATATTTTCCTGAATTCTCATACATCATAATCTTTACAAGCTTATGTCAGGATGGACACACATAATGCAAATGTTGGCTATCAACCAAACTTTGATAAGATTTTTTCAAGATTTTGATGCAATGAGTGAGCCAATTACAGGCAATTATTTGGTGATCCTTTAGATGTGTCATTAAAGCTGAGTTATTTCTCTACTCTGTGTTCAATTTTCATTTTTCTTATCTTTGATTCCAATATGCGACATTTTTTCCTCTTTTTAAACTAAGGTGCCAAGGATTTTATAAATTAGATCATTTATGCTAGGAGCTTTTTAACCCTAATTGACTGACAATAGCGATGATCGAGTTAAAATAATGACTAAAACCCAAAGAAAAATTTAAAAGAAAAAAATCGAAGACTCAAAAAGAATTCATTACATTAGCTTGAACCAATATGTTTTTCAGGAATTTTTGAACAAATATTGAATGTTGCATAGAATAGCAAGATTTGAATATATTATCCTTTTTTAAAATAAATGGCATATATTTCTTTGATAATATGTCATCTTGCTAATCGGAAGGAAAAAAAAGAAAAGAATCTATTGGGATTAGGTTGTACTAGAAATAGTCGAACGGTTGTTAACTCATATGTGACACAATGTTCTCTTGCTGATCAAATCTGGAGGTAGACTACTTGCCAATTCTGAGCATGTTCTTTTCGTGGGTAAACGGTGGATTCTCATATCCTACTATTCTTTCCTACTTATTTAAGAAAACTCTTACTCCTTATCGTACCTCCACATTCTATACCATTTCTTTTCATTCATTCCTAGCCATTTCGTTCTCTCTAAAAGTAATTTCTCATTTCTTCCATTCCTTCCCATTCCATACTATTCCTACTCTTTCCTTTAAGAAAAATACAATTCATTTCTCATCTTTCTCATTCCTTCTTCATTCTTTCTACTCCTTTTCATTTTATACCTGTTCTTTTCCCCAAAAAAAAAAAAAAAAAGTTGTTCTTTGGGAAATAGATGGGGAAGGCATTGAATGTTCAGCATGGCACAAATTTTCCCTCCACTAAATCTATTTGTCTGTTAACTTTTCTCTGAAATAAAGTGTTTAATGCGTGACAAACTTAGCCCAAAAAAAAGTTATACTAGTCATAATATGTGAAGAATCGGCCTTAGACCACATGCACCACATGGTTTGTGCGCCTCGAGAGCTGGGCCAAGTCGATCGTGACATTTACAGCATTCGCGCTCATTAGTTGCGAGCCGCGAGCCAACCCTTTCCTCTTTGCTTTTAAGTATTTTTTTGTTTTAATTAGTTTTTCTTTTTTTAGCTTTAAAGGCTATTTGCTGTGTTGTAGCATGTGTATATAGGTATTATTTTATCTTGGAAGTCAGAGTTAAGCCTTGTATTGTAGGGATTAAAATTTACAAGTCAAAAATTGAGCTGATATGAAAGAGATACGTCCTCACTTATGAGCCAAAATTATGATTCACCACTGTATATGTTCTTAGACAAGTGAATACATTAAACATTTTTCAGAAGAACATCCTGAGTACAAACCTCCCTACTTGCAAGAATTCCGTCACCCAGCCACTTCCCCTTTAACTCCATTTTTTTAAAAAAAAAAATCTTACGATAATGTTTAATCTTAACCAGGAGGCCAACGTCAAACATGTAAATGAGGGCCACATATCAAATCATAAACAAAGAAACATTATAGATTACTTATCTGGGCCCGTGCTTTGCATGGAGTATGTTCAAATATATATTTTGTAGATATGTTATCGAAATAATAAACGAATAGTTATGGAAGACATGATTAATATTATAATTTAGAGGAGATAATGGAAAAACTCAAGGAAAAAGTTAAGGGCGTGTTCGACAACAGGGTTTTGGGTAGCGTTTGGCATTTTGACTAAATCAATATACTCATCACGTAATTTTCAATGTTCAGTAACGCAGTGCTTTGACTAGCATTTCAAGTAGCGTTTAGCGTTTTAAGTTGCGTTTTTGAAAATTTAATAGTATTAACGTTTTACATTTAAAAGTAGCGTTTCATATTTTTTTAATCAAAAATTACCCTTTGGAAATTATCTATATCCTTTTATGTCAATTTACAATAATCAGCTAATCCAACAGCTAAATTTATCGAACACATTTTATTCAACTGCTCTTCTAAACAGCTATCTGCTAACAGCTAAATTAGAAACGCTATCCGCTACCTGAACAGCTATCTGCTACCTAAACCACTATCCGCTACTTAAACTGCTAATTTTGCCGAATAGGGCCTAAGTGTACAACAACTTTGTGTATAATCAATGGGATTAACAATTGAAAACTATATGATTATGGAAAAAGTCTATATAAGTATGATAGAGACAGTAGATAGTAAATTTTTTACAAAACACGCTAAATGGGGTGATGGTAAGTCAATCTATGACACCAATGAGGAAAAATTCACCTCCTCCTTTTGTTGGTGAGCAAAAATTTATGAAGTCGTTAATTGTCTAGTGAAACTAGGTAAAAACTATTTTGAAGTCGGTTTAGTTTGAGTTTCGCATGTAAAACAAATAAAATTTGTCTTTCAATGAAAATAAATTGAACATTATATTTATGCTAATATATAGCTTTTTTTGCTATTTAAAGTGGTCCATTAGGGGATGCTAATATAATTATGTGTTCATAATTTGTACATTTAGTTTTCATGTGAACTCAATAGCTTCATGGGTTTTGATATAAACTTCCCATGTGTCCTTATATTGTCTTGCAAGAGATGGGTTGAGTTCAGATTTGTAGGTTGAGATATTTCTTAGTTTGAAGGGTTATGGTGATTTGGAAAATTTTATTTTAAACAATAAAAGATTAATTATAATTTTAGGTGTTTTATGAAGAGAATTTGATTATTGGATTTGTATGGTTTTTTAAAAAAAAAAATTATGTCATTTTTTCTAGTGCATTAAATAGATTAGATTTTGGTCAATTTATTTGAAATGTTAAAAAATTAATTATACTTTTAAGATTTATATAAATTAAACTTAATTATAAGATATGTATGCTTTGAAAGAAAACGAAAAATATTTCGTTTATTTCCTTCTGTTAAATAGATTATGTTAAATGTGAAAGAAATTCAGCTTCACAGGCCTACTATGATGATTGTGTTTTATTTTTAATTTTTTTATATTTCACGTTCAACCCTTGCAATATGTTATATTATGCTTACAATATGTAATTTTTCAGCGCAACCCTTACATATATATGATCATAATTAATATTGACTATGTTATCAAATTCAAAGAGAAAGATAATAACGACGATAACATTAATGATGACAATAACAACAATAGTAATAATGGAAATAATCATGAAAATCATTTGTATATTTCTATTATCTCTAAATAACAATAGTAATCATGGAAATCAAAAATGTTTATTATTTCTATATAAATGTGTGTATTATATTATGTGTTAATAATAAGGTGTCACCTAAGGTTTTAGAGCATGTTCAGTAATTATAATTTGGTTTTCTTAAGTTAAAACTTCTAAAACATGAACTTATTTTACAATAATAAAATAATAAAAACTTTTATATCTATTATAATCTCTTAATCTCTCTTTGATAATTAGATGATCATAATTAATATTGACTATATTATCAAATTCAAAGACGAAGATAACATGGTCGATAACGACAATGACGAACAACAATAGTAATAATGGAAACAATAATGGAAATCATATTTGTTTTTCTATTATCTGTAATAATACATGGTCAAATTTATATTTTTATCGAAAAATACAAAATATTAATAATAATCATGGAAATCAAAAATGTTTACTATGTCTTTATAATTGTATATATTATATTATGCATAATAATAAGGTATCACATAAGGTTTTATGGCTTGTTCAGTTATTATAATTTGGTTTCCTTAAGTTAAAACTTCTAAAATATGAATATATTCTATAATAATGAACTAATAAAATTTTTTATATCCATTACAATCTATTAATCTCTCTTTGATAATTAGATGATCATAATTAATATTAACTATGTTATCAAATTCAAACAGAAAGATAACAACGATGATAACGATGATGATGACAACAATAACAACAATAGTAATAATAATAGAAATAATCATGGAAATCATATTTATTATTCTATTATCTCTAATAATACATGCTCAAATGTATATTTGTATTGAAAAACACAAAATATTAATAATAGTGATGGAAATCCAAAACATTTTAGTCCGTAGGAGCCACAAAAGGTAATACAATACAATGAGGAAGGGAGGAATCAAACTTGAGACCAAATGTGCCCAGTAATAAGTACAATATAATGAGGGATGAGAATTGAACCTGAGACCTAATGTGTCCAGTAAAGAGAGAGAAAGATTATTGCATGTTCTATCTATTGAAGCGGTTATGGAGATAAATCCAATGCTGAGATTGCCTAAGATTTTAATCAACGGTTGTGAAGCAACATATGTCTGAAATTCACTCTCACGTTGGCATTTTTCATTTCCTCAACACTCAACCCTTTACATAGTTTAGCATTTATAGTATAAAGATTAGCTACTTTTTTCGTTAACATAGGTGGAATTCGAATTAAAATATTTTGTATACATTCTTAGAGATTCTATCAAGTAAAGTAATTGGTATTCACCAATAAGTTATCAGTAGACGTATAAAATCATACACGATTCACTATTAGATATGTGAGTGATTTCTTCTTTTTTTTTATCTTTTTTTTGGCACAAACCATCTAAAGTTTTAGGGTAGATCATGGTAAATCCCTTTAGGGAACATCTAATCCGGCAAATTCAGTAATCACCTTCTAAGTGGAAGGTTCGCCGCTCAAATCCGATCTTGTGGGGTTTTTTGTTCAACATCTCACTTAGATGAGAAGAAATTAGGATGAACTTAAATGTTTTGGAAAAAAATCAAGATGCGATGATTTTTCATGATCTGTTTGAAACTGTGGGAGGTTTTTGGACACAATAAATATTTTAAGTACATAAATTAAAAGCAAAATATTATAACTATCTTGGATAAATGAATTGATCCTTTATTTTCCCCCCAAAACAGGATGGACTATTTTGCATTTTAGTTTCTAAGTAGATAATTGTATTTGGGTAGATTATTTTGGATTTTAGCTTTTAGGTAGAACTAATAATTAGACACCACTCCCCCCCTCCCTGCAATTTCTTATGTGCTCCTGGAAGCACATACGACTGTTATCCACGTGTATGTATTTTTCACGCATGTATTTGTTATATATTTATTTTTTAATATATATTTAATGATATGATTCGTGGGATTATATGCCCCGAAAGTATGATATATATATATTGCTCGCCTCCAAAAAAGCAATCCAGAGTACATTTGTAAAGCATAATTCTTTCCAAAATTCCTGTTTCACCGATTAAATAAGATGACGTACCCTATTTGAGTGGATTGTCCAAATGTTGAATGCAATTAGTGGCTACGGATAACTTATTAGTGCATGTCGGTCAAATAAGAATGACAGTTCAACTACAATCTCGCAATCATTGTCCATTTTTTTTAAAAAAATGTCCCAAAAAAAAAAATAAAATTTGCATATCTTTCAAATTAACTTCACTACTTTTTTTCTTAAGCTTCCTGCAAAAAAAAAAAAAAAAAATCATATCAAACGTCTCATAAATTTATGAGACGTTTGATATGATTTTTTTTTTTTTTTGCAGGAAGCTTAAGAAAAAAAGTAGTGAAGTTAATCTGAAAGATATGCAAATTTTATTTTTTTAAAAAAAAGGAGATATGCAGAATTTTTCTAAATAAAATATTTAAAAATGATTTCCTTAGTTTTTAGCTGTACATTTATTTTACTTTTATTGAATCCTACTAGATGTCTTGCATTTTAAATAGCTCAATATAATTAATTGTAAATTGTCTTTTTAAAGTAAAAAAAAACATATTATATTCTTCATTTTTTTTTTTTTTTTTGTAGAATTCAAATCAGCAATGGTGAAATTACTTTTGGACCAAGAATTGCATGATGTTTCGCCGATACAAGACCTTATTGTTGAATCCTAACTAATTCCAATCCCAAGCACAGGTACGCAATATCCTCCATCCTCTAACAATTTCTTATGTGCTCTCAGGAGTACATGCTTTATTGTCTACGTGTGTATATTTTTCACACATATATTTATCACATATTTAGTTTTTAATATATATTTGTTGATGTGATCTTTGAGAGTATGCTCCCAGGTGTATCATATATATATTGCCATCCCCACCTAGTAGTAACCAGAGTTCTTGGATAAAAATGCCATTATGTCATTATTTTGTTTTCAATCTATCACCAAGTTTTCATTTTTTTGATTAATGGGCCTATATGTTTTGTATCTTGGAAAAACTATGCTATCGAGTGATCGAGTGACTTTTTGCTGATGCTAGATAAATTTGGTAAACAGCTGTTAGCTGTTTGTATTAGCTGTTAGCTGTTAACTGTTTGAATTAACTGTTTGTAGAAAAAGTATTTGGTAAAACTTAGCTGTTTCTAAAAAATATGTTGGTAAAATTTCATTTATGTCCTTATTTATGAATTAGTTTTTAATGAGATGTGTGTAATTTTTTCAAACTTATAGACAATTATGTCATTTCCACAAAAAGCTCTTCTCAAAAGGCTAATGGGAATAACTTTTTTAAAAAGAACTTTTTGAAGCCGAAAAGCTATTGCAAACAGCTCTTTACCAAATACCCTTTAGCTGTTTGACTAGGTCAAAATAGCCAAAATTCTCTCAAACAACTATTTTTTTTCAAAAAGCTGTTGTGACCAAACACCCCTAGATTAAAAAAAAAATGGTGGCATACTAGACAAAAAAGTTGATAGCTCGTTTCATAATGTAGTTTGTCTGATATACAATATACTAAATATAATGAAATTGACTAAAAAAGAAAAACCTTAATGGCATATTAAAAAGAAAAAAAGAACGGATAATATGATGGTATTTTCACCCAAGACCAAGAGCTCATGCTAAACCATAATTAATATTTATTGTTCTCTCATTCACTTGACTAATCACAAATTAAGAGAACTACTACTTATGTTTTATTTTCTGTACCAAATTAGAGGTACTCAAAATAAATCAAAAGGAAACAACTAGAGCAAAATTCTCCTTGAGGATTTTTATCATTTATATCAGCTCAAAAATTAGGAATCAACCTCTGTATTAATGGAAACTTTTACAAGGGTAAGACTGCTTATATATAGATCATTCCAAACCCCGCTGAAATAAGACCTATAATAAGTGTTGTTGTTTTGTTGTTACTACAATATGAGTTTAATGATTAGGCACATACCTTATTGACGTTCTTATATCAAATAGGATTTTTATACTTATTAAAATTAACTTGTGTCTAAATAGTTAATTTAAACACCAATGTGTGTACGTCGTTTCAAGTGGATTGACACTTATTTTCTTTAAAAAATTCTCAGGTTTGAGTCTTACGAATATAGAAAATTATGATGGTAAAACTATTCTTTTATGGGTCAGCGATAATTAAATTTGGAAAATAGAAGTCCACAGATTTTTTAAAAAAATCCTAACTTAAACGACTTGAAACTATAATATTTTTACATTTAAAATAAGATTAAATTGCTTTTTATTTAAGCCACAATTAGTCTATTTAACTGAATCCTAACATTATTTTTTTATTTTATTTTTTTGAACGACTCTTAACTTTAGATTTCACTCATAATTCATACTTATAAAATAAATATATTGAATTAATTAACAGCATACCCTAAAATAAATCAAAATTAAAACAGATTTACTTTAAATCCATACCGAACTAAATTAAGTTTAAACATAAAAAAAAAATTTGTTAATTTACTTCAAATATGAAGCCAATGACTTACTCATCAAATATTTGGAATTTTCAACCAACACAGATTGATTCAAGTATTTTAGTACTTATTCTCCTTAAGTAAGGTTTTAAATTCGAGTCTTGTGAATGGAGAAAATATGTGATAGGAGTGCTCTATCTTTTATTGAGCCTATAATATCTTGACTTCAATAAAATTAAGGATTCAAGATTTAAAAAAAAATATATTTAGAATTTTCAAACCGTGGTAACACAATTTACACAAGTCTGCCCAATGAGCAGCGGCACTTGTTTCGCCCCACCAGAAGGGCCACATAGGCCAAGAGCCACAGAAACCTTGACTCCCAATTTTCCGCCGTCACAAGTTGAATTGACGCGTTGTTGACCCGTTCTCTCCTCTTTACGACTTTATTCCCAAACGAACCCTCTAGAAAGATAGCTGTAGAATGTAAATCCTAATTTGATTTGATTTTCTCCAATCAATCGTATTCATTTTCTTTTTTCTTTTTTTTGCTGGGTCCCTTCAACCGCCGCCAGCCAGCCAGTCAGTCAACCCACGTTAAACAAATAAAATAGATAATTATACATAATAAAAATAAAACAGAGGCCAAAATTGATGGCGTTCAAAGTGGGCTCCACCAGAATAATCTAATGGGCCACTAATCAGTGCTCAATTTCTCCCCTTCCCAACAAATTTACTGCCAATTTGGCCGAAAGTGTACTTGGTTGAGTCACATGATTCATATCTGCATTGTACTGATGAACTTCTAATGTCTGATAATCTGTATTATGTCCTAGGAATAACTGTCACGTTTCGTTTGATTAGATATCTCATAACCTGTAAACTATTTTGCTTTGAGGAAAATAGGTTAACTATTTTAAATGAACTACCATTCACATATCAACATGTCATTAGATTTAAGATTGCAAAATATTAGGCCTATTTGATTTTGCTTGAAGTGTGATTAGGCTTAAAACTTAGAGTTGAATCATCGTATTTTACAAACAGTATTTTGAGCTACAACTTATTACAATTTCTTGCATCTTACATCTTAATCTTAGAGTTAAAAAGAACAGGACAATCGTTTTCCTACCCCCTGACTAAATAATACTCAAAGGCTGTTGTAAAAAAAAATCTATAATAGTTGAAATAAGTCTTTTAGAGTTTTAGAGATCCGTTCGTTTTTAACATCTAGGAGTACTACTATATCAACTATCACTCTTGGCTAGTTCTTGTCCCTTGTGCTTAATATTACATCTCCTTGCCACCTTAGATTCTATTCATTTCAGCATCAAACAAAGTCAAGTTCAAAGCTTATCACTCCTCACAACTGTTTACAGCTGCTTATGAATTCTTATAATTAAGACCTTTTACAACTTCATATAATTTCCCACAATTCCTTACAAAAACTACTTATAGTTAGAAGGAGCACGATACTTGAGTGCCCTAGAATTGCTTCCTATAAAAGAGAAATCGGTCCAACTGGTTCCGATTTTGGTTCCCATGCAAATACTCGAAAGGACAAAGGAAAACGACTATTTATTTTTGTATTTTCCCTTTTTTTGTTTTCCAAGTTTTTCCTTTTTGATTTCTTAATGTAGCTTGAGGACTCTTTAGATACTCAATAACCCAATCTCAATTAATTTTCCAAAGCTAATTAAAAGTTACATCATTATATTTTACAAATGACTAAGTTAAAAAATACCTATTTATTGAAATAAGCTTTCTATCTTCCGTAAAGATAGAAATAGATGGTAGGTCGATATCAAATATTCCCCTCTCACCCTAATTTTTTTTTGTGGTAAAATTTTTGTATGAGGTTGGCATAACCGAAATTGAATCGAAATAGAGGATTCCGATGCTGATTTTCAGAAGTTTGAAACCGATTTGATCTGTTCCAGTTCCTAAATTTGCAGAAGGAAGTCTACAATAATATAGTTCCCTACTTCTTCTCACGTCTCTTAGGCTCTGTTTGATCCTTAGAAAATTAGGTGGAAAGAAAAGTTGATGGAAAAAAAATATGAAGGAAAAAAAAGTAGGGAGAAAATCAATTTTTTCCTCCTGTTTGGATTGAGGAAAAAATACAAGAATTTGGATGAGAAATTTGAATGTTAATGAACTACTTGAATCATGTTGATGTCATCTAATCAATATGAGGTTGGAAGAGGTTGCGAATTTTCTTCAAACTTTCCTCACAATTTTATAAAGAAAATTTTATCACTTGCTTCTAACAATTTTTCCACCTAACTTTCCCCCATATTTTTTTCCTTTGTGATTTTCTATAAATCAAATACAAGAAAAAAAGTAACTTTCTCAAATTTTTTTCTTTCCACCAAATTTTCCAAGGTCCAAACAAAACCTTATAGTTTAATCGAATAATTACAAATACCACGACCTTAGCACTAATTTAACTATTAAAACCTGTAATAACAGGCAAAAATGGGCACTGAGGAGGATAGAAATGCTACTTAAAAATTACAAATTAGTTATTCTGGCCCATCACAAAAATATGGGACAATTAGTTCACCGACGACTGGACGGGAAACCGTGGAGAGGAAGAGACCAACACGGCTGGCCAACTGCCACATCAAATGAACCATACTTCCCGCATTCTTCATTCTTCAAATAACAATGCACCGCGTGTGACCTTTCTCAAACGGCTAGCATTCCTTTTTCCTTCTTTTCAAAAATCATAATATCTTTTTATAAATGACCACACCAAGTATCTTCAGCCGTCAAAGATTTTTTCTTCGAATTTTCCCGTCTGCTCATGATAGAGATGAGCAGTTCTGGATACTCCTAAAATTGAAAACTGAATTTAGAACTGGTTAAATAGGCTCCTCACTTTTGAAACCGAAACCAGAATAAGATGTTCCGGTTTCACAATTTTGAGAGTCAAAACTATGTCCAATGGTTCTGAATCCGATTCCGGACACCACCCCAACTATACACTTTTTCAAATTTTTACATTGGGTACTTATTTATTGTTAAAAAAAAATCATAACACAAGGGATGCATTTCAAGATCAATAAACTATAGAACATTGCTCTATAGTTAACACCTACTAATTAAAGGTAGCAAATAGCATCCATTAAGAAGTAATACAAGTCTAGTTTGTCCATTTCTTAGCCAAGATAAAAAATAATAAATAATCAAGATAGCAAATTATAAATTTTAACGAAAAGCAAATATAACAAATATAAATTTCAATGAAAGGGAAAATGTTTTTAGGTTTTTTGGTTTGGGCTTTATGGAAGATTGAATTAAGATATTTTATTATATATAAGATTAAGAGAAAAAATGGGTCTATATCTTAGGTTTTGACCTTTTTTTCTCATAATAGGTTCTCGATTCCTGTTCCGGATTTTATTTTAACAACTGAAACTAGAACCAACGAGACATGTTCCTTAATCCTAGGAATCGGAGTCGGAACCGTTTGACCAATTTCGGTTTTGAAATCGGACCTATTTAATCAATTTCGATTCGATTTCAAGGTACTCGTCAAACATGCTCACCCTAATCCTAAACTTCAACTTCATCACCAGCTTTCTTTGTATTAACTTTTACTTTTTAAAGGAAATATCATCAAATATAAAAAGGACAAACCCAAAAGCAAGTTCACTCATAATTACCTAAAAACCCGCAAGACTCGCAGATCTTACTTACGCTTGTAACACAAAGACCAATCTACCTCCCTCCTTTTGTTTTCATCTTTTTGAAACAAACATATATAGTGAAGAAAAGTTGCTGACAAAATTGAGTCTAACTTGGTTTCTCTCACACTTCAAATTCTCTTATTCTCTCTCTCTCTCTCTCTCTCTCTCTCTCTCTCTCTCACCTCTAGTTCATTTGAGTTATCTTCAGCAAGAAATTTAAGCAACAAGTGAAATAGCCGTGGTTACAAACTTGAAATTGAAATTCTCAATCTTTCACTACTCACAGTAAGTATGCTCTTATTATGTGTTTGCTTTGGTTGGTTGGGTTGGATGTCTCATTGTGTTTTGGTGAATTTTTAAGAGAAAATTGAAGTTAACATTGAATGGCGTTGACGAAGAGCTTGAGTTTTTCGTATGGGAGGAAGAGGATCCTAATCTCTAATGATAGCCATAATTTTGAGGATTTTTCTGCTAATTTTGAGCCATTGAAACATACGTATCTTGAAAAAGAGGATGAGATTAGATTCAATTGCACGAATTCTTCATCTTCGTCTCCGCTTGAATCCTTGCCTCAGGAAATTCTGGTTAGTTTGAATTCTAAATTTTTCTCCCGGTTAATTTCTTGATTTCAATCGTAAATTTAGCTGAAATGAGATGAACTTTGAGATTGATTTTCATTTCTTTTTCTTGTCGCTGATAGATTAAGGTGATTTGCTGTGTTGATCACAATGACCTAAAACATCTCTTCCATGTCTCTAAAACAGTCCGTGATGCGGTGAGTAAAAATCGAATTAGTTCCAATTTTCTCTCTCCATTTCATCGAGCTAACATTGACTTCGAGTTTCAATCAATTGAATAAACGCTGAATTTTCTCCCTCAATTTATGTTTCTGTAGACATTAATAGCCAAACAATCGCATTTCGCATATAGTACGCCATCAAAAACCAGAGGATTCAAAAATTCAATTGATTCTATGAATAATCCGAGGAATTTGGATATGGATTATAAAGCTCCAAATGCTCCAAAACAATCAAAGAGGGGAAATCGGCCTCAAATTTGTAGAAAGAAGCTCGAAGATATCTCAGTCGCCTTATTTGCCAATTATGATCAATCACAGAGCCGGCCTAGAAGAAGTTTATTCATGGAGACAGAGAACTAAGCTAAGTTAATTAAGCCATTTTTTCTTCTGTATATTCAATTCAAGATTTGATTTGATGTATTGTATAAATTAGGAAAAAGAAGGAAAAAAAAAAAAGAAGGAAATTCAATGTCTGTGGCTGACCGCATTTTGGGTTATTCAATCCTTTCATTGAAGATGCTTGAAGGTGGCTAGTCATTTTTGTACAATAAAACTTTGTAATTAAAAAGCACATCCATTGAGATTTTGTATATAAAAATTGGGTTCTTTTACTCAGAAGTATTTGGATTTTAATTTGTTTATTGTGGAGGAATCTGGGGTATTTGTGCCTTGCTGTAGTGGTTTTGTTGGTGGGATTGTGAAAGAATGTTTGATCCACTTTTGAAAATGTGCATTGAGGGGGAAAGTATTGGAGAAAATTCTATATTTTGTATGTTACATTTTTTCCGGTTGATGATAAATAGTGATCTATATGGTGGTGTTTTATTAAAACTTAATCATCTTATCACCTATTGCATGGGACAATTTATGTCCTTTTTTCCAATTCATGATTATAATGATTTGTGGTAGCACAATTCATGTGACTTGTTTTCCATTGGTGGTGATAATGATAGCGCTAGGAAAATAATAATTGAAATTCGAGCTTAGTATATGCGGAAGGAATAAATGATGTAGATATTGGAGAATATAAAACATGATAAAAAAAGATAATTATAGACACATTATTTTTACATGGGAACTCAGATCGAGAGAAAACCACAGGTAGCAATAACGGCACAAAATCTAATATAATATAAGTGAGTACAAAATGATCTCAAAGCGAACGCTCGAAGAAGAGATCAACAAAGGAGATAAAGATCTGAAAACAAACGCCGAAGGAAGATATCAATTACAATGAAAATCTCTCAATAAAATGTGGAATTGAAAAGGGAAGTGCCGAGAGACACTCCCAAATGCCCCACGCCAAATAAAGGTAAACAACCTAGTATTTATAGAGAACTTCCAAGGGTACTAAGGTTTATCCCTAGCAGCAAACATATGTCATGGCCACAAGGCATCATCTTTACAGAAAAGGAAAAACATATTCAATCCAAAAAACGAGAATAATATAATTTTCATAAAATAAAATATCTCCAACCACACAACTTGAGCCTTGAATGCCAAACAATAATATTCAAAAAGGAAATAATTTAATTGTTTCCAAAAGTGGCAAAGGAATTTGGGACCAATCCCAAGAGATAACGATAACAATTTCAAGGCTGTGTTAAATAGTATTTGAACATTTTGTTATGTTAATTTTTCATATAAGTTGGGCCTTAAACAAAGCAGCAATGAATGTAAGGTCACTGCAATTCATGATGATAAATATTTGTGATGGCAGGGTTCATTTGATTTGTTCTCCAACATGTCAAATTTTAATGGAGCGTTGCATTAATTGATATAAAATCTTTAGTTTTTATAATGATTTTTGCCATATTTTAAGAAAAGTAGCTAAGGAGGACAAATCAATGAAAACTTCACAAGACAACAGGATGGAGGTTAAATTGTGCAATATTTGATAACAATAATATTTCAATGGGGGGTCAGAATGTAATGTGGGCAACAGTAAGACAATTTTGGCACTAAAGCATATATATGATCAGGAAGGGTTGGTAAAAGGGAAAATATAATTAGGATCATAATTGACATAGGATGCAAACCAAAAAAGTACCTACAAACAAGATTAAATAAAGACAAAATCGAAAAAGACAAGCTAGTAAAATCTGTGTAGTGACATAAGTACTTGACGATACAAATCGACCCAAGAGGAGTTTAGTGGCCCACAAAAGCAACCCCAAAGCCCCCTCATTGTTCCCTCCATAAATAACTAAAGAGGATCCCTTGGGTCTCTCCAACCCTGCCCCTTTTCCCCCCCTTCTGTACTTTCCTCCCCTTGCTTGCTTCTTCCTGTATCTCAAATCTTCTTAGAGCATTAGCAGCAGCGGAAACGCATGTAGCTAGGTGGTCCCACGTGTCCCACGCGTGCTAATGTTTCTTTGGCAACTATGGGGAAATGGGGGGCAAGTCGGGCAGCACGCCTGCCCGTTCCTCCCCCATTCCCTCTTTTTTTGTCCTTATTTGATTTTTTTCTTTTTTTTCTTAATTAAAAAATGTTATTTAGATAGTTAAAAAAATATATGTTATAAAGTGGATCCATACAAAATATTTTATTATAAAATTCAAATTGGAGTTTCATTAGTTAAGAAAGTGATGGAATGTAAATTTCAAAAATGTGAAACTTTTGATGAGGTGGCATGCCTGAGTTTCAATTTTTGGAACTCAAATTGAGAATGCTCTTATATTATCATCTCTTTCTCTCACTCTCGCTCTTCCACCCTCATATAAGTATATAATCGTGTGGAATGAACTCGATCCCACAATCCACACCATCTTTCTTTCTCTCTCTGTCACCTTCTTTCATCATCTTATTTTTCTTCGATCTCTTTCCACTCCTTTCATGTTCATTTTATGCTTGTTCATATGTATTGGGCTTTTTTTTTCAAGCTTCTCTTTTCCTCCAGTCACAAGAGAATTTCCCTTCTCTTCTTTGTCATCTTTTGGACACTCTAATTCAACCTCAATTTGGATGCCTTGCTCCTTAGATTCAATCGGAAAATTGGTAACCGAATAGTAATGGCCATGATGGTTATTTGGTATAGTTGACGGATAATTTTCACATGAGTGGAAGGAGGGGGGAAAAATAAAAGAGAAGACAAAGGCCAAAGTGGAGTTGATAGTGGCTTGATGACAATGAAAGCCGTGAGTTAGACGAACTAGTACACGAGGGAATCAGAAAAACGTTATTTTTTTGGGATTGCAATAGAAATCACATAAGCGCTGCACCCCAAAAAAAAAAAAAAAAAAAAAAAAGAACAAATAGCAATGGGAAGGCGACGGAAAATGACAAACCAGCGATGGAATTAGTCAATCAGCAGCGGACTTGGCAACATAGAACTTCCATTGATTCACTTGTCGCTACCTAAACAACGATGAACCGGCCGAATTCCAGCAATGAC
>JAKOGI010000498.1:45000-257500 GCA_029747015.1 Carnegiea gigantea
TACCCACCAAACTGGGGAACCCGAGGACGCAACCGGGGAGCTCGTGGCGGCAAGACAGGGCGTGCCGGAAGGACAGCAGGCAGCCGAGGCAGAGGTTCAGGATAGCAGGCAGCCCATGCTACTCTAGCTCAGACCGAGGCAGTTTCAGCGAATGCCGAACGTGAGCCAGCACCGGTGACCATCCCGGGATTGAGTTCTGAGCAGGTACAACGACTCCTAAGCCTTCTCGAGGTGCCCAAGCAAGGAGGTGATCGACTCTCAGGTATAGTTACATGGATGTTCGATAGCGGCGCTTCGTGTCATATGACGGGAAATGCCAAGGAGCTGCACGATGTCAAGCGGATTAATCCAGTTCCCATTGGTCTTCCGAACGGAACCCATACCGTGGCCTCTCATCAAGGGACCATGCGTCTCAGGGATGCTTTGAATTTAACCGATGTGTTATATGTGCCCACATTGAAATGCAACTTGATTTCTATCGCACAATTATGCAAAGATATGCAATGTACTGTAACGTTTTCTGATGATGCTTGCATTTTGCAGGACCGTACTACGAGGACTCCGATTGGTGCGGGTGAACAATATGGAGGAGTGTCCTACTATAAACACGGGTCATTGGAAAAAATTCAAGCCAATGCTGTTACTATCGACTCCCTGTGGCACAAGCGTCTCGGGCACCCTTCTAATCAAGTTTTGGCATATTTACCAAAGAGTTTAGGCAGTTTCTCTAGTCAAAATAATGATGTATGCGAAATTTGTAACCGAGCAAAGCAAACTCGTGCAAAATTTGCCATTCGTCGAAATAAAGTAGAATGTGTTTTCGGGCTTATAGATTGTGATATTTGGGGTCCGTATAGAGAACCCTCATCCTGCGGCGCTCACTATTTTTTGACTATCGTGGATGACGCTAGTCGAGCCACCTGGGTTTACCTTATGCGTGAAAAAGGCGAAATAAGTAAACTCCTCAGAAACTTTATTGTCATGGCATGTACTCAGTTTGGCAAAAAGGTTAAAGTGGTGCGTAGTGACAATGGAACTGAATTTACGTCTAATCCCATGCAAGAGTTCTACCGAGAACATGGTATTTTGCATCAAACCAGTTGTGTCGACACACCTCAACAAAACGGTCGTGTCGAACGGAAGCATCGTCATGTTCTGAATGTAGCGCGAGCTTTCTTATTTGAAGCTAACTTGCCTAAAAAGTTTTAGAGTGAGAGTGTCCTAGCGGCCACTCATCTTATTAATCAGACTCCCAGCAAACTTTTATCCGGTAAGATTCCGTACGAAGTCCTTCATAATAAGGCCCCTGCCTATGATTATTTGAGGGTCTTTGGCACCCTGTGCTTTGCCAAAAATCATTTGTCGACCCAAGACAAATTCATATCTCGAAGCCGGAAATGTTTGTTCGTTGGATATCCTTTAGGTCAAAAGGGATGGCGACTCTACGACCTTGAGACACACAAGTTTTTTGTTAGCCGAGATGTCATTTTTCACGAGACTGTGTTTCCATTTTGAACAAAAGCCACTCACGAGGATGCTACCTCAGCAGATTCAGTTCCCAGCTTTCTAGCACCACCTTCACGCCTCATTAAGCCGCATCTGCTTGATGCTCTCGATCACCAGCTTTATAGTCCAGTTGATCGCAGCCCCTCTGGGTCCTATGTGAGCAACTCAGATCCTGGTCTCATCGCCACTCACCACGACTCACCGGTCCTTGACAGTCTGGTTCAGGGGGAGTCTTCCGCAGCCCACAGCGATCAGGGCCAGTCCAAGGGTGCGTTGGGCTAGGGGGAGACAGATCAGCCTGGGGGTATCTTGACTCCAGCAACACCTTCAGGCCAGTCCCCAGAGCCTACGGCCCAACGTGAGCCGGCCCAACAAACAAACCCAGTAGGGTCCAGACCCGTTCGGCCCAGTAGAAGGCCAGCTCAGTTTGATGATTATTTGTGCTATAGTGCACGACCCAATGACCCCACTCACTCCTTCGCTGGTCCACCGCTCCAATCACGGTCCTCAGGTACGCGATATCCTATAGCCAACTATGTCTCCTCTGATAAATTTACCCCCTCTTATCAACTGTTTTTGGCTGCTATAACAAAAATTATAGAGCCTAAGTATTTTCAGGAAGCCGTTAAGGATCCTCTCTAGCGAAAAGCCATGGCAGACTAGATAAATGCCTTAGAACGGAATCAGACATGGATTGTTCAAAATTTACCCCCTGGTAAGAAGCCCATTAGCTGCAAATGGGTATACCGTGTCAAATATAATTCTGACGGCAGTGTCCAGCGCTACAAGGCTCGGTTGGTCATCCGAGGAGATCATCAAGTGGAAGGTTTCGATTATAACGAAACTTTTGCACCTGTCGCCAAAATGACGACAGTACGATGTTTTTTAGTAGTTGCTGTTGCCAAGGGTTGGGCATTGCATCAGATGGATGTCAACAACGCTTTCCTGCATGGGGATTTGGAGGAAGAGGTCTTTATGAAAATGCCACCAGGTTTTTCCTGCCCAAATCCGCGCAAAGTGTGTCGTCTTCGAAAATCATTATATGGGCTTCGTCAGGCCCCTCGACAATGGTTCGCAAAATTATCCACTAAGCTATGCGAGTATGGTTTTATACGTTCTTATGCCGATTACTCCTTATTTGTCTATCGCAAAAATAGTGCATTCATGGGGTTGTTAGTGTACGTGGATGATATCATTCTAGCTAGTAACGATACGCAAGCATCTGCAGCATTCAAGGCCTATCTTCATGCTTGTTTTAGTATCAAGGACCTTGGACCTTTAAAATACTTCCTTGGTATTGAGATAGCTAGAGGACCCGAAGGCATGTTTCTTTGTCAATGGAAATACGCATTAGAAATTATTGACGAGTGTGGACTCCTGGGGGCCAAGCCAGTTGAATTTCCCATCGAAGAAAATCACAAGCTAGCATTGGCGACGGGGCGCCTCTTGAAAGATGCTACCAAATATCGCAGATTAGTGGGCCGCCTCATATACCTGACCATCACCAGACCAGAACTCACCTATGTGGTGCACATACTGTCTCAGTTTATGCAGGCTCCTAAGGAAGAACACTGGAGGCAGCCCGCAGAGTCCTACAGTACTTAAAAGGCAGCGCTGCGGAAGGCATATTTCTACGCAGCAACAATAATCTTCAACTCTATGGTTTTTGTGACTCTGATTGGGGTGCCTGTCCACTCTCTCGAAAGTCCCTAACGGGTGATTTTATGAGTTTAGGTGGTGCTCCTCTTTCCTGGAAAGCTAAGAAACAAGCTACTGTACCCCGATCCACAGCTGAAGTAGAATACAGGGCTATGGATGTTGCTACCAGTGAACTAGTATGGTTAAGAAGTCTACTTGCCACTCTGGGGGTCTTTCATCACCAACCCATGAAATTGTTTTGTGATAGTCAGGGAACCTTACATATTGCACGCAACCCGGTCTTCCATGAACGAACCAAGCATATTGAACTCGATTGTTATTTCGTTCGAGAGAAACTTGTTACTGGACTTCTCACATTGCATCATGTGCCATCTTCCCAACAACCTGCCGATCTTTTCACCAAAGCCCTAGGAAAGAAGCAATTTCAGTATCTTGAGAGCAAGTTGGGGATGATAAATCTACATGCTCCAACTTGAGGGGGAGTGTTGGAAACAAATCCTTGTCTAATAGAATTATAACTCTTGTAACCTTCTCTCCTAAGAATTTTATGTTGGCTAGGACTAGGGATTAGGACTAGGACTTACGGAGAACTTGATGTATAAATACCTGCATTGCATACTTGTTGAAACAACTTCAAGGAAAAATTAATAGAAACACACGGCACACCAAAGCCGTGCACTTGTTCCAAATTTTCTCAACTTAAATTTCTTCACAAAACAATGCATATCGAGTTCTACATTGTTTTGACTCATATAATGCAGCTTAATTTTTTCATAATATCGCTTTATGTTGAACTTTCGATATGTAATCGATTCGAAATAGACCAATTTTGCAAAAAGAAATCAATATAAGCTAATGGATGGGCACTCCTATCCTAATAAGTCCTAACAATTATATTGTTTAAATAATTAAACCAATCAGACAAGAAGATACAGTACCACCCATGAAAAGGGGCAAACTGCCCCAACAAGGCCACAATTGCGGATGCTAGCTTTATTCGAGGAAAAATTACTGCTGGACTGAATACCACTATAAGGCATCACCTTAAAGAATTAGAATTGAAAGTTCAGGCATAAGTTTGCCAAGTTTGAGACGAGAGAAAAGAAAAAAGATGTAAAAACAAGACAAGCCCCCTCCTCCCCAATTAGAAAAGGTAAGAAGTGTTAAACCATATTATTAGTTTTAAATGTATATATAGATCATGACTGCAGTATGATTTTTAATTGTAAGGTCATGTAAGTTACTACCACTATGAATGACTTTCTTCTAAATTTAAGTACCTAGAACTTTAGTTTAAATCATAGTATCTTCAATTAAAATTTGAAAGGATTAGCTGACATGGTCGAAAAACACCTAATTTTTGTATTTCAGAATCAGTGTCGCCTCTTTTCAATTGATATTAATAGTGAATTTTTATGGTAGCTTAAATATCATTAAAGCATGCTATCACATTTTGGGATTGAGATATATTCTACAATTAGAGGGATGACTGCAATCTTACAATCCATTCATTCAACGGTTGAGATTTTAAGTTGTTAATGATTTATCACTAGTCACTAGTGGTAAAGTAACTTTACCATCAACGACAAAATAACTTGCTACAAAAGTTTTCATATGCTAAATAAGTGAACTATAAGATTACGATCCTCCTTCCAACTGAAGAGAGGATCTCATTCCCACGTCTTGCATGGGACAAATTTTGTCATTGTTCCATATTATATTTGTTGACCTGTAACGGTCACAATTAAATTACTCATTAACATTATAATTGATACAGCAGTTTCATGTGGGATTAATTCAGTATTAATCTGCTATTAATCACTATTAATGTACCAGATCATATTGGGTGCTTTGTGCTCCTATAAATAGGAGTGTAGATTGGGGATTAGGTAAAACATCAGAAAAAGCTATTAACTCTCAGATAACCTCTCTGTTTTATTCCTCACTCTGCCTGGCCATCGAAGTGGGTTTGGGTTTGGTAGCTTGACACATCCAGTGATTCTAGTAGCCACTCTTCAGTGTTGCACATGGGTAGATATCAAGCAGAACAAAGATCCAGTTAATCTCATTTCCGCATCAAGGTGAGTCCTTGTTTTTCTAACAATAGTATCAGAGCCGGATTTGTTTGATGCTAGCCCCGTTAAATCGTATTAGTTATGATTATTTTTATATAAGCATGTTGAATTCGTTGATTATGCAAGTTAAAATTACATGTCATGCCTAATCAGATTGCATGCTTTAATCAATTTATGCTGAAAATGTCTTGTTTAAAATCAGTATGTTTCTATGTGAAATAAGTAATAATAAGATTAGATTTTTTTCAGTTCAGAATCACCAAAATGCAAATCACATTAGTATGTTGAGAATGAATATTCGAACTAGTTAAATTCATGTTATAATCTGTTTCATATCTTAGCCTCGGCTTAGACCCTCCTCCCCTCGGTTATCTTAGACCCGGTTAACCAAGCCTTAGATCTAAAGTCAAGCAACCAGAATTCTCCCTTAAAACTGACCACCACCACGACTTAGTGGTTGCGGCAGCAGTCAGTCCTGCGAGCCTCCGTGGCTCATTACTCCATGATTGCCATGAACTCCAAAACAAAAAAAAGGGGGAAGGTGGAAAGAGGTTACCCATCAGATCCGCGTCGGAGGGGTGGCGCGTGTGAGTCACGCACCGCCGATGAAAGCGAGTTGGTCGTTTTCTTCCTCCGGTTCGCCTAAAAACTCGCCGATCTACACCCTCCAATCCAAAACAACACCAAAACAGCCCAGCAGGGCGGCACGTGTGACACACGTGCCGGCGCCTAGGTGACGCGTTGGGCACGTGGACGGTACCAGGCGACTCATCGTTGGTTGATCTACGCGGTGGTGGTGGAATTTTCCGTTGGAGGCTGGCAGAGTAAGCCCGTGGAGCAACTTTGTACGGTGAAAGATGGCGGATTCATCATTTGGGGTTGTTCTACGGTGGTCGAAAGTAGTCATGGCTGCCAAAGCACCGAAAAATGGCAGTTAAAGGGGCAATAGACTTGGTTATGGGCTAAGACCCGAGACAAAGAAACCGAGAAACAAGGTCTCGGTGAGAGACCGAAATCGAGGAGCATCGGTTGAGAAGGAGAATGAGAAGATGTGGGCTATGGCATCTCGATGGAGCCAGGTCGAGATCGAGAGGAGAAAGCGAGAGAGAGATTTTCTGAGACTGTGAACGAGGGGTTGGAGAAGTTGGGTTTTATGAGCAAAGAAAGTGAAGGACACAAAGGTCCCAAACCCGAATCCAGCCCTTATGCTTTAATAAAAATTTTTTGTACACAAATATAAATACTTGCTAGTTTATATAAATTCGATACTAATTGCATCCGTATGATTGTAAATTGCTGCTTAAATTATATGAACATGTGATATTAATATGTTTAATATTTTCTTGATTTCGAATCAATAAGTATTATTCATTTTATTTTTCAAACAATATGCTTTTGTATTACATGTTCAATAAATCATGAGTTACATGCAAGTTAGTAATGTACAAGTTATATAAATATGTTTTATATAACATTAAGGAGTGTCATTACTAGATTGTAATTTTGTATTACAATTTAAAATGAATCAAAAATTATATAAATTCATTTTATATAATTGAATTTCAATTTATATTATGGCAAGTTAAATATGAATGAGTTTCATATTATTTTTGAATATTTGAGTGATATTCATTTTAATGTTAATTTGTTTTAACGTATTATGGTCCATATGAATATTTTTATGGAAATATTGTTATAATTAAGTTATTTAAATTTTCTAGTTCATAATTATATGAGATGATTATGAGTTTGGCGAAATTTTCGATCATATGACATGAACGATAAAATTTTAATAATTTAATTACTTGAGAAAACATGTGCCTTATGTCCATCTTTTAATATGAAATTGTAGATATGGTAGCTAACAGCATAATGATTAGTGAGCTTTTCACTACTTAGAAGTTAAATGAGTCTAACTATGACATGTGGAAATGGAAGATTCAGTATCTTTTAAATGAGAGGGACCTGCTGAAGCACTTAACGGTAGCCAAGCTTCCATCATCTGACACGGATAAAGATGACAAGCTCATTGATACTTCTTCTGTACAGTATCAAGAGAGCTTACAGCCCTACCAAGACTGGTCCAATAAAGATTGAAGGGCATGATTTACTATATTGTATTTCGTCCACAATAATCTTATTGGAGAATTTGAGCTGTGTCCCATGGCTAAGGACATGTGGGATCAACTCAAAATTCATTTTGGTCAAACATCCAAGATAAGGCTTCCTACCTTGCAGCTTAAATGGATACAGTACCAAATGGATTTCAGTCGTAAAATGACTGAGCATTTACGAATTATGAGTGGCATAATTTGTAATCTCAAGGATGCTGGTAAGGAAATTTTTGAGTGCGAGCAAGTACTGAATGTGATTCGGGCTCTCACGATAGAAGCTTAGCATTGGAATCATGTCAAGACTGCCTTGACACATTCTGAACATATCAAGACCTTTGCTGAGGTCCATAGCCACATTGAAATGGAAGAAAAACGCCCGAAAATGTTAGGCACTTCTCATGTGGCTCTTGTTGCTAAGGGAAATAGGCCCAAAGGCAACAAGAATAACCGAGGCCGACAGGCCAAGAAGGGGTTTCGCGCCCCTCAGAATGGTAGGCTTAAGGCTGGGATTGCCAAGAAGCAGAAGGCCAAAGGTAATAAAGGGATCAATATAGCATGTGTGAAGTGCTATAATTGTGGAAAGAAATGTCACTACACTAGGGATTGTCCTAAGCCGAAGAAGGTACCTTCTTTCACTTGTTCTCCTAAATTATATGTATGCTTCCATGCATTAGTTGCCAATTCTCTTCCTAATTGGATTGTAGATACGGGAGCAAGCGAGCATATAGTTCGGGACAAAGCTGGATTTGTGGATTTTTACCGGTATCCGGTGGGTTCACAAACTGTCATGCTCAGTAACGGCAGTGAAGAAGACGTTCTACGTGTTGAAACGTACCAGCTCATCTTGCAAGGAGGAAATAAGCTGCTTCTTTTTTATGCCCTCTACGCACCTGGGGCGCAAGTTTGTCTTTTGTCTTTAGTTTCTTTAATGAAATCAGGTTTTGGTTTTAGTTCTTGTCCAGATAGTTTGAACATTATGTATGGTGGCAATGTGTTTGGCCACACAACTTTAAAGAATGATTTCCTTGTATTAGATTTGGATAATTGTTATAATAATTCTCCTTCTATTTTTGACTCAAGTTTTGATTCTGATTCTGAATCTATTAAATGGCATGCTAGGCTTGACCATATTGGCCAAGATAGGATGAGTAGGCTAACTAAAATAGGTCTTTTAGACCCACTCACTAAGGTTAAGTTGCCTAGATGTGAGTCGTGTCTAGCTAGCAAGGCGACCGCGAAGCCTTTTGGTAAGGCTTCAAGGGCATCATGCCCTTTAGAGCTTATCCACTCTGATATTTGTGGAACCATAAATGTGAAAGCACGTCATAGGGCTTTCTATTTCCTCACCTTCATAGATTATTATTCAAGATATGGGTATGTGTACCTTTTATAACATCGCTATGAAGCACTTGATGTGCTCAAATGTTTTATTGCTGAGGTTGAGACCCAATTAGATCGGAGAGTTAAGACTCTTTGAACTAATCATGGTCGTGAATAACTCTCATATATGTTCAAAGAATTTTGTGAGGAAAAGGGTATACGAAAACAACTCATGATTCCTGACACTCCACAACAAAACGGTGTGGTAGAGCGTAGGAATCAAACATTGTTTGATATGGTCAGGTCAATGATGGCATACGCCCACCTCCCAATTAGTTTTTGAGGGGATGCGCTGCTTACAGTAGCTTACATCCTTAACTGTGTGCCTAGTAAGAGTATATTCGCTACCCTATATAAGCTATGGCATGGTAGAGAACGCACCTTGGAACATTTACGTCCATGGGGTTTGGCTAGTTATGTACATAAACCAACTCACAGACATGAAAAACTTGGTCCAAGGGCCACTAAAATGATGTTCATTCGATATCCCGAGCATTCTAAGGGACATGTTATGTATGGTGAACACCCTAATCATGGTATGATAGAAGTGGATTCACGTAATGTTGAGTTCCTTGAGGATGAGTTCCCAAGCATTGGTGAAATCAAACAGGACACGACGTTGTATGAGTCACCGCCAAATGATCGACTATCTCTCAGTAAGGGGGAGGATTTAAACACTCACCGTGTCACCGAGGATAGTACTCTTCTGCTGTCTGAAAGAGATAATGAGTTGTTAATTGCCCAAGAGAATCAACCTAAGAATGAGGTTCGTCCTCTCTCTCCAGTACATGAACATGAACACGAGGTCAATCCACTTGTTCAGGATAATGGAAATGACTATCTCTCAACTAAGGATTCTGTACCTCTTAGAGATAGGGGGAGAAATACCTCAGAGGGTCAAACTAGCACAGATCCTGTGCCTCGGAGGAGTTAGCATAGAAGAATACCTCGTCGATATTTTCAAATTGAAGAGGAGATATTCCTCTGCTCTCCTTTAGAAATAGAAGAGCCTACTTCTTTTCAAGAGGCTATCAATTCATCAAACCACAAAGAGTGGATGCAAGCCATGAGGGATGAAATGAACTTTATGGCGAGAACTAAGGTTTGGGAACTTGTTGATCTTCCTCCCGGACGTAAATCAATTGGAAACAAGTAGATTTTCAAGATAAAACGTCGAACAGATGGATCAATCGTTAAGTTTAAGGCCCGTTTAGTGGCGAATGGGTTTAAATAGAAGGGGTAGACTATGAAGAGACTTTTTCTCCTATGGTGAGAATTGCCTCTATTCACCTTCTTCTAGTCTTGGTTGCCCATTTGGATTTAGAATTGTTCCAAATAGACATAAAGACTGCTTTCCTTAATGGAAACCTTGAAGAAAATATTTACATGGATCAGCTTATTGGTTTCATATTGAAAGGTCAAGAGGACAAAGTTTGTCGTCTTAAAAGATCCATTTATGATCTCAAACAGTCTTTCAGAGCGTGGTATTTTAGATTCCATGAAGCCATTATTTCTTTTGGCTTAAACATGGTTTTTGAAGATCACTGCGTGTATGTCAAGAAAACTGCAAAGGGATTATATTTCTTACTTTGTATGTTGATAACATACTACTGGCTGGAAACAACATAAAGGTGATCTAAACCACTAAGCAGTGGTTGTCCTCCGTCTTCGAGATGAAGGACATGGGTGAGGCCAAGTATGTCCTAGGCGTAGAGATAACTCAGAACCGTTCTAAAAAGCTTCTTGATTTAAGCCAACAAGCATACATGAACAAAATCTTAGAACATTTTCGAATGTATTACTCTAAATCCGTGGACATTCTAGTTGAAAAGGGTTTAACCTTAAGTCTCGACTAGTGTCCTAAGACAGACAAAGAGAAGGAGATGATGAATAATGTTCCTTATGCTAGTGCAGTAGGAAATCTAATGTATGCCATGTTGTGTACACAGCCAGACATTTGCTTTGCGGTTGGTTTGGTAAGTCGTTATCAAAGCAACCCAGGGCCTACACACTAGCAAGCCATCAAAAGGATCTTTCGTTACCTGCGTGGTACAAGTGACCTGGTCCTTTGCTACCAAGTTGGAGATCTTAAGGTGAGAGGATATACAGATGCTGATTGGGGTGGTGATCTGGACGAATCTAGGTCTACCTCGGGATATGTGTTTACCCTAGGCGGGGGAGCAATATCTTGGTGCAGTAAGAAACAAGACTGCATAGCACTTTCGACTTTGGACGCAGAGTACGTAGCTTGCTGTCTTGCCACGCAAGAGGCAATATGGTTAAGGAGTTTTCTACAGGATCTTGATCTCACTCCTGGGGTTAATGATCCTGTAGAAATATTATGTGACAACACTGCTGCTATCCAATTTGCAAGAGATTCAAAGTTCCACAAGAAGTCTAAGCATATTAAGAGCGTTATCATTTTGTACGAAACGCTATAAAAGAGACAGAAGTTGCCATTAAGTATGTATCTACAAGTAGGATAATAGCAGATCCTTTAACTAAGTCTATTCCTAGAGACACTTTTAAAGCTCATATGATGAGCTTAGGTCTTCGCAGGACTTAGTTTTTAGATGTATCTAAATGTATGATGAACATGTTATTACTTGTATGATGTTTCTTTTTCAAATGTTCATAAATATACAAGTACGGCACATTGTTATGTGAACAGGCTTCTGATTGGCCTAGTCACAGAGGCAACCGCCTTGATGTTTGAGTAAAGGGCAGAATAAGACTCGATCATATTGGCACTAGGTGTGCAATATTAATTATTCATACTGAGAGTGTATGAATGGAAAATATAGTCACCTTAGTAAGTCTAAGATGAGACTTGGGGGAGTCGGATATGAAATAAGTTTTCATATCGAAGCCTTATAGCCGAATCTTAAGTACTGAGATTAACATTGGATATATTCGTCTAGTAGCTCAGGTTAGTTTTTTAGGTAAAAGCCAAGGCTGTGATTCGCATGGCATAGAAGAATGACATGCCCAATTTAGGGGGAGCTATGTCTTGGCACACTATCATCCTGTGTGTGCTGAAAGTCGACCTATCTGATGAGTGATAAGTGAGTTCCCTTTTCTTATTACTGTGTGACCCTCATTAGCGATACTCCTTAACTTAGAGTTATAATATGAAGTCGAAACTTGATGTTGCTACCTTAATGTGTAATCCAAGGGCCAAGATATACACGGTCCAGGGGAACACATTAGGAAAGCAGCTATGCTAAGATGAATTATTTTAATTATCTAAGGAAGAATCATTTCTTCATCGTCATATCAAGTCTGGGCGATTATATTTAGTATATAATCAATTGATATATCAGGCATAAAGGGACAGTGTATCCCATTGGTGATGTATATGAATGATTCGAGGTATTGATGTTTCATGAGAGTATTATGTCAGTTAGATGGTGACTTGATATAACACTAATATTTTGTTTTTGGTCGCACGCTTCATTCCCAGTATGAAGCATGAGAAAGTCTGTTGACAGAGAGATATATGGATTCTTGATCTTTGTGATCGAGGGGGAGTTGTTGACCTGTAACGGTCACAATTAAATTACTCATTAACATTGTAATTGATACAGTAGTTTCATATGGGATTAATTCAGTATTAATCTGCCATTAATCACCATTAATCTACCAGATCCTATTGAGTGCTTTGTGCTCCTATAAATAGGAGTGTAGATTAGGGATTAGGTAACATATCAAAAAAAGCTATTAGCTCTCAGATAACCTCTCTGTTTTATTCCTCACTCTGCCTGGCCATCTAAGTGGGTTTGGGTTTGGTAGCGTGACACGTCCAGTGACTCTAGTAGCCACTCTTCAGCCTTGAACGTGGGTAGATATCAAGCACAACAAAGATCCGGTCAATCTCATTTCCGCATCAAGGTGAGTCCTTGTTTTTCTAACAATATTTATGAAGTAGGATGGAGGAAAAAGATAATGCAGCCTTACATACACGTTGGCTTGTCTCCATAAGCATGATGTAAAGTAGCTTTTGGTGGTAGAAAATTAGAGAGACGTAATTGTTTACATACAGAGAAGAAACCAAAGCCATATCTATTGGGAAAAAAAACTATTTTTTTGACTTACTGGCTTAAGGGCCTGTTCTTTTCGTGGGTAAATTGGGTGGATAAAAGGGTGAAGTAGGTTGAAGTAAGTTGAGGTGGGTTGAGGTAGGTTAAAGTTAATATTTTTTTTTGAGATGGGTTGAAATATATTGAAGTAGGCTGAAGTGGATTGATGTAGGCTGAAGTGGGTTGAAGTCGATTGATATAGGTTGAAGTGGATTGAAGTTGGTATATTTTTTATGTGGTGGGTTGAAGTGGGTTAAAATAATGAGAATGTAATTAATGTGTGATAATTTATGAAATTATCAAAATTCTGTGGAATTTTTGTTTATTCTTTTTTAATTTTTAATTTTTAATTTTTATTTTTTAATTGTTATTTGTTATTTGTTATTTTTTATGTTTATTTTTTATGTGTTAATTTTTATATTTTTTATTTTTATTTTTTATTTAATTTTTAATTTTTATTTTTTATTTAATTTTTAATTTTTATTTTTTGCTTTTTATTTTACTTTTTTTATTTTTAATTTTTAATTTTTATCTTTTATTTTTTATCTTTTAACTTTTTAATTTCTCATCCCCTATTCTTTTATTCTTTATTTTTTATTTTTATTTTTTATTTTTTATTTTTTAATTTCTTATTTCTATTTTTTATTTTTAATTTTTAATTTTTAATTTTTAAATTTTTAAATTTTAAATTTTAAATTTTAATTTTTTATTTTTTATTTTTAAATTTTCATGTTTTTATTCTTTGTTTTTTATTTTTTATTTTTTATTTCTTATTTTTTATTCATTTTGTATTTTGTATTTTTATTTTTATTTTTATAATTTTTTCTTTTATTTTTTGCTTATTACTTTTTATTTTTTTTATTTTTTATGTTGTCATTTCTGTATTTTAGTAGTTTTTATTTTTTATATGTTTTTATTTTTTAAATTTTCAATTTTCTTATTTTTTATTTTTTAATTTTTAATTTTTAATTTTTTACTTATGACGTTTTATTATTTTATTTTCTTATTTTTTAATTTCAATTTTTTAATTTTTTATGTTTTTATTTTCGTATTTTTGTATTTTTGTATTTTTTATATTTTTTATTTTTTTATTTTTTTATTTTCTTATTTTAAATTTTTTATTTTCTTATTTTTAATTTGTAATTTTTAATTTGTAATTTTTTATGTTTTATTTTTTTATTTTTATTTGTTAATTTTTATTTTTTGTTATTTGTTTTTTATTTTTATGTTTTTACTCTTTATTTTTTATTTTTATGTTTTATATTTCATATTTTATTTTTTTTATTTTTTACTTATTTTGTATTTTGTATTTTGTGTTTTTATTTTCGTTTTTTTGATTTTTTATTTTCTACTTATTACTTTTTATTGTTTTATTTTTTATTTCTTATTTTTTACTTATTACTTTTTATTATTTTGTTTGCTTTTTTTAATTTTTTATGTTTTTCTTTTTGTATTTCTGTATTTTTTATTTTTTATATGTTTTTATTCTTTTAATTTTATTATTTTATTATTTTTATTTTTTTATGTTTAATTTTTTATTTTTTTACTCATTACTTTTTATTATTTTGTTTTCTTATATTTTAATTTTAATTTTTGAATTTTTTATGCTTTTATTTTTGTATTTTGTATTTTTTACTTCTTATATGTTTTTATTTTATTAAACTTTTTCGTTGTTTCTTATTTTTTATTTTTTTATTATTTATTATTTATTACTTATTATTTATTATTTATTTTTTTATGTTTTTATTTTTTAATTTTTGTTTTTATTTTTTAATTTTTGCTAATTTTTTATTTTGTAATTTTGTATTTTTTATCTTGTATTTTTAGTTTCTTATTTCTTATTCTTTATTTTTATTTTTTAGTTTTTATTTTTTACTTTTTATTATTTAATTTTTTAATTTTTTAATTTTAATTTTTAAATTTTATGTTTTTCTTTTTTTACTTTTTATTTTTACTTGTTATATGTTTTTGTTTTTTAAATTTTTTAAATTTTTTATTTTTTATTTTTTGATTTTTGATTTTTATTTTTGATTTCCTATTTTTAACTTTTTAATTTTTCATTTTCAAATTTTTTTATTTTTTTATTTTTTCATTTTTAATTTCTAATTTCTTATTTTAATTTTAATTTTAATTTTTAATTTTTAATTTTTTAATTTTTAATTTTTATTTGTTACTGTTTGTTTTTTTAATTTTTTATGTTGTATGTTTTTTTTGATTTCTTATTTCTTATTTCTTATTTTTTTGTTCTTTGTATTTTAGTTTTCTTCTTCATTTTTTATTTTAAATTTTTTATTTATTATTTCTTATTTTTTTCATTTTTTATTCTTTATTTTTCATTTTTTATTTGTTATTTTTATTTTTTGTTTTTAATTTTTAACATTTTATATTTCTTTTTTCTTTTTTATTTTTTATTTTGTATTTTATTTGTTGTTAATTTTTTATATTTATTTTTCAATTTTTTATATTTTTATTTTTATTGCAAACAAAAGTTACATAAAGTTCCAACAAAATAAAAAAATAGAAAATAAAAAATGAAAACATAAATAAATAATAATAGGAAATAAGAAATAAAAATAAAATATAAAAAAATGAAAACATAAAAAATTAAGAAATAAGAAATAAAAAATTAAAAAATTGAAATTAAAATGTAAAAAATAAATATTAAAAAATATGAAATAAGAAATGAAAAAATAAAAACATAAAAACATAAAAACATAAAAAATGAAAAACAAAAAATAAAAAATGAAAAATGAAAAATAAAACATACAAAATAAAAAAATGGCAAAGAAAAATTAAAAATTAAAAATTAAAAATTAATGTAAAAATTAAAAATAAAAAAAGAAATGAGAAATAAAAACATAAAAACATAAAAGACATAAAATCGTCAAAAAATAAAAAATAAAAAATAAAGAGCAAAGAATAAAGAAATAGTAAAAAGTAAAAAATAAAAAATAAGAAATAAGAAATAAAACATAAAAATAAAAATAAAAAATAAAAAAGCAAAATAAAAAATAAAAAATAAAAAATAAAAAATAAAAAATAAAAAATAAAAAATAAAAAAATAAAATAAGAAATTTAAAAAATTAAAAAACGAAAAATAAAAATAAAATATAAATTATAAAAACTAAAAAATATAAAAACAAAAAATAAAAAATAAAAAATAGGAAAATTGAAAAATAAAACATAAAAAATAAAACATAAAAAATAAAACATATAAAAAATAAAAAGTAAAAGTAAAAAATAAAAAATAAGAAATTTAAAAAATAAAAAAATAAAAAAATAAAACCTAAAAAAATAAAGAATAAAAAAATAGAAAAAATAAAAAATAAAACATAAAACTTATGAAAAATGAAAAATAAAAAAGAATAAACAAAAATTTCACAAATTTTCGATAACTTCATAAATTAACACACATTAATTACATTCTCATTATTTTAACCCACTTCAATCCGCCATATAAATAATATATCAACTTTAATGCACTTCAACCTACATCAACTCACTTCAACTTAGTTCAACCTATTTCAACCCACCTCAAAAAAAAAAATATCAACTTCAACCTACTTCAACCTACTTCACCCTTTTACCCATCCAATTTACCCACAAAAACAACAGATCCTAAATCTCACATGATACTTTACAAATTATTAAAATTATGAAGGGGTGGGTTGAAGTTGGTTGAAGTAGGTTGAGGTAGGTTGAAGTGGGTTGCGGTAGGTTGAAGTGCGTTGAAGTTTGCATTTTTTTTTTCAAGTGGATTGAAATAGGTTGAAGTAGGTTAAAGTGGGTTGAAGTGGGTAAATATGACCCACAAAAAGAACAGGCCCTAAATATGCAGTCGCACTTAATCTTTTACATAAATTGATATATGGGTTATAAATGAATAGATTACTTAGTTATCAAAGAAGCTGATCATATAGGCTAATTTTCAATTCATTTATTAAATTAATTAGAGTTTTCTACTATGTTTATATTTCTCATCATAAATGGGATCTAATCTTCTACTTGTCATCTCTATCGAAAGCCTTGCCAAAGGTTGAATTCTAACATTCCTTTATAGCTTGATTTGTTAGTCCATGACAAAAGAAAAAGATGATGAGAACAGGAAAATTAGACATGGTTTTTTTTTGGGGGGGGGGGGGGGCTCAGATGGAAGGAAGAGGCGGCTAAGCTAACCAACCTGATTTTGAGAAAACACCTCTGACTGAAAAAAGAGTAGCATAAATTATATTAGACTGAAAATTAAATTAGAAATAGAAAAAATTGGGATGTACAACTGTAGGATTGAGAAGGACGTGTAGATTTAACAAAAGACATGTAGATCTAACAAAATTGATTTGAAATTTTGAGATTTGGATTAAATCAAATGTGTAATTCGACAATCATAATACTTTAACCTAGTTGGATTTTGGACTGGAATAAACTCAACCTACCTTGCAATGTTTCCTTCTTTGTAAAACAGATTTACTTGATAAACATTAGCCGATTTTAAGTCAATCCAAATTAAAATGACCCGAATTCAAATAAAAATCTCACTTTAAACATGACCCATCCGAACACAAATCAGATGATATGTTGGACAGGTTGACGGAGGTACGTAGATCATGTGGAGGACGGAGCTCAGGCCCACGCACATTGAGAACTCGATAATGTATATCATACACCTAAAAGTGTATACTCCTACTTGCTATGTATATATATTTTTCTAGCGTGTATTTTTCATATAAACAATTTTTAAAATGTAGCACTAATGTGACTTGTAGGAGTTTGTACTCTTAGGAGTACAATATAGGCTTCGTGAGAAGCATGAATCATGATTTGGCATCACTTAAGTGGCTGGTATATAATTATTGTTTTTTTAAAAAAAAGTAGCTGGGATATATGAAATTAATAGCCTGTTGGTTGGATGAAAATTAAGCTAGACTTGAGTGACACATGAGCACACTATATATGAACCACCCTTCGATCCATTTCACTACCAACAGGTTATTTAATTTGTCATTGCATTGGTTTTTATATATATTGGACCACTGAATATAATAGGGTTCCAATTAATTTAAATTAGTTGCTACCTCATTTTTAATTGGACGTATTGTTACATATAGTACTATGGGCCATCATAGAAAGATGGGTGTCTTTCAAGCATTCATGCACTTATTCAATGATTAAAGAAATTTCATTTTTAGTTCGACGAAGGACGCCTAAAACCTTCTTACAAGTGACTAGAGCAGGCAAAAAACTATTCGGTCAGAATATTCCAATTTGTTCGATCTATAAAAAAATTGGAGACGATCATAAATTTTTTGTGCGAATTTTCAATATGGATACAATATTTTTTATATTTTTATTGTACGAACCTGATTTTGACCGAATTTGGCCTTATCTGAATTGTCTGATCTGAAAAAAATAAGTATTGAACATCAATTTTTGTCTGAATTTTGACATTGTTTGATTTATCTGACTCAAATTCGACCCAAATCCAAATTTTTGCCATCACTATTAGTGACTATAAGAAAGAGCTCTTGATTGTTATATTAATTTTACCCCCATTTTTGCGTTTTCATCATTGTACTTCACATGTAGTTTTTAAAGGCATAATCTCTTAATCTCAAAATGATAATTCTATTTAGGTGATAATAGTTACCATTTTCTCCTGATTTTGAAAAAGCTAGAGTAACTTTAATACTAGCAATAGTTAAAAAAGAGTTTATTATGCGATTTTCACGGAAAAAAAATGAACTATGTTGTTAAAGAGCAGGGGGGCAATTTTCTTCTGATTAATTTCTCACAAACAAAGCAGAATCAAATATTTCATCTTCAGGAAGAGATACTTCGAATAGAAGAACAGTTGCAAAATCCCACTATGCAACAAAAGATTTTAGAGTTTGAACAAGCAATCAAGAGAAAAATATGCTCCTCCCTAATGCTTTTTGGGAAAGAAAAAGATATATTATTTATCTTCCCTATTAAAAGGATTTTGATGAAAGAAATGTTCCTACAAAAACCCGACTTACTCAAATGAATTTTGAGCTCCTTGAGCATTGCAACAAGGAAATTCAAAATCTTTTAGATAAGAGACTTATACGACCCTCCAAGTCTCCCTGGAGTTGCATTGCATTTTATGTTAAGAACGCTGTTGAAAAGGAACGAGGAGTTCCGAGACTAGTTATTAATTAAAAACCTCTTAATAAAGTACTCTAATGCATTAGATATCCCATACCAAACAAGAGAGATCTATTAAACAGATTTTGTAATGCCAAGACCTTTTCAAAGTTTGATATGAAATCTAGGTTCTGGCAAATTCAAATAGCTAAGTCTGACAGATAGAAAACTATATTTACAGTTACATTAGATCATTACAAATGGAATATAATGTCCTTTTGTTTAAACAGTCCTCCGTCAAAATTTCAAAATATTATGAATGATATTTTCAATCCTTATACGTTATTTATTATTGTGTACATAGAAGATGTCTTAGTCTTTTCTAATACTATGGATCAGCATTTTAAACATTTGCAAATGTTTGTACATGTTATACAGAAAAATGGTCTAGCCTTTTCAGCGTCAAAAATGGCTCTATTCCAAACAAAAATCAAATTTCTTGGGTATGATTTTTACCAAGGCACTATTAAGCCCATCACGATATCACTTGCATTTGCTAATAAATTTCCTGATGAGATTAAGGATAAGAAACAATTACAAAGGTTTCTTGGATGCCTCAATTACGTTTCAGATTTTTCCCCTCATTTGTGACAATTATGTGCACCTCTATATAAGAGGCTTAGAAAGAATCTAGTTCCTTAGACTAAGGAGCACACAAAAGTAGTCAAACAAGTAAAAGAAAGAGTCAAATCTCTCCTATGTTTAGGGATGCTTAATCCCTCTGCATTCATGATTATCAAAATAGACGCATCCGGTCTAGGTTATGGAGGCATAAAACAAAAATTAGAATGCCAACCGATGAACAATGAGTTAGGTTTCATTCAGGTCTTTGGCTTGGACTGCCAAAAAATTATTCTATCATTAAAAAGGAAATACTATATGTAGTACTTTGTATTTCAAAATTTCAAGATGATCTATTTTATAAAAAATTTCTTCTTCAAACAAATTGAAAATCAACAAAAGATATTCTCCTCAACGATGCCTAAAATCTTGTTTCTAAAAAAATTTTTGCTAGATGGCAAGCCATTCTACCTGCTTTTGATTTTGAAATTGATGTTATCAAAGAGAAAAAAAGTTCTCTACCACACTTTCTTACTGGAGAATTTTTACAAGGAAGGAGTGACATCTTATTGTTACAAGAATCAAAATGAGCAAAGCCAAGGACAAATGAAAAGATGTATAGAAGGTTGAAGATTATCAGCTCCAAGTTCCAACCCGTAATACATTTTCAGCTCTCACAAATTTTCCACATTTGATTTACAAAACTGTTGTTTCCAACCGACCTGCCAAACTATCTCAAGACAATTATTTGGTCAGATTCACTGAACACCTATTCCTAACAAGTTTCAAAACTATCCTCCCTTTGAAACCATTAAACCAATTATTCAAAAGAACTTTGGTAACTCTCACTACCTAAGCGACGACCCCGAAAAGAATCGACAATTTTATGAACTCACGCTCATTGATTCTCACTCAATTGACATTACTCATACTTGTGATAAAATGAACTGGGACTTCATTCTTTACTCCAGAAGTATAATTAGAAATGTTATAGCTTCCCAACAATGGAAAAATCCTTTCAACGAATGAAAGTTTTCCATTCCCTATCACCCACAAAGTTACAATTATAATAACTAAAAAATGGCGTGGTTCAGAGCCTTCCTCTATCTCACCCGAATACCCACTCCCAGTTTGTTCAACCTCATTTGGCATTTGGGTTCTATTATTAGTGGACTTGGTTTGGATGTGCTACATCTCTCCTACATATAGATGCCAAAGAAGGATGGGAATTCTAGAATAAGAATACCCTAACAATTGATCCCTATACAAAGGAAGTTCAATTTTTTCGAACATCTCATATTTCCAGGATCTTTAGTTGGGGATACAAATCCCATAATTATTTCCTCAATTGTTTTTCACTCTCTATGGTTTGGATCTACAAAGTCAGATGGTGGATAGAATACAAAACCGTTTTATGTTCCAAAGAAAACGTTGAGTTTTTCTGCAAAACAAAATCAAAGAAGTTCACTCTCCACAATTTAAAGCAAATAGAAGAAAGCAAGAAAGCTACAGTTGGACCCTCTACTCCAGTCAAAAGAGAAGGATATCTAGCATAAAAGATTACACAAAGGCTCGACTTAAAGGACACACAAAAACAACGAGATCTCCTTGAAACGCTTAAGGATGAGCCCGAGCTACGAAAGAAGTATATACACAAACTCATGAGTACAGATTCCGATAACGAAGATGTCAGCTTAATAGCCTCTTCTACTTATCCTGATCCATATAGAGGACTCTTATGATTTGTGATTAAAAAAAAAAAAAGGAGAGAGAGAAAGATAAGAACCTGCAAAGGTCTTGGCCTTTGGCAAAAGCAAGGGTCATTTTCACTGATGACGTTTTGCAGGTACAATTATTTTTGACAAAATACTATTCATCTATTGTGCAATATATACAACGATAGAAAGGGAACAGTAGTAGAAAGTAGACTTATAGAAATTCTTGTATGAAAGGGAAGAGCAATGGAAAGTACTTCAATAAATTAGAAGCAAAAGATAACAAATTTTTCTCTAGATCTTCTTTCTCTCTAATTTTTCTTCATGTCTTCTTTCTTGAAATCTTCCTCGTTTTACAGAAGGGTATAGGATGTAGAATTGTTATTGTGATTGCTTTCCCAAAAGCATGTTCCAACTATAGACAACAATTTTGCCTTTTACATAAGGAAAATTTTTCCTGATATGTCCAAAGTGGTTTGTTACTATAGATGAATAGTATTTTATCGGAAATAATTGTACCTGCAAAATATCGTTAGTGAAAATGACCCTTGCTTTTGCCAAAGGTCGAGACCTTTGTGGGGTCTTCTCTCTCTCTCTCTCTCTCTCTCTCTCTCTCTCTCTTGTTTTTTTTTTTTTTTGGGGTCACAGATCATAAGGATCTTGATAACAAGGTCCTCCATATGGCCAGGATGAGTAGAAGAGATTGTTGAGCTGACATCTTTATTATTGAAATCTGCACTCATAAGTTTGCATATATACTCCTTTTGTAGTTCGGGCTCATCCTTAAGTATTTCCTTTAAATCTCGTTATTTTTGTGTGAGTCCATCAAGTCGAGATTTTATGGAACATTTTGTACTAGGTGATTCTTCTCTTTTAACTGGGGTAGAGGGTCCAACTATAGCTTTCTTATGGTCTTCAATTTCCTTTAAATTGTAGAGAGTAAACTTTGTTGTTTTTGTTTTGCAAAAAGACTCTACGTTTTCTTTGGAACATAAAATGGTTTTTTATTCAGTCGATCATATGACTTTCTAGATCCGAACCATAGACAGTAAAGATAATTATGAAATCTGTATTCCCAACTAAAGATCTTGGAAACATTAGATGTTCAAAAAAAGTTGAACTTCCTTTGTATAGGGTTCAATTGGTGGGGTGCTCTTATTCTATAATTCTCATCCTTCTTTTGCATCTATAGGTAAGAGGGAGGTAGCACATCCGAACCAAGTCCACCAATAATAGAACCAAATGGGGAATGAGATCAGGCAATTGTCATGAAAATTAAAGAACTATGAATGGGTATCCGGGTGATAGAAGAAAGCTCTGAACCATACCATTTTGCAATCATTATAATTGTAACTTTGTGGGTGATGGGGAATGGAAAACTTTCACTATTCAAAAGGGTTTTTCTATTGCTGAGAACCTATAACATTTCTAATTATACATATGGAGTAGAGAATGAAGTCCGGGTTCATTTTGTCACAAGCATGAGTAATGTCAATTGAGTGAGAATCAACGAGTATGAGGTCATAGAATTGTCGATTCTTTTGGGGGTTATTGCTTAGGTAGTAAGAGTTACCAAAGTTCTTTTGAATAATTGGTTTAATGACTTCAAAGGAAGGGTGGTTTTGAAACTTGTTAGGAACAGGTGTTTAGTGAATCTGACCAAATGATTGTCTTGTGATGGTTTGACAGGTGGGTTGGAAACAACAGTTTTGTAGACCTGTTGACGTTTAGGTATTCTAAGATTTTATGCATTAATTTTTATAACCCTAACATTTTTGAGTTTTTAAGTATTCTCACTTATGAATTTCTTATAATTTAGTGCTGAAATTACAAAAATACCCTCACTATTGTCATTTTTATTTTTCTCTTTTAAAGCACAAACCACAAAAACTATCTTTTCGCTATTGAATAGTTTATCGGTAGTGTTGTGGATACTTAAAAGAGAGGGGTTGTGTTTTTTTTAAAAAAAAGAAAACCAAAGAGGATAATAGTAAGAGTATTTTTGTAATTTCATGACTAAATTGTAAGGAATTCATAAGTGAGGGTACTTAAAAATAAACTCAAAAATATCTGGGTCATAAAAATTAATGTATCAAATCTCAGGATACCTAAAAGTCGACAGTTCCAATTTTGCAAGGCAAAGATGGAAAATCTGTGAGAGGTGAAAATGTATTACGGGTTGGAACTTGGAGCCGATAATCTTCAGCCTTTTGAACACCTTTTCCTTTGTCCTCGGCTTTGCTCATTTTGAGTCCTTACAATAATAAGATGTCACTCTTTCTTTTACTTGTCTGATTACTTTGGTGTTCTCCTCAATCCAAGGGATTGGATTCTTTCTATGCCTCATATACAGGGGTGCACATAATTGTTGCAAACGACGGGAAAAATTTGAAATGTAATTGACGCATCCAATTGTAATTATTTCTTGTCCTTAATCTCATCAGAAAACTTATTAGCAAATCCCAATGATCTTATGATGGGCTTAATAGTTCCTTAGTAAATATCATGCCCAAGAATCTAATTTTTGTTTGGAATAAAACCATTTTTGATGCTGAAACGACTAGACCATTTTTCTCTACAACATGTCCACATGTTTGCAAATGTTTAAAATACTGATCAATAATATTGAAAAAGATAAAGACATCATCTATGTGTGCAATAATAAATGACGTATAAGGATTGAAGATATCGTTCGTAATATTTTGAAATTCTGAAGGAGCATTTTTTAAACAAAAGGGCATTACATTCCATTTGTAATGACCGAATGAAACATTAAATGCAGTTTTGTATCTGTTAAGCTCAACTATTTGAATTTGCCAGAGCCTAGATTTCATATCAAACTTTGAGATGATCTTGGTGTTATACAATCTGTTTAATAGATCTCTCTTTCTTGGTGTAGGATATCTAATCCATTGGAGTACTTTATTAAGAGGTTTGTTGTTAATAACTAGCCCTGGAACTCTTCACTTCTTGCAGCAGCATTATTAACATAAAATGCGGTGTAAATCCAGGGAGACTTGGAAGGTCATATAAACCTTTTGTCTAAAAGATCTTAAATTTATTTTTTACAATCACCAAAGAGCTCAAAATTCATTTAAGTAGGTAAAGTTTTTGTAGGAATGTTTCCTTCATCAAAATTCTTTTCATAGGGAAGAGATATAATATGTCTTTTTCTTTCCAAAAAGCATTAGGGAGATAAGAGCATATTTTTGTCTTGATTACTTGTTCAAAGTCTAAAATCTTTTGTTGCATAGTGGGATTTTGTAACTGTTCCTCTATTTGAATATAAGAAATCTCTTCTTGAAGATGAAATATTTGATTATCCTTTGTTTATAAGACATTAATCTGTTGATAAATAGGGGATGTTTGTAAACTAATCACTTCCCCTTGTCAAGCAGTGGTAAAGAATTCAAAAGAATTTTTTTTCCCATAATTTTTGTATGAATCTGGATTCATTGACATAAAAAGAATAAATCTGGGTTAAAAATGGTGTACCTAAAATAACATCATTTGTAATATTATCAACTATTAAGAAAACATTTTTGAAATTGTAATCATTATTTTGAATACATCCCTTATTAAGCTTATACCTGATACTTAACAGTTCTCCATTTGCAGTATACATATGTTCTCTAGTACACTTGCAGTATTTGGTAGGAATAATTCCCCCTTTAATACAATGTTGATTAGCTATGCTATCAATGAGAGTTATTGTATTAATGAAGAAGTCATTGACAACTAATTCAACCACCGAGTACTATTGTTGGAAGGTGACCTGTGCAATAGTTTGAAGTAATTGATTATCAGAAATTTCATTTTCTGGAATTCCTGTAATTTCTTTAGAGGGATCTAGGGTAAAAGAGGCAGTGGATATTTGTGATTATAGAATAGAAAACTTTGTTTCTATTTATAGATCATTTGTCTTCAGGCTAAGAACTTCATGCTTGAGAGGATGAACCTGAGCTTTGAGCCCATGAGTCTCAGCTTGAAGATCTTTAGTTGTAATTTTCCAGTAAGGATTAGGGATTGAGTAAAGATCAAAGATTTTTGAAATGGTAAAGGTTTTTGGATTAAATCTAAATGATTTGTCTTCGTCCTCAAGGATTATTCCCTTGAATTTTTTCAAGTATTCACTTTCTGTATCTATATCAGTAATTTTTCCTGTAAGGTATAGGAGGTATTCTTTTTAGGACTTGTTAGTAGTGATGTTTATTGAGTTTTGGAGAATAAGGGAAGATTCATATTCAAAGTCATAGCAAGATTCCGAATAGCAGCCTTCCTCAGAGCCTGAGGTATCCTCTGTTAACAAGGCAAGAAGCTTTTTCTGGAGTTCTGGTTCTCCTAAAAAAAGCTCATTAATGTTTTGTTAGGTTTTGCACTGGAGGGTTTCATGGCTGATTTTTCCACATTTATAACAGACTATTGTTTTTTTCTTTTTGCTAGTTGTTTCTGTTTTGGAGAAGATTAGGAAAGTTCTTTATTTTTGAAAGGCTTGGGAGCTTTGGAGGCGTCCGAAAATTAGGTCTGGCATTCTTCTTTTGAGCTTTTTTTCGGATAGCTAAAGTGGCTTCAATCTTAGTTATGCCAAATGCATCATGGAAGTTTCCTATTTCTTTTCGAGATTGAGCTTTTTCATATTGGTATTTAGCTTGAAGCTTAATCTGTATACAAAGATTCAATCCTTCTATTTTGACTAATCCAAATATTTGGCCAAAGGTCAATAGATTAAAGGATGTCGTTCATCTCAAAATTTATTCTCCAAAGAGTTTTTAGTAATCCTGCAATAAATCCTTCTATCTAGAAATCTTGGACTCCATCTTCTCTGTTGAGCACATTGGCTAAGAAAACATCCTTATATGACAACAAAGGTTAATAAGGACTATTTTGGCATATGGTTGTTCTTCTTTTGAGTTTCCTATGAAATGAAGGATTATCGTATGAATAACCATTTCTGTTCCATCTTCTATTTCTTTCTCTGTACCATCTTCTTTTATCCTTCTAAAGGTATGATTGAAAATTTTATCTCTTGATTCTGCATCAAGAAAATTATCCTACTAATTTTTTAATTATCTTACAAAGCCTACTATAAGTCCAGTAGTGACTTGTTCTCCTTTAAATCTTTTGGCTTTGTATGCAGCTACAGCCGTAATCATTTCTTGGAGGATAGATAAGATTTCATGTCCTGATTTCCCATCTATATTTCATTGACAAATTGACTCTCCATTGAAGTGGGAGCTTGTAAAACTTCCTTTTTCTTCATATTGGAGATTTGGAGGAGTAGGTTTTGGGTAATAATTCTCTGTATTACCCTATTGCCAATTCCTAATTTTGTTGATAACAAAAGGTGTAGTATCCTCAAAAGTTTCTTAAATGGTGTTCAGGATATCTTCACCTATATTGCTTTTGATATCATCTTCATCTTTTTCTTCTGAAGAGGAAATAGACATGTGGTTTTGGCAAGTTTTGTCTAAGCGGGTTATGGTTTTGTCTCTCAGTGAAGTATCAAGTTCTTTAATTTGCTTGGAAATGGCTTTAAGGAATTGATTATTGACACTTGAAGAGGCCTTGATAAAAGACTCTTCATTTTTCTAAGGAAGACTGTCCATTTTGAAAATGACTGATAAATACTATCTGCGTAACTACTAATTTGCTTCGAGATCTTTGTTGCTCTATTTGTCTCTTCGATTCTTAGAGAGACATGATTCAATTGCTGATCAATTGTATTGAGGATAGTGTTGGCATAATCGGTCTATTGATGGACCTTTTTGAGGTCATCAAGTCTAACTGTATCATTTTCCTCCCGACCTTTGTGATAACGTGACTCAATAATTAGTTCACCTTCGAGAATAAGTTTAATATCCCAGGTGTCAGGGGGATGGATAAAAGAAATACTACACCCATCAGTAAAATGCCAGGTTTTGAGAAGACTAGTTTGAACATTTAGGCTTGACTGGTTGTAAACTTCTGGTAAGCCCTATTTCGAAGCAAATGTATGGAACCATATAAAGAAAGATATGTGGACTTTTAAGATGTTCCATGTCTTTAATGTACTCCATCTTTATATGTTCTTTGAGATACCTATTAATTTGTTCAAACCATATTCTAAGATACGTGTTTTCGCTGGTATTAGAGCCATATTGATATAATCTAACGTTTAGTCACAATTGTTTGCATTACTACCCATTAAGTGCATAGAGACGTCTGTGGATGTTGATGCTAGAATTGGCCTTGGTCAACCATAAGAGTGGTTGGTTAGCTGATTGGTGGTCGCGGTTGGTGGTCCCATTGATCTCATTGGTCTACATTTAATGGTTAGAACATGCATTAATCATGGCATCTAGGTTAAGAGGACTATTGTCATTAGCTAGTAGTAATAAAGACATAATTAACTCTAATGAGAATAGAACATGTTCCATATTTAGGGCTAATTATCCAAGCAAATATGAAAATTGGACTATATCTAGAATAGAGGTAGACACCATGTACAAAATTGGAACCTTAAACCTTGTTGGAGCTTCTTCCATCAAAACTCATGAAGAGATCATTAGTTTACAAAATGGTTTGCAAACTATTGGTATGATTAGAAAAAATTCTATTGAAAGTCATTTGAAGGCAAACTACAGATTTATGCATATTAGACTTGTTCAAATTGCTATTAAATGTCTTGTTAACAGAGGCTTAATGCTCCTATTTACATGGCACTAAGAGATAAAAAAAACTTAAAAGGTATAGGTCCTTGCTCTTAGCAGTCATACAAACAAATGTTTGCAAAGAACCTATATTTGTCAATTGTTTTCCAGATTTTACAGTTGACCTTACATGCCATAATAGAAGCCTTAAAATTGGATGTCCTTGTTCAACGTGATGAGTTTTATGATTTCAAAAACTTTGTCGTTATATTTTGAGTTTATTTTAGACTCATGTCTACAAATTTGAGTAATCAATTTCTGAGTATTCTCCCTTATAATTCACAAGAAATTTATTTATAAATTAAAGACAACAAACCAATGGTCTTCACTCCAAAGTTTCTCAAAAGAGGTGAAATTGCTGTAACACCTCCAACCCCTAGGGCTAGGAGCGTTACGTTTTCTTAACTTTTGACTTAAATTTTGGGGCAAAACGGATAGAGTTTTCCTTAAAAATTGACCGTTTTCAGGCTAAAAGTCTTACAATAAGCCTCTACAATCAACGGAAGCGTACAATATTTTAAAATAAGCTCAACGACTACGCGCCAAATTTCATAACTCAACGAGCAACTCGTTCGGAGTACTCAAACAATATAGTTCATTAATAAAGAATAAATGAAAGATACAACTCAACGGTTTACACAACCGGAGTATTGGGATTTACATCCCAAAACATAGTTAACCTTGACCAAGAAGACATCTAACTAATTAGATGGTTAGCTCATACGGCTATACAGAGCGACCTTATACTATATATATTACCTGAACTAGAATACTTGGTTTACATACGTTTATAAACTAAGAATACATTCTAGAACATCATCAAGCAGCGAGACTACTTCAATATGGGCACACTTGACTCCCTTTAAGTAAGGGTAACTTCCATTTCGGCATAGCTGACTCAACTTCTTCCTGTCATAAAGAAAACCTGGGAAAAAAGGGGGAAGGAGTAGTGGGATGAGCAACCACACGCTCAGTGAATGTTCCCCGATCCCTTAAAACCAAAACCGTTGCAAGTAATAATACTCATAATAGTCACATATCACGTATTCATGCTTTACTATCATATTAGGCATTCATAAATCCTCAAGGAAGGATCACTATTCATAAACTTCATTTTAGTCGTTCAAACTCATTTTTAGGCCTCTGAATTCCTTAACTAACAAGCACTTAAATACATAAGCAAGCATCGAGGGCTAAGTACATAAACTTTCTTTCATAGCTTAAGCATAGGAATCTTTCTGTTTCATAAACATAACTACTTAGCATTCGATTCGGACTATGCATGAAACCTCATTCATATGATGCACATAAGGTTATCTCTTTTCATAATCATACTTTTCTTTGCATTTCATTCATATGATACGCATAAGGCACACACACATTAAATCTCATTCACAGGGTATGCATGAAATATGCTCACAAGGCTTTCTTTTTCATAATCGTATCTTACTTAGCATCTCACTCATAAGTTATACTTGGAATATGCACGTAACGCTTTATTTTCATCAGCATACTTTACTTAGATCCCATTCATATGATATGCACAAGTCATGCACAGGAAGTTTTCTTTCTTTTTACTGAAAACACTTCATTTAGCCTCTTGAGGCTCATAAAAACTCTTCTCTTAGCCTCTTGAGGCTCATATTCTTTAAAAGAAATCTCTTTCATATCGATCGCATACTGACCCTTATAAACTTTTCACATTTCATTCATGTGATCTCTTAATGGCCCATAAAAACTTTCTTTCTAAAATACTTGAAATGGCGTAATGCCGACTACTTTTCTTCACTTATGAGGAAAATACATCTGGCATAAGATCATTACAGGGTGCTGATTGGGTGAGCTTTATTCTCAACCCCCTAGTGAGACCTAACACTCATGCTTAAGCTCTTACTTCCGAGACAACTACATATAACATATCGGACCATTATCCTCGTCAGGGTCTTCTAGGGTTTCCTACTATCAAGACTTATCCCCTAGGCTAACATCATTCATATCACATTGTCCGAAGTATATTATCTTAGCCAATTTAAAGCGTGTGGGCCATAACAGCTAGTAATTTTGCTACCTCTTATAGCGAAATCCTTTATCATACAACTCACGCCTTTGTAAAACTCTTTAGGGAGTCCCCCGTTCAAGCGAGTTTACTCCCAAAACTGTATTCATTTAGTTAAAATAGGCCATCATGCACTAATAATTATGGCTACTGTCATTTCAAAATAGGAAATCCTTCTTTTTCAAAACTCACCCTTATGCAAATAATCAAACTTAATGACATAGAAAGGGTAGGGGTGCACTTGTACACATTCAATCACTTCATAATTCAACTTAGCAACATGAGCCACACATGGCCTCGCAATCCACATGATTGCGGTTAATCACAACCTAGAGTCCTCCTCACATAGCAACCGACCACAGGAAACCTTAAACCACTCATAGTTTTACCTCAAACCATCCGACTACCATCTCAGTTTTCAATTCTATAACCGTAGCATATTATCATAAAATTCATATAAAATAGCCACGTATACACTTACCAAGCGAGCAGCAACTATCCAGCAGCTCAATACAGCATATATAAGCATATGTGTATATATATATATGTTGCATTAACTTGAAATAAGTATTTAAAGAGCTGAAGTAAACTCACAAGGCGTGAATCTTATTGCATTCACATTTCACAACAGACGGTAACATGCCATTTTCATATCTTTTTCAAACATAATTTTAGCCAGATGGACAAGCATCGATTTAAATCGTTAACATGTTAATTCGAAGCTACTAATCAGGCATGAATTAACTAACTATTCAAGCACTGATTCTAAGTGCTCACATATCACTTCGAAGTTACTATTCAGGCATGAACTAACTAGTTATACAAGTATCGATTCTAAGTATTCTCATTTCATTTCGAAGCTATTAATTGAGCATGAATTAACTAAGTGTACACGTGTCAATTCCAAACATTCGCATTTCAATTTGAAGCTATTAAACCAGCATGAACTAACTTAATTAAACAAACATCGATTCGAATGCTAACATGTTAATTCGAAACTACTTTTTAGGCATGGATTAACTCAATTAAACCAACGTCGCTTCGAATGCTAACATATTAATTCGAAACTACTTTTTAGGCATGAAGTAACTTAATTAAACCAACATCGATTCGAATGCTAACATGTTAAGTCGAAACTACTTTTTAGGCATGAATTAACTTAATTAAACTAACGTCGATTTGAATGCTACCATGTTAATTCGAAACTACTTTTCAGGCATGAATTAACTTAATTAAACCAACGTCGATTCGAAGCATTCTTACATTATTTCGAAGGAACTTTTCAAGCGTGAACTAACTAAATTATCATATATCGATTCAAAGCCATTTTAGAGTATTGATCAACTAAACTAACATATAACGATTCAAAGCCATTTTCAAACGTTAATTAACTAAATTAACATATATCGATTCAAGGCATCGTTAGGTTATTTCAAAGTCACTTTTAGGCATGAACTAACTAAACTTAACATGCATCGATTTAAACTAAATTCAGTTGAAGTAGGACATGTATAATTTCAATTAATATGACTAAACCTAAACTGACTTGCATTGCAACTTAAGGGTTAAAACAATTTCAAAACTACTAATACTTAGGAGACGAGAAACACCCACCTGGACTCCAAGTTACGGACTCATTCTAAGCACTTTTAAGCTCAATTGGATGCTTGAAAACCTCAATCCTTGACCTAATTAGTCCGAAATGCACGCCTAATAGTTGAGACCGAACCCTAGCTCGACGGACTTGCTTGAACCGAAACCCTAGCTCCTGAATTTAGGGCCCTTTGCGTATAGTTTGGGTCAGGATTGGCCAATCAATTTATAGAGGAGGTTGGTTTGGGGGTGTTTAGCCGGATTCTGGCACGGGGGGTGTTCCGACGCAACTAGAAGCGTCGCTGCCCGGCTCTGTTCACAGTGAAAAGAGGAGAGAAGAGGGGATGGTGGTGGTCAGCGTGAGTGGCTACGCATAGGGGACCACTGTGGTCCCTCTCTCGCTGGCGACGCGTGGTGGAGGAAGGGGGAACGGCTGGTTGCTCTGGGCTTGCACATGGAGGAAGAAGGAGAAGAGGAGAAGCAGGGGAAAGAGAGTGGGTCGGGGGTTTCGGGGTCTAAGGCCCGAAATTCATCCCCCCCTTTTCACTATTTCTCTTTTCCTTTTTTTTTTTTGTTCAAAAGCTACACTAGTTAAATCCTGTTCCCAATTTCGTTATCGATTGAAACGCCCTATATCTGGCATCCTAATTAGACTTGGGAAACGACTAAATAGCTTAAATAACGATTTCGAAGGTATGAGTTCGCATCAGCTCAAGGATTCTCTAAATAATTGACGATAATATTTATAATATAAACAGTGATGAAATATTCTTTTTAGTAAAATTATCGCTCATATGGGCACATAAATAATAATTTAACTCTTATAGTTACTAAAAATATGATTTTGTAACGCAAAAACAGGACAGTCAGCTTAACGTAAAATAAAGAACGCGGGTCTTACAATTGCTGCCCTCGACAAGCTTGAAATCCAAGATACTCAACCTCTAACACAACTAAAAAGAAGAGATATATATCAGATTATAGAAAAATCTGATGGCAGGGTTATTCTAAAATGTAGACATCAATCTATTAGAGAAATACGGCCTTTTATGTTCTAGTAAGTGCTCCATTACATTGAAGAAAACAGGAAGGAAAATCATCTTCAACTTACAGAGAGTGATGGTAATATTCTGATGCATTTCCTCAAGCATATTCTCTCGCAATGTTGTTGAGCACAAGTTCTTGAAGAATTGACTTATGTTAATGAGAGGTTTCAATATATCATCTGGGAGTGCACCAAATACAATAGGTAAAAGAGTCTCCATGAACACATGACAATTATGACTTTTCATGTTGTTGAACTTTACCTCATTAGGGTCCACGTTATTCTTCAAATTGGAGCAATATCTGTCAGCCATTTAAAGCTCCTTTACTCATGCACACAACTCTCTTCATTTATTCACAGGAAGAACGAACTTCGCTTTTGGTTTAACCATCTTGCCTCTCAAGCCTGGCTGTAAATGTAATTCTTGTCTATCACATATATATGTAACATCCATTCTTGATTTGACATTATCCTTTGTTTTTTCATAAACATTCATAATAGTGTTAATGATGTTTTCGAAGAAATTCTTCTCTATATGCATTGCATCCAAATTATGGCGGAATAATTGGTGTTGCCAATAAGGCAACTACAAGAATATGCTCTTCTTCGTCCAATTGTGCTCATTTTCCTTAAATCCTAGTATAACGAAGTCACTATTTGTAGTTACCATTGGGTATTTTTCACCTCGGCATAAAGTTCTTCCCCAAATATGCGGTGAGGAGGACCCCCTGTAATAATTCTGCATTTTCTAAATGCTGTTTTATTTCTTCTAAACGCATGATTCCTTGGCAGAAAACACCGATGACAATCAAACCATGAGAATTTACCTCCATTTCTCAATTTCAAAGTCTTATGTTATTTCATACATACAGGACATGCCAATTTCCCATTAGTATTACACCCAGATAACTTTCCATATGTGAGGAAGTCATTAATGGTCCACATGAGTGCAGCATTCATCTGAAATGTTTGCCCCGTGGAAATGTCATATGTTTCAATTCCAACATCCCACAACTCTTTTAACTCATCAATAAGAGGCTATAAATATACATCTATTTTATTCTTGGGATTTTTAGGGTCGGGAATTACACAAGTGAGAAACGTAAATGGTGTGGTCATACACATTTCAGGGGGAAGGTTATAAGGTGTAACTACCACCAGTCAAATGGAGTAAGATCTTGAAGACAAAGTGTAAGTATTGAATCCATCAGCACATAAGGCAAGCCTCATATTTCGAGGCTCTGCAACAAAATCAGGGCATTAATTTGTTATCGAAATGTTTCCATGCTGACCCTTCTGATGGATAATATGAAACACCATCCTCAGGCCGATTTTCATAATGTCATCTCATGTACTCTACAGTACTTCTTGATGCATACAACCTTTGAAGTCGAGATTTTAACGGCAAGTATTGCATCCTTGAGTATGGCAATGGATTCTGATTCCTTTGTTGTGACCTTTGCCTCTTTCATCTTGAATGCCCTCAAAACTTGCATGCATCTAGGTTTGCGTCCTCCTTAAAAAATAACATGTAACCTTTACAGCAACAATCAGTGTGCACCACATCATTGCTGAAATCTTTAACAATCTTCTTCATTTGCCTATAGTTGTCTGGCACGCGGTTGTTGATCAATTTCATTAAAACAGTTTTGTAGGATATTATAATCAAGTTTGATATTCAACAGTCTCATAGCAGCAAAGAGTTCACTGTGGATGAAAAAACCATCATATAAGGGTTGTTGAGCAGCTTGAACTATATTATAAAATGGTTCTTACAAGTGCTTGACTCCCCTTCCCTTACATTTTGATTTGCCATTATAGCATCACCAATCATGTACTCCATACGATCTATGTAGGATTCATTGTAGTTATTGTTAATATGACTTGAACCTCCACCTTTGGGAATTTCACTATTTGAATACCCAAAATCATGCTTCTGAGGCTCTACTTCGCCATGACTTATCCAAAACTAATATCGTTTTACAAAACCCTTATACATAAGGTACATCTTGACCTCATCGAGTGTTAAGTACATCCTATTTCTGTATTTAGTACAAGGACATCAATACTTTCCCTCATTCAGAAACTTTACCTGCCTACGTGCGAATCCAACAAATCGATTTGCTCCATTTAGAAATTCTTGCGTATAACCACTACGATCAAGCAATAATCTATTATACATTCATCTACGATGTGAAGGCTCATTCATATTCTGCTCAAACAATAATAACCACATAAGTTATTGGATAAGAATTAATTTTAATATAAATAATAATAATTACATAATTTACTTAATTATTTATTGCATATATTTACTTATAAACTTCTACAAATATACTTATATTTCTACGAATTTCAAAAATCTAATAATTCATCCAAACTTGAGCATTTTATTCCACCAACATGTCAAATTTCAACTTAAAATTACCAAACCTAAGCCTAAATTACATTGGGTAACATCTTGAAACAAATTAGAGCAATAACTTCACACAAATATCATATTTCAACAAAAGTATGAACTAAAGCATTTCTTTCCACCAACCAATCAAATTTTACTTCAAATTACGAAACCTAAACCTAAATTACATTGGGCAAATTCTTGAAACAAATTAGAGTAATTACTTCATACAAACATCACATTTCAACAAAATTATAAACTAAAGCATTTCATTATGCCAACATATCAAATTTTAATTTCAAATTACCAAACCTAAATCCTAAATTGCATTGAATAAGATCTTGAAACGAATTAGAGTAATAATTTCACACAAGTATCACATTTTAACATACATATGAACTAAGTATGAAATTCTAATAATGTAATACAAAAATTTATAGAAATTAAAACTAGTTTACTTGAAAAGTTTACCTTAATATTTGTCCAAAAAAAAACCAGCAACAGGCAGGATAGGTGGCGAACGGCGGCAAGGAAAGGCGGCGGACGGCGACAGGGAAGGTGACAACGGCAGGGGAGCGCGCTGGTGACTGATCGGCGACATCTGTGGTGGTGAATGGCTGCGATAGCGACTCTCTCTCTCTCTCTTGCGTTTCGAGGTCAAATGAACAAATGAACAAGATCTGGTTTATTTAAGTGAGGGGGCAACGGAAATTCCATCGCCAGCCCCCATTTTTTAAAAAAATACACATGGTGATGGATATTCCATCGTTGCCAGCTGAAATTTTTTTTACTGGAGACGAAATTTCCATCGCTAGTTTGAAATAAAATTAATTTTTTATTCAGATGGCGACGTAATAGTGACGGATATGCCGTTGCCAGTATTTAACTTTGGCAACGGATTTACCTATCCGTCGCTGAATCTGACTTTTTCTACTACAATTTTTCCGTCGCTCTTTCCGAAGTTGAATTAGTCCGTCGCCAACTTCCGTCGTTATTTTGTGCTTTTTTTAGTAGTCACTGCTCTTCAACGTCTGATCCTTTAAACCATTCCTCAAGATACAGATTTTGAGCTCCAGTTTCTCAAGCCTGTAAATGACCATCCATCTCCTACTTCTTCTAGGATAGGGGCAAGAATTAATGTTCTTATGAAAACAGATTTTTCGATAGATTGAATAATAATTAACAATAATAATTACAATAAAATAATTCTTACTAAAATTAATAATAATTATAATAATTCTTATTGTTAATAATAATAAGTATTGTTAATGTTACAATTAATAATACTATTAATAGTAATAAGTACAAGAACAATTATTATTAATATTAATAACAATTATTATCATCACTATTAAAATAATAATAATAATAATAGTAAATATTAACAAAAATAAAAATAAAAATAAAACTTTCTAATCACTAACATTAATAATAATAATTAGTAAAAACAAAAATAATAATTAATAATATTAATAATAATAATAATAATAATTGCTATTAATATTATCAATAATAATAATTCATATTAATAATAATTAATATTAATAATAATTATTTAAAAATCAATTCATAATAATAATAAAAAATTATTATTATTATTATTACAAATAATTACTATCAATCTTCTTATTAATTAATAATAATTAATATTAATTATTAATATTAATTATTAATAATTAATAAATATTAAAATAATAATTATTATTAATAATTTATAATAAATATAATCATTAATCATTGATAATAATTACTCATAATAATAACAATAATAATTAACAATTACAATTATAATAATAATTCTTGTTAAAATTAATAATAATTATTATAATAATTGTTAATATTTACAAGACTAATTGTTAATATTAAAATTAATATTAATAGTAGTTCTTCTCCTTCTTCTTCTTCTTCTTATTATTATTATTGTTATTGTTATCATCATCATCATCATCATCATCATCATCATCATCATCATCATCATCATCATCATCATCATCATCATCATCATCATTATTATTATTATTATTATTATTATTATTATTATTATTATTACTACTACTACTACTACCACCACCACCACTACTACTACTACTGTTGTTGTTGCTGCTACTACTACCATTACTACTACTATAGCTACTACTGCTACTGCTACTACTGTTGTTGCTACTACTACTACTAGTACTCTTAAGATCAATTATTATTATAATTATAGTTATTATAAAGATAATAATAATTATTAAATGATATTGGTAATAATTACAAGAATAATTACTATAAATATTATTAATATTAATAATTAATAATAATTGTTATTATTATTGTCATAGTTATCATTATTAATGAAAATTAGTTATAATTACAATAGTAATTATTCTTACTATTAATTATTATTATTATTACTATAAATAATAATAATTATTAATATTAATATTAATAATTTTAAAAATTACTAATCATAATATTAATAATAATAAATGTTAATAAAAATAAAAACTATTAATATTAAAAATAATAATAAATATATTAACACTGTTAATACTAATTAAAATTAATAATAATTAATATTAATAACTATTATTTAATAATTATTTAATTAATAATAATTAATTATTATTAAAAATAATTACTATTAATACTATTATTAATAATTATTAATTATTAATAATAATAATTGATAGTTAAAAATAATTATAATTATAATTATTATTAATTATTATTATTATTATTTATAATAATACGTTACAGAGATTCATTATTAGCCATGATTCAAACTAATATTTACGATGGTCCCATATATTTTAATCGTTGTTGAAATTATTCTGTAGATTTAAATGACCCCTGTATTTTAGATACTTTAATATTAGATATTAATCTTCCTAATATTTGAAATCATTTAAAAATTCAACTTTGTGAGCTTTCAAGCATTTTTGCTATTGCTTATAGAGTAGATTTTAAATTATTATCATCCCAACTCAATTCTAAATGTATATTAAAACCTACTTTAGATGAAACAATGTTATTAAAAACCAAGTCAAATAATATTACTACTTTTACTCCTAAATTATTCATAGTTTTGATGGTTTGTGGGGTGAAAAATCGGTTTATAGGTGTTGTGCTAGGGGGCTACTAGCTTTGATATGTACATTGTGCTTATATATGATCTCATATTTGGGTTTTAAGAGTAATTTGTTGATAAAGTGTGCACAATTCTTCGTTTGTGTATATTTGAATACATTTGAAAAATTTAAAAAGATTTTCTATTTTTCTTTTTTTTTTCTTTTTCTTCTTCAAAGATTGTTGCACATGTTGAGCGCAACCGTAATTCTTATGAAAGTGAGTTAGGTATCTTAGATAGATTTTTCTTTTTCTTTTTTTTTTTTTTACTAGAGGATAAGCAAAATCTTAGTGTCAGCATATTTTTTTGGTCACCAAAAGTAACTAAATAGATACTTCTAATCACTTAATTTCTACTCATAATCGAAATTATTTTTGGATTTTACTTGGTTTTGTAATTCTTGTAAGAAATAGTGATTCAATAAAATAATGGGCATAAAATGCTCACCATAAAGAGATGGAAATAAAGATACTACAAACCGAGCCAGAAGAAGAAGAAAAAAACAAAAAGGAGAAAAAAAAGACAGAAGAAAGCTCTGTCCATTTGCTTGACCCATTTTCCAAGTCAGCAGCCCGACCCACTCTCTTCTCATGACAGCAGCAGCAGGCCCATATTCTCTTTGATCCATAAGAAAATAAAGAAAATAAAGATTAGTCACGACCCAGAGCTAGCCCAGACCTCAGCACCTTCTTCTAATGCAACCGGTCCAAGCAGTAGCTCTAATGCTCCATCTCGTGACCCAGAGCCAGCGCCTTCCTCCAATCCAGCCCATCAGCAGCAGCGCTTCAGCCTAATTTCTTCAGCCAAGCAATCCGGCCCACATCATCAGATTAGTCACAGAAAAGCGGCAAGTGTAGAGTTGGATAATAGAAATAATTTTGGGAATTAGGAAATAGATTGTAATTTGGAAAGCGGAGTAATATCTTGGGTATTATGAATTCCAATGTAATTGGAAAAGTGAGAATATTAACTTGGGTAATTAGGAAATCTAGTATAGTTAGGAAAGATGGGGGGTTGACACTAGTATAAGTAGTGGGTCTTAGGGATGTTTGTAAATTATCAAATTCTTCCTCTCTCTCTAATAGCATCAATTTTTGAATTTGAGAGATTATTGTAATTTTCGAAATCCTGTCAAGTTTAATTTGAATTCTCAAGTTTCAATTTTTATTACTCGTTTGAGTCGATAGTGGATATTGAAATCTTGAGGTGATCTCTTGTTCAAGGTTCAGATTTTCTATGTCTATTAATTCTAAATAGTCAAGGTAATTTCTTCCTTCTCTCTCATCGTTTTTACTTCAATTTCATGATTTATATTAGGGTTTTTGTGAGGTTACTTGCTATTTTGGAAATTAATTTTAGTTATATTATTTTTAGTTTAGTGGTTGATTCTAGTAATTAAATTCAACCTATCTTTGTGGGCAACTCGTACAGTGCTACAACTACAGTTCTACATTTGCGGCTTATTTTTATAGTTCCTGAGATACAACAAGCACCAAATGCAGTCAAATTCAAGCATTTCAACCATTGTCTCTATGCCAACAAGAGCGGATAAGCCCCCGACTTCATATTCAAAAACGGCCAAATTCAGCATTTCAACATTCGCCTTTATCATGACAAGGAAAAGTGTTTTATTTTTGTGTGTCTTTTACAAACTCACTGATGACTCTACTTTATTGCTTTGTAATTCAAGAGAAAAAATGGTCTTTCGGATGCAGAGTAATAGACAGTTGGACTGAGAACCCAACATTGTTTGGATCAATGAACCCCCTCACGCTCCCGGCCTAGGAACCCAGTCGGGTTCATGTTAGGCTTGGGCATAAATAGTTCATGTTCTTGCCAAATAATATATGCTATTTGGATCAGGAACCTGAATGAGTTCTCATCTCGGTAGTTGATTTCCTTTTTGACCTAAAATTTCATATCCTTTCTTAAAATAAAAAATCTTAATTAAGGCTGAGCAAAAACACTGGCTACTCGGTTCTGGATTCGGACCCGGTTCGAACCCGCTGAGTCCATACCTAAACTCGGTTGAACTGAGTCCGAGACTAGTTCCGAAATCCTGGAACCAGTTCCAACTGGGTTCGGAGTCGGGTCTTGAAAACTTGGAACCTGAACCGGACCCGTTACCTGGTTCAATTAGTTTTTTTTTAATGTCCAAGTTATCCGCTTACCTATTGATATCAGATGTTGTTCTTCCGATACCACCATAATTTCTGGCTATACGTTGATATTACTAAATCTTTTTGTTAATGTATATTATTGTGAGAAGATGGTTTTTTTTTTTTTTTTAAGTGCTTGGATGAAATGAAATGCTATTTATTAGCTAACCAATTGAACTTTAATGCATGGTAAATGTCTACCTGCCACTCTATTAAATTTGATTTTAAATGATTAATTAGCTAGCTTGTTAGGTGTATTAATTCTCTCACAAAGTCACAACCATAAGCCAAATATTTAAATAAAATGAAATAAAACAAAATAAGAAAAAAATCATACGGTAAAAATCATAGTATTTGTTGTCGTCGCTGTAGTATGTTTCAATGAAGCTCAAAAATCATACGGTAAAAAGCCCAGCAAGTGACTACAATAAAATCATTTAGCTACCTCTCTTGGGCTAAAATAAATAAAAAGAAACTACCCAGTCTATAAAATATATACAAAGAAGCTATTCAAAATATGACTCAAACCCCTACACTTAACAACTACGAGCAATGCACCCTTAACTTAAGGAATCATCTAATAAGAAAGTAGCATAAAGAGTACAATTTAGGGCCTGTTCTTTTCGTTGGTAAATCACTAAATCCGCTTTTATTATCTTCTATCAATTTTAACAAATTTCTATAAATTTCACCACTTCTAACAAAATTTTTTTTAATCCTTTCCAAAAACTTGATGTGGATTTTATATTCTAGTTTTAAAACCCTTTTTACTTGCAAGTGCACATGGTTAATTGTAGACTAGTGAGTATTAGGGTGTCGATCCCACGAGGAACAATAGTGATTTTAGACTTAGCCTTTCCGATTATAAAGAATAATTTTAATTTTCAGAGTTGGATTATCAAAATGAATTAACGAACAAAATGAAGAGCAAATGAGTAGTAAAATAGAGAGAAATGAAATAGGAGAAAATTTTAGGACTTTGGATTTCACCTTTGATGCCAATATTGATTCACTAATTCAAATGGAGATTCAATTTGTCTCTTGTTCAACCCAAACTATAGGCATTAGGCCATAAATTAAAAAAATAATTATAATTATAAAGTGAGATGATTTATCTAGTGGTTTAGCATGAACTATTCTTTTTATATATAACTCATCTAATTTCTAGTATAAATTATTCAATTTAAACAATTATAATTTTAAGCCCAAATTGCATAATCATCATATTAGCCTACAAGGTCTAATATTCATTTGAGATAGCAAATTAAACTAGTGTCATCAACATAATTAAACATTAGTATTAAGATGCATAAGTAGATGCTGATCAAATATAAACTCAAGATTATGCAAAAGAGACAAAAATTACCCCATAAGAAATTAGCAGAAGAATATTATTATTAGGGATCTATCCTAGTCCTAGAAATGAGTAGTTTAGCCGGCCATAGTTAGGAAAAATATCATTAAAATTGGTATATTTCACTTCCTATGTCCAAACCTTATAATCAATTACACAAAATTATGAAAACTTAGTGTAAACTCTCAAATTTGACTCATAAATGAGATGAGAAGAGAATAGAAAAATAGCTAACAAAGCTTATTTTTTTCTTAACCCCTCAACCCAAATGATCTTGTCTTACAAAGACTCTCTCAACTCTCTAAAAAAAATAGAAGATAGAAAATGGGAGAATGAGAGATTGAATGGATGAATGTATGAGAGTGAGTGTGTGGATCCCTCTTTCCCTCAACCCATGGCCCCTTTTTATAGTGGAAAATCCAACCCCTTTGGATATCCCAAAATTAATGAAAATCAATTCCAATTAATTTGGGATGTTACATGCATGGTCATGGCTAGTCATAAGTATAGAATTAATCTTGATTAATGACATTTGACTAGGTTAAGAATTAGTCATGTAGGAAAAATTGGAGATGAAGCACTTGAGAGGGGCTGATTCTGTTAGGATGGCCACTAGACTTGACGAATTGAGACGTGCAATCGAAAGTTGGGCCACAGTTGCTGACTGCTGGGCCTTTTGTTTTTTGTTTTTTTTTCCTTTAGTTGTCTTTGGGCTTGAGCTTTAGACTTTGCACTTGTAGGCGATCCGAGTAAAATTGAACAACCTTCATCCAAGTTCTTCTATTTTAGTTTTCCTACAAGTTTCATAAAATCTGTATTATTTACTCAAAAATATATTTCAAAGACATAAAAGTAGGTAAAATGATGGAGAAAATTATATATAAAATATGAATTATCAACTTCAACCAACTCTAACAACGTTTTATCAACTTTTACTAACTTTTGTCAACTCTTACGAATCTCTTTCAAAATTTCTTATAATGTAATCTCTACTCATTTACATTTCTTACCAACATCTTCTAACTTCTACCGATCGCTCAAACCTTAACCAACTTGTACTAGTTATTCCAAAAAAAATACCAACTTCTACTAACTTGTTTCAATCTTTACGAATACACATTTACCAACCTATATTTATTAACGAAAAGAACATTGCCTTAAGAGTTTATTGCATTGTCAAATTGGAGACATTCATTTATCCTCTGAACCTACCAACAATCAGTACCACCATTGAACTTAAACTCCACTCTAAGAACAAGTGAATGCTCGATCTTTCTTACTATTCCTTATATTATAATTGATTGTATCAATTACTAATGTAATATTTGATTAGATATAATCAACCTTATAATATATATAAGTTTTTAATTATATTTTCATTACCTTATTTAGTTGTATGACTGTATTATAATAAAAAATTATCTTATTATTATAATTATCATAAACTAAATAATAATGATTATATTATAAAATTAATTGCATTACATTGAGATTTTTAAACCTGCAACCCCTTTTCTGGATTGCTCTGCCTTGTCATCAAGTGCTCCACGGTTGCTTTTTGTGGATTTCTTTGCCTTGTAGGCACTTGACGCGTTTATCCAATTTTGTTAAGTCGGTTGGGTGCATCTGGGCTCTGGCCTTGACGTGTAAGTGGCTGAGGACCCTGCCCCCGCTGGGTTCTCTCTCACTCTCTCTCCCAGTCTCCATTGTCCCTTACTGTTCCTCGACCTGTGTAACTGATTCTGAATGGCATCTGTAAAACGAGAAAACCCAGCGACAGAAGATCAAATTCCCCAATCAAAGAGGCCGAAGAACACATTCGATGAGCCTTCCCACTCTCAAGGAAGCCTCCGTGTCGTCCTCAACCCTGCCGATTGCAATTTGGGTAATTTTGCTTCACATTTCTCTTCATTTCTTGCATGATATATCAACCCATTTTGATTTGTGTAAGTAATTGTTTACTTCTTTCGTGGGAATTAGGTCATTTTCATTTTTTCCTTAAATTTAAGTTGATTTTTTCTGGGTTTTGGGAGTGTTTGGTTAAAGCACGTAATGAGTTGTTCTATAACTTATTTGTTTATGTTAGATGCTAAATGGATGGCGTTTGTTGATTGTACGCTCAATCGAGATGTAACAGTGTATTTCAAGCGTTTCTGTACTCTCTTTCACATCCCATTTCTTCTTCAGTAGCCTTTCTTGGTGTTCTGTCATTGTTTATTTTCTATTCTTTCTTCCTTTCTTTCTTGGATTCTCTTTGGTATTTTTTTCCCCGGGGGGGGGGGGTCACTGGATTGAAGGATAAATTTATCATTCTAAATTGCCTTAATCTTTGAGGGAATGACACAATTCTTAAGCATATTGTGTTGGATTCTGGATATCAGAATTTATTGAGTAGTTTTGTTCCTTTGGCTATACTTGTCTGTCTGGAGGATCACCGCTTCCATCTCTAATATTGTTGAGAAGTTGGGTTCTTTGTGAAGCTTTAGTGGCTCATTTATACATGGCGGATTGTTATTTTCCAAGCTCAGAAATACATAAATTAATTCTTTTGCTGCAATATAGCAGAAGCTACACGATTTTGCTTTGGCTTCCCTGGTTCCCGAATTCAAGCATTAGTTGGGATCACTTTGTATATCAATCGGAGATTGATGGCCTGCTTGTTCCCGCTTCTGTCATGGATCTTGAGCCAAGGAAACTTATGTGCTGCAATCTTGTTCTCAGTTTTCTATTTTGTGTAGGAATTATGTAGACTTCTTGTGGCTAGAAGGAAACAGTAATGAGTCATACCATAAGCTGCGGCCTTCTGGCCCAATAATTTACTTGCTTACGAAGACGCTGGGGATCAGATATTCTAAAACTTAACTGCAGGGGTGAAAGGGCCGTGCATTCTGCCTGTATATTTTATTGCTTACATGGGTTCTGAAGTAGCTTTCACAGTCCAAAACTCACATTGAAACTTGAAGAGAGACAGTGTCTTATATTTGTTAGCATTTCAAGTGGTGATGCTTGAGTTGAAGTGAGGCAGATTGTCATACGAAGCTAGAGATGCTTTTTTATTTCTCCGACCAACTTAGCTGATTTGAGCCACTGATTTGGAGTATTGTCAAGTTGTGATTGTTGCTTAATCAGGATGATCCAAGATGGGTTCTGAATGTACTTTCAAGATTCATTTTCTTGCCCTCTCACTACTTTGCATTTTCATAGAATAATGTATGGATTTTCCCCAGATGTAGGCAAGATCATTCTCCCTTCATAATGTACCTCTTGAGCATTTAGCCTTATGCATGATGCCTTATGCTGTAGTGGACGGTTGTCCAGAATTGCCTGTGTACATTTGGGTCAGATTTACTAATATGAGGTGCACAGGGGATAAAGGGTTCTAGGCTTCATGTTGTAGGAGGCCTTTTGCATTTCCAATTGTGTTGCTACTCCTTCAGTATTTTGCTTTGAAGATCCTGTCCAGTGGCAAGTGCGGCCTCTATAATTTGTTAGATTAACATGTAGCTCGTCAACAAGATTTGAATATCCTTTTTGTTGGGAAACTTTTGTTGATCAACGTGCAATCCATTGACAGAGTTTTGCATGTGCTTACTATTATGTGCTTACTATTGTTTTGGTTCTTTCACTGACATAGAACCAGAGGCTCTGAACACTGTGGGTCTGGAGCATGTAATTTGGATTGTTATTGCCAAATTCGTGCTCAGATCCCACCTAGGCAGATTTCCTTCTTTGTATCTTTTTTTTTTTTGGGGGGGGGGGGGGCGGTGGATGTACACAGAATTACCCCTGATTGTTGGAGGCTGCTTTTGTTGCTCTCGATTTAAAAACCTTTCACTGCCTGCTGCTGCCTAGCAAGAGGAGGCTGAGAACATTATGATCTGGTATTTTCCTTAAGTTGACTCTTAGTTTAAAAAAGCCTGCTTGCGGCACGCCTAGCAAAAAGAAGCTGAGAACGTTATGATCTGGCATTTTCTTCAAGTCGACTCGTAGTTTAAAAAAGCCTGGTTGCGGCACGCGTAGGCGTGCCTCGGCATGCGGCTACTAGGTTAGCGCCACAGATGGGATGAGGTGTGCCTCAGGGATGCACGGCTATATCTTCCTCTTTTTCTGTTTTTCTTATCCTTGCCTTTTCCTGTTTTCTTCGTTTCCTTTATTGGGAGCTAAAAGGTGAACTACGCTTGTATGTTAAGTATGTGCATTGGGAACTACGATGATAAGATAGCATGTCTTAAGGATATTTGCAGTGTACGTAGTTATACTGATATTTAATCACTTTTTTAATGTGTTTTTCTAACTTGTTTCTCCAAGATATGCTTTGTGACATGTGAAAGACTTTTTAAAAATATTTGCATAGAAGTGTGTCACGCATCCATATGCATCTGCCTTCGCTTTGCGCCTTGTGTCTTGCGCTTTGGGATGCGCCTCAGCGTGCCTCGCCCCTTTTAAACTAAGAATCGGCTATAATTTAAAGTACAATTTTTCGCGAATTTGATGTTTTCAGCTGCTAGCAAAGCAGAGAGTCTTTTGTGTCCAAGGATTCTCTTACCACATAATTACTGCCACACGACCAAAGCATCTTTCCTTAAATAGATAAATCTGCATGTAGCTAATTTGTTTTGCATTTTCCAACTAGGATGCTTTGATTTGAAAATGGGTTACGTCACTGGTCTTAATTGGCGTCCCTTGTTCACATATCTTCTAAGCCCAAAATGTGATCTTTTGTCTGATGCAATTGCTGACGATGGGGCCTGTTCTTCGCACCAGATTTTAACATTGAAGGTGACGGCCTCACTGGACACGCTCTTTATGAGCAAGGATTTGCTTATTGCTGGTCCGGTGCACGAGCAAATATTGGAATCAAAGGAGGGAAATACTGCTTTGGATGCAAAATAGTTTCAGGCCAACATGTGGAAATGCAGGATACTCCTCTTGACCAGCAGAATGTTTGCCGTGTTGGCATCTCAAGAGGTGATGATCCTGTGGGCAACCTTGGTGAAACTGAGCATAGCTATGGGTTTGGTGGCACTGGAAAATTCTCAAATGCGGGCAGATTTGTGGACTATGGTGAGAGGTTTGGGATTGGTGATATGATTTTGTGCTTAGTGGATCTTGAAAGTAAGCCATGGGGTTCAATAGAGTTCTCAAAGAATGGGAAAAGGTTGGGTATTGCCAAGCATTTTGATGCAGGTCCTAGAGGTCTTGGAGTGGTAGATTCTCAGGCTCATAAGCTACCATGGGAATCAGCCGTGTTTCCTCATGTTTTATTGAAAAATACTGTGGTCGTTATGCAATTTAGTATTGAGGACGGACTTGTTCCTGCAGAAGGCTACAAGCCATGGGCTTCTGCTGTGAGCGCTGGAAAGGCGGTCATAGGACCTGCTTTTTCTGATCCGAGAGATTGTGAGGTCATAATGATGGTGGGATTACCGGCTTCTGGAAAGACTACTTGGGCAGAAAAATGGGTGAAGGAACATCCTGAAAAGCGCTATGTCTTGCTTGGAACAAACCTGGCCTTGGATCAGATGAAGGTTCGTGTTTGTTTATTATATATCCCCTCTTATCTCCCCCTTCCTTTATGTTTCCCGTATCTTATCTGAAGTTGGTCTGTATATAGTCTAAGTAATATTTCTTCCATAGGTTCCAGGGTTATTACGAAAGAACAACTATAGCGAACGGTTTGATCGGCTAATGGACCGGGCAACTGGGATTTTTAACACCTTATTATCAAGGGCTGCCAAGATGCCTCGCAATTACATCATTGATCAGACAAATGTTTACAAGCGTGCTCGAAAGCGGAAGCTGAAGCCGTTCGCAATCTACCATAAGGTATGTACCATCACTTCCAAATAGATCTTTGAGGTTTCTGAGTCATCCTCAATTTTTTTTTTTCTTTCTTTTCTTTGTTTTTTCCAAGCAGATTGCTGTTGTGATATTCCCAAGTCCAGAAGAACTGAAGATACGTGCTGAGAAAAGATTTAAAGAAATGGGAAAGGAAGTACCCCCTGAGGCGGTTCATGAGATGTTAGGTATTTGCCTATTTCGAATTTGGGAGCAATAGTTGTTCTTTGTTCTTTTCACCGTGGGAAACTCTTGATGGCTCCTCATATGTTTGTGGCAGCGAATTTTATTTTGCCAATGAGCAAAGACATGCATAATACAGATGAGTATTTTGATCAGGTGAATCTTCTTGCTCAATTTGACTAAGACATCAGAGCTTGTCCTGACCATACATGTTAGGAAAGTTTAAAAGCCCGATTGTATATGAGCACATCATTTAGGTCACCATCTTCCAAAATTACCAATTATCTAAATGATCATTGTCGCACTGAGCCACGACTGAAGCGTGTGAAACACTGCTGATGGTGAATATTTTCATACCAGGTCGTCTTCCCAGAGCTCAATAGGGCTGAGGCACAGCGGCATCTGGATGACATGAAGCGTGCCTTAGCAATGGCCCTCAATGGGAAGTCAAAGAGTGATCATTCACCATACTCCCAGGGAACTTCTGTTCACTGCGATTCTGTGATGTCGGTGCATTCTACATCAAACCGTGATTATTCACCGCATTCTTGGGAAGGTTCTGTTCACTTAAATTCTGGGGCCTCAGCTTACTCTGTACCTGGTCCTGGACATGCGTATTCAGGATATCCTGCTGCAACACCAGGTATTCAAGTTGCAACACGTTTTTATCAATAACAGCCTTGACCTGCTTTGCTATTATTTCTGGCTTCCACGTTCAGAGTAGTCAGACACCTTTTCACTCATTTGTCCTTTTGAATTTTGTAACAGGTGGTAATTGGGTTCGTCCTCCTATGACTGATATGCAGCCATATCCCGCCAATGTGAGTGCACAGCCTGACTACATTTTTTTCTTCGAGGAACTCGGGCTTCTTATTGCTTGGATAATGGAGCCGGAGATTGACTGATGTTGATGCAGGTAAATATGGGATATAGAGGAGCCCCGCCTTTCAGCAAAGCAGAACCTCTGGGGCCACATCCCAACTATGTGAGTTCTCAGATTTTTAAGTTTCACCTTCTTGACTCAAGCTTGGGCTCCTAGTTGCATTTGTCCTGTTTGATTTAGCTGTCGTTAATGCTAAAGCTTTCAAATATCATATGGTTTTGGTTTGCCTTGTGATGTAGATGTGGGTGGTAAGTGAACCAAATCAACTCAAACTCAAACTAAACAAGAATCAACCAAAGAAAAGTGAATATGGTGGAAGATAGTTTGAGATGGTTTGAAGAATAATAACAAAAAAGAACAAGGATAAACAAGACCTTGTAATTAAGATAATCCTTCACGGAGCCACTCAATGACTTGACCTTGGGCTAATTCTCTTGTCTTAACCAAGGAATCACTGCAATTGGAAAAGGAAGAGAACCTAGAACACCACTTGAATGAGCCAAATTCAAGATATAGAACTAGGAATTTTGAGACACAAATGAGAATCACTCTCAAAGGTGCTTGTATTACTTTGGAAATCTCTTACAATGCTGAAATGATTAGCTTCACATGCCCCTCCCCTTTTATAGACTCAGCAAAAGACAATCAAAAGACTCAAATAACCCCTAACAATTAAAACTAGCTAATGAAAAGTCTAAGAAAAATGAAAAGACACATCATAAAAAGGGGGTGGGGGAGGTTACAAGGAATATTCTAGGATTTTTGCAGCTGATTACATCAATCTAGAAGCATCTAAAACGCGCACAATATCAGCCACACAAGTATATGTAACCGAAGACTCTTCATATTCCCAGCATTAATCCTTGCAACTGTCTCAAATTCAACAGAGCATAACTTCCAGCATACTCGGCCAAATCACGCGTTCTTGGGCTTGTTAGAAAGCCCTGGAAGTCTATTTTCCAGAATGGGCTCATTTGCTCAATTTGGATAAGGGGTTTGAAAGTTATGGCCCAAACAATGCACCTATCTCAGGCTGGACTGGATCAGCATAACGTATCTTTGAGTGATATTTTGCCCAATCAAATGATGTCCAAATTAAACAAACTTGGGCTTATTGAAAGCTGAAATCTTAAAATTCAAAACCATGTGGAGCCTCAAGTTGTGGGTCCACTTGAGCTTGTCCAAAAGTGGTCACAAAAAATCGGGTTCCGCAGGGATGAATTCAGCGCCAAATTTCTAGCAAAGCTTAACCTCTTTTTGACCTCTTCATAGTGTCGTGAATCTTTGAACTCACTTAATAAGACCAAATAAGCACACTTCCAAGCATGATCTTCTTTGACCCTTTTCTTCTTTGAAATTGGTCTTGAATAAAAATGATGCATATGGAAATATGCATCACCTTGCTAAGGTTTTCGATTTCCGCTATTGATGCAGGCAGATGCTGGTGCTAGAGGAGCAGCATATCCTGGCAGAGTAGAACCATTTTCTGCGTCCTACGAAGGTCGACTGAATCCAATTCCTACGGGAGATGATTATCATGGAACACACTCAAGTTACAGCAATTCTTTTCCTAGGGATGGTCTCACAAGGTATGACGGCTACATGCATGATTGTGGCCACTCTTTTGGGACTCCTGCTGGGTATATGAGTAACCCTGGACATGCAAGAGCAGCATATCGACCTCCTGTTGGTGAGAACTGTCATTGCTCTGTCACTCTTCACAGGTGTTTCAGCCTGCTTAGCTGACTTGTGAACGTGTGTGTTTGCTAACAGGACCACCCTATGGAGCTCCAAACCCAAGACCTTATGGAAGTTTCCCTGCCAATGCCCAGCATCCTGGAAGTTCACCTTACGGCCCTCCTCCACCCAGATACTTCTAGATATTAATTGCCTCTTGCGGACTTCCGGGGTTGTCTAGTTTTTCAGGCCTTGTTTTTTCCCCCTTTTTTGAGTACACACATTTTGACAAAAGAAGTGAAACGTTATTCAGTGAATATGAGTCCCAGCGTGTAGATTCGATATGTTGACTTCCTGGGGACGGTATGCAGTATTTTCACTTCATTTTTGCATATTATCATGTAATGTATAGTCTAGTATACTTCATGCAGGTGCAGGATTGATGCACACAATAGCTAGAAAAGATGTCTTTTTGGGATGTGCTGGAATATCGCTTTAACATTTGCCTTGCCTTCAGATTTTCGAGCATTGACGAAATCTCAACTGAAAACATCGTATGTGAATACCAGCCTAGCAAAAGCCAAATCAAATAAAATCAAAAGCAGGGATGATTTTTTTATGCGAACTAATATGGGTGATTTGGGAAGGTGCTTCCTTCTCAAAAAACATTTTTTTTTCCCATTCCCATATCATTGTCATAGTTTACCATTTTGAGATTTTAACATTGTTTTTAATTATTTGTTGAAAAACTATTTCAATAATATAAATATATTTTATACTTATTTTTGCGCATTTTCTAGGCTTGACTACTGATATGGAGTGGAGGGAGTAATTGATTTGTATTAATTGTTTCTATCAACTATTTAAATACCTATTTTTTGAAAAAGTGTTTGGTAGAATTAATTGTTTCTTGGAAAATTAGAAAGAAAATTTATTTTGGTTTTTTTTTTAAAAAAAAAAACCACCATAAACGTCAGTCAAAAAGTCGTTCACTAAATGTGCCTAAAAATGCAAGAAAAATTAAAAAAACAAGCCTTAACTAAAGAAACAAGAATGATACATACCGATGCTGAGGATCTAAAGAAGGGGGATTTTGTTTGGATTATTCAAATAGAGATCATCTTCAGAGAAATGATTATAAAAAGACATAAAAAAGGTTGGGAGAAAGAAAGGTAAAGAAAATAATTCAGAAATCCCAAGCAATGAAATCCAACTGACAAAAGAAGCTTGGAGTGTTGGCAAGAATGATACATGCAATAAACTTGCCTAAAAATAACAGATTATTTTGAAGACTCATTCATTTCAAAATGTATCACAATTTACTAGCAGGTGTGCAAAATTGGTAAATCGGAATTTCGGTTAATCGAAAATCAGTTCGACCGATTTTTCGATTCAAAAAAATTTTGAGCCGTAACCGAACCAAAAATTTTAACGGTTAATCGGAAATTTCAGTTTGGCCAAAACCCGAACCATAACTGAAAAAATCGGTCAACCGGTTTTCCGGTTTGGTTAACCGATTTTTCGGTTCGGTTACTGCTTAACCGGTCACAAATAATTAAAAAACGTATACTTTCTTACCTAAATTTTTTATTTTTTATGTTTAAAATTTTTTTATAAAAATTAAACTTTGGTTGCCATTTATATAAATAATAAAAAAGTGCATTTTATTACCTAAATTTTTATTTTTTGTGTATAATTTTTTAAAAAATAAAATTATTTTTGATTCGATTAACCACTTGTTTAACCGAATTTTCGAATTGCCTGAACCGTAACTGAAGTGAAAATCAAAAATTTTTTTTAGCTCAGCTAACCGAACCGTTTTTTTGAAAAAATTGTTTAGTTCATCAATTTCACACCCTAGCTGTAGGATGGAGAAGTAATAAAGTGGTGCATATCCTTTCAATAATAATGAATTAGTATACTCCCAACTAATTGTGAAATAACAAAGTAATGCCTTCACATATCGCATCACAAAATTTTATTTAAAAAGTGAATTGACTTATAAATTTTTATTCCGAGCTACCGTTAGTAATTATGACCTGAATTTTGAAAAATAACCATTTTGAATAACAGGCCCTGTCAAACAATTTTTTTCTTTTTTTTTTTTGACCTTTCTCTCCTTTATTATTTCACTTGTTATTATGTTGAAGAAGAGTACTGATTGCACTACCTTTGCGACTTGGATGTGTATATTTGCAGGTAATCAGGGTTGCGTTGATTATTGATATGTAGCGCATCAATGTAATACCGCGTCCATAAAATCCATAAACCACAACCATAAATATACTCATAGTTGTACTCCGACTTATCGCATCAGCAGAAGTTCTACTTTTCTAAATATATTTCATTATTTTTTCAACCAATAGAACTCATTGTTGATAATTAAATTAAATATTTGTAATGAAGCTCACCTCATATATACAATCTGTTTTTTTAATAAGTTAAATAATATTTCGAAAGAAAATGAAAAAAAAAAGTATACAAAAAGACAAAACAAAAAAAGGAATGAGGAAATGAATGTTACCTCATTCCATCTTGCATACCTCCTTGCGTGCACATGTGGCTACAACAATTGAGTTCCATATTTTTAGGAATGTCGGGCCCAATCACTGGAACTCATTCCAATGGCTAAGGATGACCTTATGGATTGGATTGATTGTTGATTTGTAAGGCATCAATTTAATGTTGCGTCCATAAAATTCATGAACCACATCCACAAATATACTGATAAATAGGGGTGGCAATGGGGCGGGTACGAGGCGAGTTTAGTCGTATCCTTAGCCATATTCATTTTCAAAATCAATAACCATACCCATACCCACACTTATTAGGTGTTGTGAAACCATACCCATACGCATGCCCACTAAGTGTAGTAGGTATATGGGTTTTGTTCGGATATATATAGATAAAAAAGAATTAAACCCATTTTGTATCTATATTCGATATCAAATAGCCAATATGTCACATTAATACCAAGTTTCTAACAATATATCATATCACGTCGAATACAACTAAAAGTTTGCCAATCAAAACAATAAATTAACACTTGACAATTGCAGTTTTCAATAAAATGCCTTACCGAAGTCTTGAATACCATACAACTCAAAGCAACTAGCAAAATATTTAAGTACAAACGACAAATTAAAACTTTAAACAAACGGGTACGAATTTTATATGGGGTGGATATGGGGCGGTTATGAGGCGGGTATTGATAAAACGGGTATGGGGTGGATATGACTTACACCCATACCCATACTTACACCTATTTTAGCAATACTTGCCACTATACCAATTTTTTTCCATTTTCACAACCCATACCCGTACTTGCGGATTCTAGACGGGTACAGATTTTTTTGCCAGCCCTACTCATAAACCCATATGTTTGCATAACCGGCTGCATGGGGAAATTAGATAAGGGCATCTGAGTCTGTTCACATCCAAAAGATCATTTTTCGTATTTAGCATGGTTATCAAATAGTTGAAGGTAGCATTTACTAATAATGAAACGACGTGATATTTACTATGCCACAACATAATAAACTGTAATTTACTCAAACGAATTCAATCGCTTTGATTTATTTGATCAAATCACTTTAATTTTGGAGTCGAAAGGCATGATTCGATATTTTGCTGTATACCAAAATGGTGTTACTATGCCTAATTTTGCATTGGGGGACAGCAAATGTTCCATGTACGTCAATTAGAATTTTGAAAAAATATCAATATCTCATAATGATTATCAAAATCTATCCACACATGAAAATCCGAACTGAAAGTTTGAAAGATACTAAATCATCATAGAGGGGATTGAATAGGGTGATGATCAAAAATCGCAAATTAAACTAAATAAAGAACTGAAGAAAGAAAGAGGACAAAACACAAAAACTTTTTAACGAGGATAGCTTCAACCAAGCTCAATCCCCGCTTAGAGTTCCCTACCTCGATGATTAACCCGATTTTATTAGTATAGATAAATACAACCCTAGAATACCCTTACTCTAAGTTCTAAGTGACAAGTTGAACCCCTCAACTCGGCTTGGTAGAGTTGATCCTTCAACTCTATAATTCAACCCTACTTACAACTTGAACAATACAACTTGAATGATTGTAAAGCAAGTTAAGTTGCAAAGAAAGTGAGTGAGTATGAGTATTACAATGACTTGTGCTTGTTTTCTTGTTCCTCTTCCAACTTCAAATGTCTTCCTTTTATAGGCTCCTTGAGTTGAACTAGCCGTTACACTCAAAAATAGGAAGTTGATCTTCATATTGACTCTTAAGCCTCTGATCAGTAACTTCAAGGCCTTGAACTAGGCTGATTTTCAGCAGAGATGTTCCAACGGCTAATTTAATATCTTCCAACGGCTATAATGCTGATTTTCTGCATATTAGTTCTCCAAAATTGTTTGTTTACTAATTTAGGCCAACCAAAAGATTAGGATAAGATATAAAGATATTGTGGCCATATTTAGAGAATCACAACTTAAACAAATTTCAAAGTTTCAAAATTTGTTTAGATAGCAAGCATCAACCTAGGCAAGATCACCTAATTTATATCAAATTAAAATCTCGACTTTCACTCAAAATTTAGCCAAGGGTTTTAAAGGGAGTCAACAATCTCCCCCTTTTTAATAAAAGACAATATTTTACTTTGATTAATTATGAGTAGAAAAGAGTGAATTTTTTTGTTCTTGGCATTGGAAATCATAAGAGTGAAATGAAGCTTGTCCAGCCAAGTAATCATAAGAAGTCATGAGTAGGTATTCTTCACAAGCATACCACATGTCATGCTCACAAGCAACTATCACAAGCAGTAAAAGCTACTTACCATAGTATATTGTAACCATAAGAATGAAATTAAGCTACCATTTACTTACCACAAGAAATTCTCACAAGTAACATACCATTTCTTACCAATATGCCAACATTAGCTTACCACCAAAGATGAGAGTTTACTTCACTCTACTTTGTTTACATCCATGTGCCACACCAATGTACGATACTGCCCATCATACCATCTCCCCCTTTGACTTTCATCAAAAGAAGGGGGGAAACTACATTGCAATGTTTGGTCATACATGTGGATTTTAACAAAAGAAATGTAAAAGCATAAAGGTGAAAACATAGAATTCAAGGCAAGTACAAATAGACAACTAGCAAAAATGAGATGTAGAAGAGGTGGAATGGATGATACGGTCTGCAACCTGGGTAGCCTTCTTCACATCGGTGGATAGGAATGGGATAGCAAGCTTGGCTCCATGATGAATAAGGTTAGTCAACCGTATCAACTCATTGATCTTGCAGTTCATTAATCCCATTTCAACCTGAATGTGCTCAAGTTGCGTGCGAATTTCAGCATGATCTTCGTTCAACTCAGTGAGAGTGTCAGCAATGTGAGGAGCAGATCCATTGTCAGGGAGCTTGATTTTAAGAGAGGAGGCCTCATTAGGAGTGAGGTCACTAAGGTGCCGCCACCCCCGAGCAGCGGTTTTGTAGAACCTTAGGGTTTTAAGGGAGTGAGCGGAAATGACAGACACATGATGAGTAAGGCATTCCTCACAGTCCATAGGCACTTTAAAATAGGTAAAGATTCGAGTGAGGAGGTTACCATAGGGCAGCGAAGGGGTGCGACTCATGTTGGTAACTCGATACATGTGACTCAGAATCATAGTTGCATAATCGATTGAGTGTCCATTCATGAGTCGGTATATGGCTTCAAGAACAATCTCATTATAAGCTTCTTTTAAGTGTTCTTTAGGATAGAAAATGCGGACAAAAATAGAGTGCAACAATCGAGGTTCCGAGAACAGAACATGATAGGGGGTTGCTTTGTTTTGCCTAGTGTAGGCGTCGAGTTTCTAGGGGCTAGCAAATTGTTTTAAGCAAAGATCTTTGGCGACTTTTCGAGATAGATTTGGAGGGGCGGTGTTAACGAATTTGAGGCCAAAGATTGATTCAAGAATGGGACGGCTTAAGGTGATTTTCACAGACTTGACAATACTCTCAAAGAACACACCGTTAGCCGTGGTTTTTGACTCTAAATTTGCATAAAACAGTCTCACAAGTTGTGGATATACAACATCACCCAAATCCAACAGTCCTAAGCATTTATCTTTCACCAATTTCTTAAAGAATCCAAATTGCTCATATGTAAAAAACGAAATGTCTAACTTGTCACAAACAGAGATGGGTTTGCTATGGAAAGATTGAAACGAGATTGACTAGCTGGAGAGGGTAGCCAATCACCTGGGAATTGGTCAAGAAGCCTGTGAGACCCGCATTTTTGCCGTACTTGCTTATCAAATATTATGCTTGTTGGATTGGAAAATTTTATTTTAATATCCGCCAACCTACAACTGCCATATCGCCCAAGTTATTGATCTATTCAACTTTAGATCCCAAAAATAAATTTCCTAAAGTTGTGTAACAAGACAAGCCTTCGATTCCTTGAAACTTCAACAAAAGCAATTCCCAAATTTGTTCAGATTATTGAACCTTGGTAATAGTTCTGTAATTTACTAAATCGATCCTTAATATATTCGGGGGTGGGTAAGCTGACCTGTAATTATATTTAAGATTTGGTTTAGGATTAAGAGACCGGGAATCCGAATAATAATGATAATCAAGTGGGCCGTAGTTGTGTGGGATTAGTAGATCCAAAAAAAAAAAGGAAAGGGGATTAAAACTTATCAAACACACGTGAACCCCCCGTGTGCCTGCTTCTCCTTCCTCCTTCACGCGTGACCCCCGACCCCCCTCTCTCTCTTCTCTTTCTTCTTCTTCTTCTTCTTCTTCCCGACATTGCTCTGCTCCCCTCTGTTCCTCATCTCCTCCTTCGCTTCTCCGCCACGCACGCCGGAGCCAGCCACCAGCCTTGAGCCCCAGTCGACCCACTCTAGCTGTCGGCCGTCACACCACGACGTCATTGGCCGAAAATCAGCCACAATTGTGCTGATTTCGACCGGAGCAGAGCCAACGCCCGGTTCAATCCGCACATGCAAGGTGAATTTCGAACCTTTTCTTCTGCTATAAATTGAATCCTTGCTTTTATTCCCTTCAATTCATGCTAATTGTGCTTGAATTCTTCAAAAATCACAAGTTAGGGTTTTGGGTTTGGTGGTATTCGAACCTCATGCAAAGGCAGCAGATTTTCTGGGTGTGTGGAGTTCGAAATTTAGCTTCAATCTAGCCAATTTGCACGCATATAGCTTGGATTCGAGGTGGGTAAACTCTTAATCCCCCTCTACTTTATGGATTTTGAATTATGGTGATATGAGTTAGTTTACCAGTTGGTAGAATTGGATTATTGTCGTTTGATTCGATTGCATGTGTGGGTAATTTGGATTTTCAGTCTTTAATTTTGAGTTATAAGAGATTACGTATAATGTTTATGAAATTAAGTTTAAGCAATTAAATCATATGTGAAACTGAGTATGTAGTAGCAATTCACAAGTGCATATGTGAACCGGGTAACCCACGAATGTGATGCATGAATTCCTGAGCGATCAACGCTGCTAGTTAGGCCTTAATATGGTTAGACGATTACTCATATGAGTGCTGATTTGGGACTATCGCATGTTGAATTGATGCGTAGCCTACTAATCGATCAATTTGGAGAATTGAGAAACGAGCAAATGACGACATAAAGTTACTGTTAGTTCAGTTTTAGTATGCCTAAGTTTTGTTCTGAAAGGGGGTGCAGGTGAATGTTATGTCCATAGGACGCTAACTGGGTGATTGAGGTAATTATGGAGTAAACTGAATTATGTTCAAAGGTTATTGCTAGATCAGTTTGGATATGTTTATATTTTGTTTGTGGTAATTACATGGAAATGCTACGCCTGTGAATGTTGGTTTGTGAACTAGATGATGGAATTATTGTGATACTGAGCCGAGTTTGGTAGTAGGATGGTTTTGAGGTGGAACTATTGAGCGATTTGAGGATCTTGTGGTCGGTGTTGTGTGAGGAGGGAGCCCGCGTTTGATACTAACTGCAATCGTTGAAGATCGTTTGAGATACAAGAGGGTGGTTTAAAGGTAAATGAAGTCTTTATTGTTATGGTGTATATTCAAGCCTGGTTTTAAGAAGTTTGCAAATACTAACTATTTCATTCGAACAAACTTGGGTTACCTAGTCTAGGGTTAAGGCGTTTGAAAACCCACTACTTCATAGGTTGTCCTCAAGATAGATTTTGGTCAAACTTGAGTCTTTAAGAAGTTTCGAGTCAAGAGGTAGTAAAACCGTTACGTTTCAAGAAGCATTTACATAGAAGATTTATGAAGTGATGTTTACCTCATAAACGAACCAAGTGCTTTAAGTTTTTGAATGATAGCAAGTTTGGGAACATTTTAAGCCTTTAGTTTATTTTTACACCCATCTTGAGTTTCAAAATGGAATTTTCAAACAAATCTAGCTTGCATTTATTACTAACTAAGTATCTAAGTTTCAAATGAGTTTCGATTTACGACTTAGCAGACATATTACATTTAAAAGAAGCTTTTAGCTAAAAAGTGAAGTCGTTTTATGAGTTAGCAATCGTTTTACATTTATAAGAAGTTTTTAAGTTGAAAACGAAGTCGTTTTAGGATTTAGCAAATCTAACACGTTTAAACGAAGCTTTCGAGATGAAAACGAAGTCGTTTTACAAATTAGCCAACTTATTATGTTCGTACGAGGTATTCAAGTTAGAAACTAAGTCGTTTTACGATTTAGTAAACGTATTACGTTTATAAGAAGCTTTTAAGTTTAAAGCGAAGTTGGTTTACATGTTAGCAAACTTATTATGATTATGAAAAGCTTTTAAGCTATTCACGAAGTCGATTTATGAGTTAGCAAACTTGGCTTATATCATGTTCATCCTTTTGCATTTGAAAGATTGAAATGAGCGTAAAAAGGGCATCTGAAGGTGATTATTTACGAATCCTAGCTTTGGAGTACATACTGGTTAACTACCCAAGTTTTGAATCGTGTTTTAGTATACTCACCATGATTTTTAAGAGGCCTTTCTTGTTGTTCTCCTAAAGCTAAAGTCGTAAGAAAATTATGTTTTCTTATTTTAAGTTCATAAAACCTATTTATGAATACGTATAAGCATGTTTGTCTACTACGTATGTATGTGTATGAAAGTTATAAGTTTCTAAGACATATATATGAAAAGGTATAAGTATGTATGTGTACGAATGATTATGTTATGTTATGGAGGAGCTACTCTAGAAACTTTAAGTTTAAGTCTGAGACCCAGGGACGGTAGCTTAGTTCCCGCCTGGTAACACATAAGTTATGTTATGATAGATTTAGGGATGGTGGTTCGATTCCCGCCTGAAGTCTTAGTATGAAAATTATGTCTCACCATAGTATGATGTCTGTCTGAATAGGCATATGTAGCCGCTCGAGTTTGGCCGATTCGGGATGGTAGTAACAAAGTACCTCTAAGAGTCTAGTCTCCTCATTTACGTGAATAAGTTACTATGTATGATTTTCGGTAAGTGAAACTTATGGGTAAAACCCCTTTTTATACTATGTTTATGGGTTTACGTAACTTTATTATGTTAAGTCAATGCATTACGGCTTCTTCGAAAGTTAAGCTTTTTGGTATGACTATTCCTTCGCTTGGTTTATGGTTCGAATATGATGTATTATGTGAAAGCTCTTGAATTAAAATGAATTATGAGAGGCTTTCGTAAGTTAATAGGTATTTTAAGTATGTTTTGGGAGAGAGGGTTTACTCAATGAGCGGTGGTTGCTCATGCCCATTAGTTTTCCCCTTTTTCCTTAGATCGACAGATATGTGACTGAGGCGTGGAGTGCAACAAGGATGGTTTTGCTTGGTTTGATTATGACATGACTATGTAATATTGATTATGTTTGTAAGGTTGTGTAATTATTTATCTTTTTGTAAGGTTTATGAAAATTAGAAAGGCTCTGTATACTCCGGGCATGTGGCCCGTAGAGTTGTGGACTCCGGCGTCTAGCCGTTGAATTTTTGGCGTTCTTTTATACTTTTATGCATTTCAAGGATCCTTATGTAAGGCTTTAAGCCTGGGAAACGGTCAGTTTTTAAGGGAAACTCTGCCTGTTTTGTCCTAGAAAATTGTCAAGACCTAATTATGTTATAGTGGATTAAGTTTTAAATATGAAGTCTCGATAGGTTATGTTCCAAATAGGTTTAAGCAAGTTGCCTTAACAGTCTTTCCCCAGGGAAAGACTGTGGCGTGTAACACGACTCGCGTGAGGTCGGGGGTGTTACATTTGGTGGTACCAGAGCGAGGCTAGGTTCATATATTAGAAGAAGAGAGAAGTTTGACTCGCCGAAATGTTTTTATGTGCTAAGAGTTATATGTTATGTGCTATGTGTTATGTACTATGCGATGTATTTATATATTAAGTGTTAAGTGTTTAATTGTTGTAAGCTTATTAGGGAGGGTTGATGGAAATTCCTCTATGGGTAACATATGTATATGATGCACATAAGTAACCTGGAGTCTTATTACAAGTACAGGAGTTAAGGTAGTATACGATATGTCGGAAGAGAGGCAAAATCCTCCTCCACCTCCGCCTCCAAATGATGGGATGGAGATACTAATTAAATTTCTGAAGCTTAAGACACCTACGTTTGACGGAGCGCCGGACCCAATTCAGTATAAGCACTGGAAGAGGAAGATTGAAGAATTGCTTGAAGTCATGGAGTGTCCTGCCAATTATAAAGTGAGGTTCGCATCTCACTTATTTGAGAAAGATGCTAGTTTTTGGTGGGATACCGTTAAGCCAAAAGAAGGTGAACAACCACTAACTTGGGCGTAGTTCAAGGGATTATTAAATGAAAAATACTATCCTAAGGAGGTAAAATAGGCTAAAGAGCAGGAATTTTTGGACTTAAAGCAAGGAAAAATGTCAGTTATTGAGTATATGTCTAAATTTAATGAATTGAGTAGGTTTGCTTCCATCAAGTGGCAAATGAGGAAATGAAAATGGAACAGTTTGAGAGAGGCCTCAAAGCTAAGTTAAAAACAAACATGGCTACACTAACCTTTCCAAATCTCCAAACGATTTACCAAAAAGCCATCAAAGTGGAGCGTGTTATAGATGAGTGTGAGGCATCTGAGATAGCTATGCAACAAAAAGGGAAGCGCGAAGTTGAGAGCTCACAAGGAGAGGTGCGTGGAAATGGGAGGAAGCCTAACTCTAGTCGACAGCCTAAAAAGAACCACCCTCCATATGAGCCAAAGGCCTCGATGTGATACATTTGGCAAACTCCATAATGGACCTTGTGCAAGATTAACTGGGGCATGCTTTGAGTGTGGAGAAATTGGGCATTACCAACACCAATGTCCAAAGAAAGTATAGGAAAACATGCAAGTCAATCAAAGGACTGAGCCAGCAAGTAGGCAAGGCGGCAACAATCTCCAAGCAAGGAAATGACTCTACAAATCTCACAGCTCCATGACGTGAATGAAAGTCGGTAAGAAATCTTTCTTTTAAGTACTTCCTTTTATATCAGTATATATGGATTTATTTCGCATCATGTGACCAAAGCGTATAAGTTTCGAGGACCAAACTTTCTATAAGTGGGGGAGGAATGTGAGACCCGCATTTTTGTCGTACTTGCTTATCAAATATTATGCCTGTTGGGTTGGAAAATTTTATTTTAATATCCGCCAACCTACAACTGCCATATTGCCCAAGTTATTGATCTATTCAACTTTAGATCCCAAAAATAAATTTCCTAAAGTTGTGTAACAAGACAAGCCTTCGATTCCTTGAAGTTTCAACAAAAGCAATTCCCAAATATGTTCAGATTATTGAACCTTAGTAATAGTTATGTAATTTACTAAATCGATCCTTAATATATTCGGGGGTGGGTAAGCTGACCCGCAATTATATTTAAGATTTGGTTTAGGATTAAGAGCCTGGGAATCCGAATAATAATGATAATCAAGTGGGCCGTAGTTGTGTGGGATTCGTAGATCAAAAAAAAAAAAAAAGAAAGGGGATTAAAACTTATCAAACACGTGTGAACCCCCCCGTGTGCCTGCTTCTCTTTCCTCCTTCCCGCGTGAAACCACGACCCCCCCCTCACCTCTTTCTTCTTCTTCTTCTTCTTCCCATTCTTTGCTCTGCTCTCCCCTATTCCTCATCTCCTCCTTCGCTTCTCCGCCACGCACGCCGGAGCCGGCCACCGGCCTTGAGCCCAGTCGACCGACCCTAGCTGCCGGACGTCACACCATGGCGTCACTGGCAGAAAATCAGCCACGGTTGGGCTGATTTCGACTGGAGTAGAGCCAACGCCCGGTTCAAGCTAGTGCATGCAAGGTGATTTCGAACTCCTCCTTCATCTATAAATTGCATTCTTGACCTAGATTCTTGCTAATTGTGTTTGATTTCTCAGAAAAATTGAGTTAGGATTTTTCGTTTGGTGGTGTTCGAACCTCACGCGAAAGCAGCCGATTTTCTGGGTCTATGGAGTACGAAATTTAGCTTCAATCTAGCAAATTTACATGCATATAGCTTGGATTCGAGGTGGGTAAACTCTTAATCCCCCTCTATTTTATGGATTTTGAATTATGGTGATATGAGTTAGTTTACCAGTTGGTAGAATTGAATCATTGTCGTTTGATTCGATTACATGCGTGGGTAATTTGGATTTTCAGTCTTTAATTTTGAGTTATAAGAGATTACGTATAATGGTTATGAAATTAAGTTTAAGCAATTAAATCATATGTGAAACAAAGTATGTACTAGCAATTCATAAGCGTATATGTGAACTGGGTAACCCACGAATGTGATGCATGAATTCCTAAGCGATCAACGCTGCTAGTTAGACCTTAATATGGTTAAACGATTACTCATATGAGTGCTGATTTGGGACTATCGCATGTTGAGTTGATGCGTAGCTTACTAATCGATCAGTTTGGAGAATTGAGAAATGAGCAAATTACGACATAAAGTTACTGTTAGTTCAGTTTTAGTATGCCTAAATTTTGTTCTGAAAGGGGGTGCAGGTGAATGTTATGTCCATAGGACGCTAACTGGGTGATTGAGGTAATTGTGGAGTAAACTGAATTATGTTTAAAGGTTATTGCTAGATCAGTTTGGATATGTTTATATTTTGTTTGTGGTAATTACGTAGAAATGCTATGCCTGTGAATGTTGGTTTATGAACTACACGATGGAATTATTGTGATACTGAGCCGAGTTTGGTAGTAGGATAGTTTTGAGGTGGAACTATTGAGCGCTTGAGGATCTTGTGGTCGGTGTGGTGTGAGGCGGGAGCTCGCGTTTGATATCAACTGCAATCGTTAAAGATCGTTTGAGGTACAAGAGGGCAGTTTAAAGGTAAAAGAAGTCTTTATTGTTATGGTGTACATTCAAGCCTAGTTTTAAGAAGTTTGCAAATACTAACTATTTCATTCGAACAAACTTGGGTTACCTAGTCTAGGGTTAATGCGCTTGAAAACTCAGTACTTCATAGGTTGTCCTCAAGATAGATTTTGGTCAAACTTGAGTCTTTATGAAGTTTCGAGTCAAGAGGTAGTCAAACCGTTACGTTTCAAGAAGCATTTACATCGAAGATTTATGAAGTGATGTTTACCTCATAAACGAACCAAGTGCTTTAAGTTTTTGAATGATAGCAAGTTTGGGAACATTTTAAGCCTTTAGTTTATTTTTACACCCATCTTGAGTTTCAAAATGGAAGTTTCAAACGAATCTAGCTTGCATTTATTACTAACTAAGTATCTAAGTTTCAAACGAGTTTCGATTTACGATTTAGCGGACATATTACGTTTAAAAGAAGCTTTTAGCTAAAAAGTGAAGTCGTTTATGAGTTAGTAATCGTTTTACATTTATAAGAAGTTTTTAAGTTGAAAACGAAGTGGTTTTACGATTTAGCAAATCTAACACGTTTAAACGAAGCTTTCGAGATGAAAACGAAGTCGTTTTATGATTTAGCCAACTTATTATGTTCGTACGAGGTATTCAAGTTAGAAACTAAGTCGTTTTACGATTCAGTAAACGTATTACGTTTATAAGAAGCTTTTAAGTTTAAAGCGAAGTTGGTTTACATGTTAGCAAACTTATTACGATTATGAAAAGCTTTTAAACTATTCGCGAAGTCGATTTATGAGTTAGCAAACTTGGCTTATATCATGTTCATCCTTTTGCATTTGAAAGATTGAAATGAGCGTAAAAAGGGCATCTGAAGGTGATTATTTACGAATCCTAGCTTTGGAGTACATACTGGTTAACTACCCAAGTTTTGAATCGTGAGTTAGTAGACTCACCATGATTTTTAAGAGGTCTTTCTTGTTGTTCGCCTAAAGCTAAAGTCGTAAGAAAATAATGTTTTCTTGTTTTAAGTTCATAAAACCTATATATGAATATGTATAAGCATGTTTGTCTACTAAGTATGTATGTGTATGAATGTTATAAGTTTCTAAGACATATATATGAAAAGGTATAAGTATGTATGTGTACGAATGATTATGTTATATTATGGAGGAGCTATTTTAGAAACTTTAAACTTAAGTCTGAGACCCAGGGATGGTGACTTAGTTCCCGCCTGGTAACACATAAGTTATGTTATGATAGATTTAGGGATAGTGGTTCGATTCCCGCCTGAAGTCTAAGTATGAAAATTATGTCTCAGCATAGTATGATGTCTGTCCGGATAGGCGTATGTTGCCGCTCGAGTTTGGCCGACTCGGGATGGCAGTAACAAAGTACCTCTAAGAGTCTAGTCTCCTCATTTACGTGAATAAGTTACTATGTATGATTTTTGGTAAGTGAAACCCTTTTATGCTATGTTTCTGGGTTTACGTAACTTTATTATGTTAAGTCAATGCATTACGATTTCTTCTAAAGTTAAGCTTTTTGGTATGACTATTCCTTCGCTCGGTTATAGTTTGAATATGATGTATTATGTGGAAGCTCTTCAACTAAAATGAATTACAAAAGGCTTTCGTAAGTTAATATGTATTTTAAGTATGTTTTGGGAGAGAGGGTTTACTCACTGAGCGGTGGTTGCTCATTCCCATTACTTTTCCCCTTTTCCCCAGATCGATAGATATGTGACTGACGCGTAGAGTGCAACAAGGATGGGCTTGCTTGGTTTGGTTATGACGTGACTATGTAATATTGATTATGTTTGTAAGGTTACATAATTATTTATCTTTTTGTAAGGTTTATGAAAATCAGAAAGGCTCTGTATACTCCGGGCGTGTGGCCCGTAGAGTTGTGGACTCCGGCGTGTAGCCGTTGAGTTTTTGGTGTTCTTTTATACTTTTATGCATTTCAGGGATCCTTATGTAAGGCTTTAAGCCTGGGAAACGGTCAGTATTTAGGGGAAACTCTGCCCGTTTTGTCTCAGAAAATTGTCAAGATCCAATTATGTTATAGTAGATTAAGTTTTAAATATTAAGTCTCAATAGGTTATGTTCCAAATAGGTTTAAGCAAGTTGCCTTAACAGTCTTTCCCCAGGGAAAGACTGTGGCATGTAACACGACCCGCGAGAGGGCGAGGGTGTTACAAAGCCTGTGTGGTGGCAGAGGAGGAGGAGGTGGCGTTGAAGGTGGACTCTGCTCATGCCCTGGAGAAGGGTGCTGTACCAGCGAGGATGGAGCAATGGCAGACTGGGTGGACGCCGAGTTGTCGAAGCTTTGGCCGGAGACTGAGGGCGAGTCGGAGATGGTGATGGTGGTTTTAATCGGCGGCTTGCATGCTCGTTTGGATGTCGCAGCGGCGATACGGTTAGACCGTCGTTTTGTCAGAGTAGAGGACGCCGATTCCTTGGCTTTGGAAGCTTGACCAATTCGTTTAGGGGCCTTTCCGCCTATAGTGTTTGCCATGGGAGGGGAATTGGACAAAGAGAGTTGAGGGTTTGGGCTCAGAGAGTTGAATAGAAGTATGGGGCTCAAGAACACTAGATTTTCAATCAAAGCTGAGTTTTGGAGTCGAAATTGGTGAGCATTGGAAGGAGAAATGTAGGGGATAGAGAGAGGGTAGCAAGAATTTGAAGCTGCCTTGCTCGCTTGGCCATAGAGGACGAGCAATTGACGGAGAAGAGGGATAGAAGGCGTCGGGTAGGAAGAGAGAGAAAGGAAGGTTTTAGAAGGGGTTGGATTTTTGGAAATTAGGCCAATGTATTTCCTATTTTTGAAGAGTCCAAAAATTAGAAGGAAATAATTACAAAATCAATAGCCTGAAATCATGGGGAGAATTTTATCTAAAGGATGATTTTGAAAGGATTTGAAGAAGATAATTCTGGTATCAAAAGGATTTAACAAATTTGGTCCCACAATTCAAAAATTGAAATTCAGGTATAATATATAACCAATTTGGTGTAAGAAAAATGTTAAGGATTTAAAAACATATCCCACGTGCCCCACAAGGAAGAAATTAAATTAAACTTAAATTACTTTCCTTTTGGGATGGACCGTTTTAATTATTTCTCTAGGTGACTTACAGTCAAGGCCTTGAAATTGAACTCAAGCCCTTGATTATGTCACATAGAAAAGATCCAGGTTTTGCCTATAGTTCAGTGCTTTAAACTGTGCCCTAAGGCCTTGAATTTTCTAACTGCTAACGATTTGGTTGATATTTGACCTGCAAAATCTCAATAATTTGATTAGTACTTAAAGAGGGCTCCCCCTTAATTTATAAGGATTAATCATACTAAGTTCTTGATGAATATAATTAAATTGTTCATCACTTAAAGGTTTAGTGAATATATCAGCACGTTGAGATTTTATCGGAACAAATTCTAAACGTACATCTCCTTTTTCAACGTGATCTTAAATGAAGTGATGATGTACCTCGATATGCTTTGTTCAAGAATGTTGAACCGGATTTTTAGAGATGTTAATGGCGCTCATATTATCATAACGGATAGGAACACTTTTGAACTTAATTCCCAAGTTGCGTAATTGCTGCATGATTCGCAGGAGTTGTGTGCAACATGCTCCAATGGCAATGCACTCGGCTTCTGCCGTGGATAATGCCACCCAGTTTTGCTTCTTGGAGTGCCATAAAACAAGTGACTGACCGAGAAATTGATAAGTGCCCGATGTGCTCTTTCTATCTACCTTATATCCTGCATAATCGGCATTGGAATATCCAACAAGAAAGAAATCTCCCCCTTTAGGATACCACAGACTGAAATTTTTTGTACCCGCCAAGTATCAAAAGATGCGTTTTGTGGCGGTAAGATGGGACTCATTGGGAGATGATTGAAAGCGAGCACATAGGCACACACTAAACAAAATATCGGGGTGACTTGCAGTTAGATATAGTAGTGAGCTAATCATCCCTCGATATAACTTCTCGTTTATTAACTTACCTTCAGGATCTTGATCGAGCTTTGCACTTGATGCCATGGGAGTGCTTGCATGCTTAGCATTATCTAATTTGTACTTATTTAGCAACTCATATACACACTTACCTTGGTTCACAAAGATGCCTTCTTTGAGTTGTTTAATTTGGAGGCCAAGGAAGAATGTGAGTTCACCAACCACGCTCATCTCAAATTCCTTACTCATGAGATTAGAGAATTCCTTGCATAGACAATCGTTAATAGGTCCGAAAAAGTATGTCATCAGCATACACTTGAATAATAATGAAATCCTCCCCCTTGTTTTTTATAAAGAGTGTTTTGTCAATTTGACCACGTTGAAAACCATTTTTGAGTAGAAATTTGCTTAAACGCTCATACCAAGCTTTTAGAGCTTGTTTCAAACTATAGAGAGCTTTTTAAAGCATGAATCCGTGAGTAGGAAAATCAGAATTTTCAAACCCGAGGGGTTGTTCATCATAAACTTCTTCTTGCAAAAATCCATTCAAGAAGGCATATTTAACATCTATTTGAAAAATTTTAATGCCCATGTGTGAAGCAAAGGCTAATAAGATGCGAATGGCTTCTAACCGAGCTACCGGGGCAAAGGTCTTGTCAAAATCTATACCCTCTTCTTGGTTGTACTCTCTTGCAACTAATCTAGCCTTATTTCTTACCACATTTCCACTTTCATCTAGCTTATTACGAAACACCCATTTTGTCCCAATTACAGGATGGTCCTTGTGTCGGGGGTAAGAAATCATACTTGATTTCTTTCAAATTGTCCAAGCTCTTTTTGTATAGCATTAAATAACCTAACTTGGGTCTTCTAAGGCCTCTAAATGATTCTTGGGTTCTATAAGGGACATAAAGGATGAAAATGCACAAAAGTGTCGAAGAGAAGATCTAGTTCTAATACCTGTGGATATATCGGTGAGTAAGTTGTCTGGAGGGTGATATGACTTGAATTTGTAGCATTGCCTTGGTTCACTCGAGACCTCTTCATTTGAAGCATTGGGTGATGCCTCTTCTTCATTCGCAAGATTGGGCTCTTCACTTGTAGGAGGCATATTGCTCTCCGTATTTGTCTCTTTAGGTGGCTCTTCATGCTCCTTATTTGCCTTAGATCTTGCATCATCTTCCTCCTCATCATCGTATCTGCTCAACTTTAATTCTTAGAATGAAGATGAACTTAGCCTACCATCATTAGACTCATGAAAGACAATACGAATGCTTTCTTCAATTATTTTGGTACATTTGTTATAAACTCGTTAGGCTTTACTATTCAAGGAATAACCAACAAGAATACCTTCATCACTTCTGGCATCAAACTTGCCCAACCTTTCTTTTCCATTGTTGTGGATGAAGCATTTACATCCAAATGCACAAAAATAGGAAATGTTTCGTTTTCGACCTTTGAAAAGTTCGTAGGGAGTCTTTTTCAAAATGGGATGAATTAAACATCGATTTAAAACATAGTTGGCGGTGTTGACCGTTTCCGCCCAGAATTATGTTGGTAAGCTACTTTCACAAAGCATAGTTCTAGCCATCTCCTCTAAGGTGCGGTTTTTTCGTTCAACCACACCATTTTGTTGAGGTGTTCTAGGCGCCGAAAAATTGTGTGAGATACCAAGGTTATAGCAAAACATAATAAATTCCTTTTGATCAAATTCCCTACCATGGTCACTACAGATAGAGACAATAGGTAAATTTTTGTAAATTTGCAATTGTTTGCAAAGTTTTGAAAACTCATGAAATGCTTCATTTTTTTCTTTTAAGAAGGAGACTCATGTAAAGCATGAAAAATCATCTACAATAACAAACATACAAGAACTACCTTTAAGAGTACGGACAAGTAGGGCTATCAAATAGGTCAGATCGGATCGGGTTCGTGTTCGGATCAAAGTTAAACGGGTTGAAAATCTCCCAACCTGAACCTGACCTGTTTAATAAATGGGTTGAAAAATCCAACCTGAAACCGTTTAACATTTAAACGGGTCAACCTGATTCTGACCTGTTTAACCCGTTTAAGTTAAACGGGTCAGAATCAGGTACCACGTACCTGTTTAACATGTTTAACCCACTTAAATTTCAAACTTTAAATGAACATGTGTGTGAGCCTGAGACTACAATTGGACACTTTGTAAACAATACATGATTACATGAATTCTTGGTATACCAACTGCTCAACAAACCAGCTTCTAAGAAGATCAGTAAGTCCTAAAGATCAGTAGTGAGGAGATGGGGCGAGGGGAGTGGAGAGGAGATGGGGAGATCGAATCAGTAGAGAGGAGATGAGAGGGGCGACTAAAGGTTGAAGCAACTCAAGCAAGCTCTAACTCTGTGTGGAGAAGTGGTATTGCGAATGAAGAACTGAAGAAGGCAAGAAGCCTTTTATATCTAGGGTTTTCACTTGATAGGGTGGGCTTTATAGGCTTAGGAACCAAAAATGTGAAAAATATAAAATTTAAACTCCCCGCCCCCCAATCAAAAATCTGAAAATTAAAATTTCAATGGCCCCCAAAAATGTTCAAAAAAACTACATATAATTATATATTGATAAATAGGTTAAACGGGTTAAATGGATTACTGTAAACAGGTAAACGGGTTGACCTATTTAACTCGTTTATTTAAACGGGTTAAATAGGTATTTTTTCGTGTCGAAAATTTCAACCTGAACCTAACCCGTTTAATTAAACGGGTTAATCGTGTCAACCCATTTAATTAAACGGGTTGAAAATCTTTATCCAAACGCGCCTAATTTCGTATTCAGTTCGGATCGGTAATCATGTCGGGTCAACTTTTGGCAGCCCTACGGACAGGTATTGGACCACACAGATCCATGTGAAGCAATTCTAATGGACGAGATGTATTAATGCAGTTTTTGGGCTTAAATGAACTACAAACTTGTTTTCGTTTTACACATGCGTCACAAATGCGATCTTTATCAAACATACGTGATGGTAAGCTACGTACTAAGTCTAGCTTAGATAACTTTTCTATAGTGTGCATGCTAGCATGACCTAGTCTACGATGCCACACCCAAGTATCATCAAGAGAGGTTTTAAAACATGATAATTTATTGGGAGAGATGCTAATCAAGTTAATGGCATAGATGTTATCTATTCTAGGACCGTATAGAATAGTGCTATTGTCATGCGCATTTTGTACAACACAATGAGAGGAGTTAAAGATTACGTTGTTGCCTTTGTCGCAAAGTTGGGATATGCTGAAGGGATTAAATTTTAGGCCTTCAACAAGATATACATTGTCCAGGGATTTAGAGGGATCTTTGCCGATCTTGCCAATTCCTATAATATTAACAACTTTATTATCACCAAAGGTGACATTGCCATGTTTCTTCCTCTTGATTTTGGTGAAGAGGGATTCGTTTCCACTCATGTGCCTTGAGCATCCACTATCAAGATACCAAAGTTCATCCCCGGCTTTTAAGCATACCTATAAGATAAGAGATCAAACCTTTCTAACCTTGACATCGAATTTTGGTCCAATATAGGTTGTGACCAAGTTTTAAGGTCTTGTTCCTTTTGGTACCCAAACTTAGATGATTTTGGCATTTGGCCTTCTAAGCGGACAAGAATAAGAAATGTGACCCTTCCTCAAGCAATAATTGCATATGGTGTGGGATTCCCTTTTAGATGCCTCGTGAACATAGAGGTTTTTGTAAGTTTTCTTTTTGTTGAAAGCATTAAATCCAATACCTTCTTTGTTAAAGGACATCCTTTGGGAGCCAAGTAATTTGTCTAAGTTATCTTGTCCTTCAGAAAATTTTAACACCATTTTTTCAAGTCCTTCACATTTGGATTGAAGCTCTTCCTTTTCATTTTCAAGAGTTTCAATCTTTGAGTGAGCTTCATTATTTGATTTTTGTAAAACTTTCTTTTCACAAAGTAAGTCACGAATTGTTTTCTTCAAGGACTTTATCTTGGACAAGTACTCTTGCTCACATTGTATGCAATTAATTAAGGCATGGGCTAATTCATATTTGGAGTATTGAAGAAAGTAAGAGTAATTTACCTCATCCGAGCTTTCATACTCTATTTCATCCTCTTGGGCGCTTTCTTTATTTGCCATGAAGCATATGTTTGCCGCTTGGTCTTCTTCATCTTCACTATCACTTGAGTCACTGTCGCTATATGTGGCAATCATGGCTTTCTTGAACTCTTTCTTTGCTTTTTGTTTGCATTTTTCAATCCTCTTTTGTATAATGGGACACTTTTTTATTACATGCCCTAGCAAACCACAACCAAAGTAAGGACCAAGATTAGATTTATTTTTATTGTTTGATAGTGTATTACCTTTGGAAGTTTTGTCATTCTTCTTTGAGAATGATCCCTTCTTGTAGAATTTTTTGGAATCGAATTTCTGTGACTTGAAAATCTTCTTGAGTCCTCTTGCGATCATTGCCATGGAGTCTTCATCTTCTTCACTGGATTCATCTTCTGAAGAGTAGTGCTCCTCACTAGTGGATTTGAGGGCAACTCCCTTCTTTGGTTGAGACTCCTATTCTTCTTCATCTTCTTTAAGATGAATTTCATGCGTGAGAAGCTTTCCGAGTAGGTCAGCCAAGGCTAGTTTCTTGAGATTTTGCGCTTCTTCAATCGCAATGACCTTGGGACCCCATTTGTTTTTGGGGAGACATCGGAGAATTTTTCTGACCATTTCCTCATTGGTGTAGGTCTTGCCAAGTGATTGAGGTTGTTGGTAATATCAGTGAATCTTGTTAACATCTCCTTGATAGTCTCATCGTGTTACATTTTGAACAACTCATATTAGTGGACAAACAAATTGATCTTCGTTTCTCTCACTTGACTCGTCCCTTCATAGGTCACCACTAGCTTGTCCCAAATTTTTTTGGCTGATTCACATGCATAACTACAATTGTACTCGTTAGCATCTAATCCACAATATAAGATATGCATGGCCTTACAGTTTTTTGAAAGTTTAGCAAAATCTTCTTGAGTGCATTGGCCCTCAGTTTTTGGGATAGTCTCTCCACCGACTGTGGTTGTTGGAACGTATGGACCTTTGGTTATGATGTTCCACAATTCATAATCTTCAATTTTTGTGAGCATCTGCATCAAAATTTTCCTATATGAAAATTTAGTTCCTCTAAATAAGGGTGGTCTGGTGTTAGAGCGACCTTGATCATAGTAGCTTTTTCCAGTAGCGGCCATGATCGTTGCCTACTTGACGATAATGTCAGAAAGTAGTGGGTCTGGCTCTGATACCAATTGAAAGTTTGAAAGATACTAAATCACCCTAGAGGGGGTGAATACGGTGATGATCAAAAATCACAAATTAAACTAAATAAAGAACTGAAGAAAGAAAGGGGACAAATCACAAAGACTTTTTAACGAGGATAGCTTTAACCACGCTCAATCTCTGCCTAGAGTTCCCTAACTCTATGATCAATCCGATTTTATTAGGATGGATAAATACAACCCTAAAGTACCCTTACTTTAAGTTCCAAGTGATAAGTTGAACCCTCAACTCGACTTGGTAGAGTTGACCCTTCAACTCTATAATCCAACCATATTTACAACTTGAATAATGCAACTTGAATGATTGTAAAGCAAGTTAAGTTGCAAAGAATGTGAGTGAGTATGAGTATTGCAATGACTTGTGCTTGTTTTCTTGTTCCTCTTCTAGCTTCAAATGTCTCCCTTTTATAGGCTCCTTGAGTTGAACTAACCGTTACACTCAAAAATAGAAAGTTGATCTTTATATTGACTTTTAAGCCTCTGATCAGTAACTTCAAGGCCTTGAACTAGACTGATTTTCAACAGAGATGTTCCAACAGCTAATTTAATATCTTCCAATGACTATAATGCTAATGTTCTGCATATTAGTTCTCCAAAACTGTTTGTTTACTAATTTAGGCCAACCAAAAGATTAGGATAAGATATAAAGATATTGTGGCCATATTTAGAGAAACACAACTTAAACAAATTTCAAAGTTTCAAAATTTGTTTAGACAGCAAGCATCAACCTAAGCAAGATCACATAATTTAAATCAAATTAAAATCTTGACTTTCACTCAAAATTTAGCCAAGGTTTTAAGGGATTCAACACGAACCATCAAACCACCAAAGATGACTTCTATCTATTGAAGTTTGTGCCACTTTTTGCCGAGCATGGAGGCCTAGACTTCCCTCCTCGCTGCCCTTTCTGTAATGAGATGTCAACTGTCTTTTGCATGTCTTACTTCATAAAATGCCCCCTGAAAAATATGGGACTTCTTACTCTTATGTTGTCTTGCTAATTAACCAAAACATATGTTAAAAATTAAACACACCCAAAAAAAAAAAAAAAAGAGGCAAAGCGACGGCCGAAAGACGCCCCAGTCTGCCTCTACAAGTCGTATGCAATGGTCGGACCCAGTGGCGGGGCGATATCTGGCGGCGGTGGTGATGGCGGAGGAAAGATCTCAGGAGGAACAACATCTGGCGGTTGCCGTTGAGCTGGTGGGACGACCTCAGGCTCATTCGGTGGAGGCGGTGGGACCACCTCAGGACCAGGAGGCGAGGGGATGGGGTGCTGTGGAGAGTCAGGACCCGGAGGGTTCGGTGTCGGGTCCGGTGGTGGCGGCAGCGGACCAATCTCCTCTGGTATCGGTGGTGAAACGAACTCTACTGGGGTTGCACTAGGATCGATGTCTGGAGGATCCGTCGTCGGAGTCGCAGGCATCTCTGGTGGGGTCCTAGTGGGCTCAACCTCAGGGTAGCGCCTTGAGGGGAACTCATGCGGTGGTCCGGTGGCGGAGACGGTTAATGCCCGTCTGTGGGGTTTTGTCGTGGTGTTTGTAAGGAGGTTGTAGGAGGAGTAGGAGAGTGGAGGAATAGGAGTTGTCATGGATTTCTTGAGGAGATGGATCAACGTTGTTGTGCAAGAGATGCTTGCCATTTTGTGCCTTTTTTCTTTTCCTTTTTGGTGATTTGTTGTGGGGAAAAATCGAATGAGATGTAGGATTGTGTTTAGTGTTGAGTTACCACTACTACATAGCAATATCAAACTGTGTTAAGTTCGTTGGTCTGGGCAGTACCTTGTTTCATTCACATTTCCCAAATTGGCAAATTCACATGGAATTGACATGTGGGCATTCGGTGGCAGTAGGTTTGCCCACGTGCACTTCATTCACTTACTCTACTCGAAATTATGTCAGCCTATTACTAGTGTCTTCTATGTTTTATTATAGTCTATATTATATACAGGAGAGTTTGTACTTATGGAAGTCACGTAAGTGAAATATATATTAATAAATGCTTATATGATAAACATACTTTAAAAAAATATATATATAACGTAATATAGTATAGACTTTATAATAAAACATAAAAGACACTAGTAGTTAGAGCTGGATGATAGGTCGTGTCGAGTCGGGTTCGTGCTTGTATCGAACTTAAACGGGTTAAAAATTTCTCGACCTGAATCTAACCCATTTATTAAACGGGTTGAAAAATCTTAACCTGTAAGCATTTAATTTTTAAACGGGTTGACAAGCTTAACCCGTTTACGATAAACAAGTCAAGTTCAGTCGCCTAATTAACCATTTACACATTTAATATCTTCAACTAATACGTAATTATAGTGTTAGAAATTAAGTTTACATATCACATTAAATAATTACTCTTCAAAATTCCCCTGATTCGTCATAATTCACAGTTTTTAAAAATTTTATATTCTTAATTATCTGATAAAAAATAAATGGATAAATGACAAATGGAAAAATGAGTTGAGTTATTTAACTCATTTAATTAAATGGGTTAAATAGGTACTTTTTTGTGTCGAGAATCTCAACCTGAACCTAACTCATTTAATTAAACGGGTTGAACATGTCAACTCATTTAATTAGATGGGTCGAAAATTTATGCCCAAATCCACTTAACTTCGTGTCGGATTCGGGTCGATAATCGTATCGGGTCAGCTTTTCCCAACTCTACTAGTAATAGACACTAGTAAGTGAAAGAGGTCATGCAATTCAAGCTTAAACAACGTAAGACCAAGTGATATTTCACTTACATCCTTTCATGGAAACATTCAAGCTTTAGGTGCCCATTAGGAACCATCATTTATATCATTTATGTGATATTTGGTTGAATATAACGTAAAATAATTAATTTTGTAATGTAAACACAATCAAAATAGTATGTGATAATTACAATTATAAGGTAGTTGTTATTTGCAATACTTTCTTATAAATAAATAAGAAAATGAAAGCACAATTACCACTTGTTGATATTACAAAGTTGTTTACATTTAACTAGACACTACCTTAGAGTAATGCTCATTAACAGGAGTTAAAGATGATATGTGGAGCTTGTAGCTACATCAACTGGTAACTGACTCTGTTACCTTTGTATGTAAACACCCAAATGCACTACAGATACTTGCAGATCCCTTGATGAGGAATGAACGATTTGTCATTTGGTTTTTCCGAGTCTGACCGAACCGGAGTTCAAAGGGTGCATTACCTGAATTAATTTAGTTTCTTAGTTTCATCGCCCACATTGGTTCTTATTTATTTTAACTCGTTTTGAATGTCCAAAGTCAGAACATCATATAAGAAATTCTCAATTTTCTTGTACATTTAGCAATAGTAATGTCGATCGAGTTAACATATTTTATACTGTTCACAAATCTAGTTTGGGAATTACTGTTGAGATCAGTCCGACAATTCTGATTAATTATATACTCCCTATTGTTTAATCAATTTTGGATCAACGTTTAAATTAGTCATAAAATTTTATATATAAGATTTGGATGTTTATGTAAGATATGAATGTTTACTACAAACCGATATGAGCCAAAACTACAAAAGATATATATATATATATATATTATATATATATATATATATTATGGTGTGTGTGTGGTGGTGTGTGTGTGTGTGTGTGGTGTGCGCGTGTGTGTGTATATATATATATAATATATTAAATATCATATATATTATATATATATATATATATATATATATATATATATATATGATATATATATAGTATATCTGTGTGTGTGTGTGTGAGAGAGAGAGAGAGAGAGATATGATATGATTGCTTGGCTACAAATCATTTCAATGCATGGGTTTTCTGTTTTAAGCGATTAGGCCCTTCTGGCACAATTTTCTTTTTTTAAAAAAAAGTTGATTTAGCATTTGATGTCTATTTGGCGCAAGTACTAATTAGTCATTACTCCATTTTTGTTACTAATGGTAACATTAATTTTTCTATGATCAAAGAAATATGGTAGTTTTGTTATTAGTGGTCGCCTTCAATTCCTCCATGATGAAAAATGGTGGTTGCTGGCGAATGATGGTCATCTTATCCAAATTTCAGTTGAATAGTTTCATATTTTTTACTCTAGATCTTCAATATTATTCTTTGTAGTAATGAGCTAGATTGAAATTAATTATCTTATTTGAATTTTTCTAAATTTAGTTTAGTTTATTTAAATTGATCGAAACTTATTTGACAATTTAAAAAAGCAAAAACTTATAGTAGTTTTACATGTGTCTATGATGAATTTACACTGCTAATTTTTTAACATAAAACTTTATATTTTTAAAAGCATTAAAAAACTTTTATATTAAATTATAATATTGATTACATTAGAGGATTTTAGTGTTGATAAAGTGCATTCTCTTAGATTCAAATTAAATATAAGAAACAAAATCATCTGTTTATTTCCCAATCACCCATTCTCAACCTAAACCCATCTAATGTTATTATTTTTCTGCTTATTTATAAGTATTGGTTTTTTTTTTTTTACTTTGAAATATAATTTTAATTGAATTAAAGGTTAAAACAAAATGAATGGTTAAGATTGAAAATAGCATATATATATATATATATATATATATATATATATATATATATATATATATATATATATATATGTATATATAGTTTAGATTTAATGGACTGTATCGGTTGTTTTATAACGGCAATCACTGTAAGGGATTTCAATTTTAACAGAGGAAAAAAGGAAAAAATAAAAACAAAAAATCAAGAAACAAAGAAGTATGTTGGTAAATATTGACCTTTCAAAAGCTGACCTGACCTGAAACCGCTCAAAAATTTTGCATTTTTGAACACGATTTTCTCAACCCAAATCCAAAACTAACCGAACCCGAAAACCCCGTAAAATCCAACTGCAACCTGAACTCTCCCACTCGGCCCAAATATTATATCTTTATTTTGTGATTGTTCTTTGGTTTACAAAAATTGTTATTCATTAGATCGATTTATTTATAGAAATGTTATATAATTATCATATCCTTTCATGAATTAAACAATAGTACCTTTTCTTTCCTAACTTCATTATCCTTAAACAACGTCATATAAAACTTATAAATGCAAAAAACTTTGAAAATAGTGTGAAATGGCATGAAATAACTACCTAATATTAAAAAAATCAATTCAAAATAAGAGAAATATTAAAAACATGAAATCCATACCATTATATTTATGGCAAAATAAATATGTCTCATCATATTTTAAAGAATGTTACTTTGTAATAATCTAACGTTTTAATGTTATAATTAAACGATAATTGCAATATATTGTTTTTTTCCAATAATATTCTTTTATTTGTTTTCTATTCTAATTAGTTTCAAACTATGATATTGAGTAATGGGTCGACCCGTCTTTTTGTTAGGATCGACTCTCTAATAAAGTGTACCTAGTTAGGTAATTGTAAGTTATTTAATGAAAACATCGAATTATTGAATAACTTATCAGCAGGCCAGACCGCTTCGACTCACTGGGTTTAACTCTGTGGCCACTAATACATGACGCATATATATCATAATGAAAGTTTGAATATCTTTAATATTCTTTTGAGAAATTACAATTACAATGTGTTTTCATTAAATATGAACAATTCTAACTTTTAAATATGTCAAACCTTTAATTTTGACCAACACGAAATAACCCACAAAAAAAGCTCTAAACCCGTATAACCAAAATACGACCGTCCGTACTTTATCTGAATTCAAAATACACCCGATTTATATTTTATCCGAATCCGATTACGCTTTTCTGCTGGAGTTGACAGGTCTAGGTAATGCAAGACACGAAACACATTTTGCCCATTTGTCACCACAAAAGAACAATGACCCAAATAGCCAAATAAGAGTCTTGATATTCCAACATTGCCAATGCCTTTGCCTTTGCCTTTGCCTTTGCCCTCCTCTCGCGCATAGCCATGGTTAAAAAAAAAAAAACAAACAAACAAACAAACACTCCCGAAAACGGCCCCATCTCCCAACTTTTCAGCATTCACCTTCCCCCCCCCCCCCCTTCGCCCAACACTTGTCCCTCCATCTCCACCCCCGCCCTCCTCTCTCTCTTTAAATCCTAATTACTCTGGCACTTCTCCATTCTCACTTTTGGTATGGAGCTCCTTTTAATTCCTACAACACCTTCCAATTCCTATGGTCATGGCAATTCATCATCACTTCCCAAATTCCTTTTGCCAAAATCTTGATCATGATCATGATCATCGTGACAACAACTCCTCAAATCCTCTGTTCTGCAGCATTCTCACTCTGGACATCCTCATCCTCCTCTACTTTCCCAATCTCTTCCTCACACTCCTTCTCTCTCCTCTTTTCCTCTCTACTGTCGTTCTCCACCTTTTCCTCCTCAGATTCGGCGCTTCTCAGCAAGTTAATCGCCCATCCAATGACCTTAACCGGGTCCAAACGAACCGACCCGTATCCGAGCCTGAACATGTTAAAGCAGAGGTTAAGGATGAGGCACACTCACAGCGCAGGGAAACTCCAACAGAGCCTGACCCAGAACCCGAATCCGAACAACAGGGTAACAGACCCGTGTCTGAACCCGAATCTGAAAGACCAGATAGTCCGAAGCATGCGGGTCGGGGCTATTCGGTCCAGCCCCAATCTAGTCCGGTGTGGGAGCCGAACCCAACTCGCCGAGAAAACTTGGTGGAATGGGACGTGGGTGCGCCGTTGGAGGTTATATACGAAACGTATGAGGAGGAAGAAGAGGGAAATGCGGATCAAGATCACGTGCTGAAGGAGGAATGCACAGTGAACTCGGAATGTACCCGTCGCTCTCCGGTTATTACCCGGAATCGGATTTGGATTTGGATTCGGAGTAAGTTTGGGCTCGGAGTCCGGTAGTTCATTATCGTCGTGCATGGGATGGGGAGCTTCATGGGATACGAAGATGGCACAACGGGGAAGAGGAGAGAGAAGGGTTGATTGAGATTGATCTTCAACATGATGACGTCGGTAAAGGGATGAAGAAGCCATTAGATTTGCGTCAAGTCGGTGAAGAAGATAATTTGATTTAGATAATTCTCCAACACAACTAATTTTGGATTTTCTTGTTCATCGTGATTACTAGAGCTTAATTCAATTTCAGGACAGTTCGATTTTGATTTGACTTGGAGTCGGGGTTATTTTTCATTTGGGTTGGTTTCGAATCAATCAGTATTTGCCGAATAAGCTTGTTTTACCAAAAACAACCAAAAAATAAAAAACATTTTGATTGAAAATATATGGGCGGTCATTGTCTATTTTTGTTCCATTTCAGACAAGCTATTTTTATTATTGGTTCGGGTATAAATCTGAGTAATCCAAATTAGATTATTCCGTGAGATGGTATAATGATACGATTAATGTGAATCAATCAATCGAACTAAACTACGATGTAAGAGCAAAGCGAATTGTGAGCTAATTTTTGGCTCACAAGTGAGGGCCTATCCACCGTCGGATCAACCCTCTCTTCAAATTTTTGCCTCACATTTCTCACTCTCTCCAGGAGAAGACTCACCACTTTCCCCATCAAATAAAATAATACTTATTAATGTTAAATATGTCTTGTTTTTGAAGGGGCCAACATTTATTATTCCACTTTTGGCGCTTAATGCATTTGTAATTATCTCAAGTAATTTGGATATTGTTTTGGGGACATATGTTTATAAATTATAACTCAGATATACTGGTGGTGCATTCCTTGTTAACTGGCATAATTACAAGTCATGTACTTCTCCTATTTCAGTGAATATTTATGCTTCATATCATGGGTGATACCTATATTTTCATTGTATATATGCGACTGCCTTCACTAAAACATTCCACCTTGACAACACCCCTGCTATTTGCTGGGAATCAATGATGATCGAAATAGTCAAAGCAGGTTTTGAATTGTGGCGTGATCACTGTTAATGGCCTAGTTTAATTTACAAATGCATTTGATGTGAACCATTACATAAGACTTATGTAGGCGTATGTAATGATGAAGTACAGATTCGGAGAATATGTGTATTCTCACGTAGTAGTAAATATTGGGATGTATCAAATCCTCAATGTTGTCCCATGATTGAGTACTGCATATCCTGGGTTATGTTGGATTTGTTTTATAAAGGCATATCACAGTCCATGCTTGTGAGGGGACTATGTTCTTAATATGTTTGCATCTGATTCCGGAAGGAATCCTTCTGTGTATGGTTGCTGATGACGTGAGACGAAGGGACGAGTTTATCTGACAGCTGGCGGTCAACACTTCATCATGCTCGGCTCTGTGCGGCCTGACTTACAAAAAAGGCAACCCTTGGGTTGTCGACCGGAGAACGCCTCTCCGACAGTTAAGTCAGTTCGAAGTCTAAGGATGCTTGACTCAAACTTAAACCCGTGTGGTCTAGCAAACTTTGCTTGCTTGGAACTCTTGCTTAGCTTGCTAGTAAGCCTTAAGGATGCTTGATTTAGACTTTAAGAAGTTCAGCAAGCACACTCACACTCTAAGAGAATTTAGAGAGAGAAAGAGTTTGGGAGAATACTCTTGTATTGCACTTAGAATGCTTGATGTACAAATGAGGCTCCCTTGGGGGTTTATATATACATCCACCTCCTTAGTGAACGATGGAGATCTATTTGATCATACGGTGGAGATTGTACATCCAAAATGTTCTATCCACCTACCACCTCCACAATGGACGGTGGAGATCTATTTGATCCTACGATGGAGATTGTACATCCAGAATGTTCTATCCACCTACCACCTCCATAATGGACGGTGGAGATCCACTTGATCCTATGGCTAATATCACACTTTCAGAATATTCTATACAAATATCCTAAAAGGCTCTAGAGTGTCGAGAAAGTTCTAGAACACTCTAGAACATTCTAGCGCATTCCAAAAGGTTCCAAACCATTTTGTAAGGTTCCGGAACATTCTAGAACTATTCGGAAATGCGACCAGTGACATCGACCTGGCCTGCAAGATGCAGGTGTAAAAGCCCCTTTGGGGAAAAATCCGATTTTTCCCCAATCACTTATCCCCCCACATTTTACCTGCACGTTGAGTCTAACGAGCAATCAGGTAGAATGTGGACCGTCGTTCTTAATCACTGTACATCTAGAGGTCTTCGGAAGTTGTGCCCTGTGAATGGACGGTCCTGATGCCACCGTCCATAAATGTACGAGTTGCGAGGCTTGAACAGTGTCAGGATGAAACTGCCACTATTACTACAAGGGGGAGTTCAAGGACCCTTAGCCCCGTGCTCAAGAACTCTTAGCCCCCAATGGGGCTAAAAGTGTAGCGACCAGCCGAAAGGCCGTGCTGAAGGACCCTTACCCAGCAGAAGTGCTAAGAGTGTAGCGACCGGCCGAAAGGCCGTGCTTAAGAGCCCTTAGCCCCCGGTGGGCTAAGAGCGTAGCGACTGGCCGAAAGGCCGTACTTAGGGACCCTTAGCCCACAGAGGGGCTAAGAGTGTAGCGACCGGCCGAAAGGCCATGCTCTAAGAACCCTTAGCGTGCAGAGGGGCTAAGAGTGTAGCGACCAGTCGAAAGGTCGTGCTCCAGGACCCTTAACCCGTAGAGGGGCTAAGAGTGTAGCGACCGGCCGAAAGACCATGCTCTAGGACCCTTAGCCCGCATAGTGGCTAAGAGTGTAGCGATCGACCGTAAAGCCGTGCTCTAGGACCCTTAGCTCGCAGAGGAGCTAAGAGTATAGCGACCGGCCGAGAGGCCATGCTCAAGGACCCTTAGCCCACAGAGGGGTTAAGAGTGTAGCGACCGGCCGTAAAGCCGTGCTCTAGGACCCTTAGCCCGCGGAGGGACTTAGCGACCGACTATAAGGCCGTGCTCTAGGACCCTTAGCCCACAGACGGGCTAAGAGTATAGCGACTGGCTGAAAGGCCATGCTTAAATTGGAGCAAGAGGTAGGCAGGTGTGCAGAAAGTGGCCGCCCAGGCCTAGATATTCATTATGTAGCGTAAACTTCGTACATGACAAAGGAAAAAGAACAAGCGTATGCCTAAACGTGATACTTCCTCAGATTGCTGCTATGCCACGCTCGTGGGATGGGGGTGCCCTGGAGGGTCTCCAGTTGATATGTGCTGGGGCGAATCTGCGAAGCGACCTTGTAGGGGCCTTCCCAGTTGGCCATTAACTTGTCGTGCTCCCCCGCGCGGGCGACCGCCTCCGTGCACCGAAGAACGAAATTGCCGATCTGAATAGGTTGAAGCCTGACTGCGCGATTATGTAGCCGCGCGATGCATAGCTTATAGAGGGCTTCGTGGAGGAGGGCATCGCCGCGAATGGAGGGCAGGAGGTTAAGAGCTTCGCGTAGCTCAGCCACAAGGACGACACTAGCCGCATGTTCGAACACAGCTAAATACAACACCAGAACTTCGCCTTCTGCAGGGCTGGCGATCTTGGGCAGCTGAGCCAAGTATGTCTTCAAAGCTTGGAAGGCCTCGTCCGCCTGCTCATCCCAATTGAAATTATTCCGCTGACGCAGGACGCGGAAGAAGGGCTGGCACTTATCTGCGGAGTGGGACATGAACTGGCCAAGAGCCGCTATGCAACCCATCAAGCACTGCACCTCTCGCACGCTCCGAGGCGGTTTCATGTCCAAGAAGGCCTGGATCTTGTCTGGATTTGCCTCTATGCCATGGTAACTAACCATGAAACCAAGGAATTTTCCTGACCGAACCCCGAAGACACACTTCTTTAGGTTGAGCTTCATGTTGACCGCTCGGAGTATCTCAAATGTCTTCTGCAGATTGCTACTATGGTCCTCTTCGGCCTTGCTCTTCACGATCATGTCGTTGACATACACCTCCATTGTTTATCCGATGAGAGGCTCGAACAGCTTGTTGACCAGGTGCTGGTAAGTTGCACCAGCATTTTTTAGACCGAAGGGCATCACCCTGTAACAGTGGAGGATACGGTCCGCGATGAACGCCGTCTTTTCCTGGTCCTCTGGGCACAGGGGTATCTGAAGAATGCATCCATGAAGCTCAGCAGTGCGTGACCGGCCGTGGCGTCCACCAGCTTATCAATCTTTGGTAAGGGGTAACTATCCTTTGGGCAGGCCTTGTTCAGGTCTGTGAAGTCCATGCACATCCTCTAGGTCCCATTTGGCTTCTTAACTAATACCATATTCGAGATCCACTCGGGGTATTGACATTCTCAAATGAAGCCAGCCTCTAGCAATTTTTGAACCTCAGCGTTAGCCGTGGCGGTCCTCTCTGGGCCCATGTAGCGCTTCTTTTGAATAACTGGTTTATGCCGAGGATTAGCATTTAAGCGGTGTTCTATCATAGTCGGGGCGACGCCGAGCATCTCCTCTGGTCCGAAGGCGAAAACGTCCTTGTATTCGCGCAAAAGGGAAATTAGGGATTATCGACCAGTGGCCGTAATGTCGTGCCCAAGCTGGACAGTACACTCCGATTGCCCCTCCTCGAGCGGTAGCGATTCCATCGTATCTGCGATTTCTGGCCGGGGTCGTGGGGTTTCGAAAGAAGGGAGGGTGTGTATTACCAACACCTTGGGGACCAGAATGGCTAGCCCTCCCTTTGCCCGCTTTTCCGTATAGGGTAGTGCGGCGGTCCCCCGCTCTCTGGTCCGTTCGATGAGGGGCTTTATGCTCACCAGGTAACACTCCCAGGCTGTCCGTTGATCCCCACGCAGCTCACCTACGTTGCCGTCGTCCGTTTCAAACTGGAGCTAGAGGAGGTACGGGGCGACAACGGCCTTTACTCTGTGGAGGGTCGGCCGCCCAATGATTACATTGTAGGCCGTGGGTATGTCAACTGCCAGAAAGTCAACCTCAAGGCTTTTGAACTTGGCCTTGTCCCCGAAACATACTAGGAGGCGGATCATTCCCGTGGGATGCACTTCCTGTTCTCCAAAGCCCAAGATGGGATTCGCCATGGGGATGATGTCGCGCCCTGGATGCGCGAGCCTCTTCAAGCAGTCCCAAGTTATGATATCTACAAAGCTGCCCGTGTCGACCAGGATTCGCTGCACAATTGCACTGGCGACCTTCATCTCGACCACCAGAGGGTTGTTATGGGGGGAAGCAAATTGCAGGGCGTCCTTCCCCCCGAATACCATCGTGGGCGCCATTAGGCTGGATCCGGACTCCACGATAAGCACTTGTTGCGCGCCTCTAAGCTGGGCTTTCCACGCCGATCGAGTTATCTCCTCCACGTAGCCACCTGCTATGGTGAGCACAACTTCCATGGAGCACTCCTCATCCCGCGGCGGGGGCGGAGTAGGTTCCCATTCTTGTCAAAGGAACCGCGGGCCTCTCTTCAGGAATCGATCAATTTGCCCCTTGTCAGGTAGCTCATGAAGGGCTTTTTTCAATTCGCGACATTCATTCGTGATGTACCCGCTCTACTCATGGAATTCACAATACTTCCGGGCATTATGAGGTCTAGGGGGTGCTGTCATAGGAGGCAGTCGGCATAACATCGGATGCCTCCTGATCTCCATGAGGATGCTCCTTGCGTCGGTGCTGAACCGAGGGTCAGGCCCCTCGAACTGCAGCCTCCTGTCCCGGGAGGCAGGATTCCTTTCGCCACGATTAAAACCCCTATCCCCAGGAGCCTTTGTCTTCTTTGGGGCGTCCAAGCTATCGACACGAATCTCAGTTCCTCAGGGCCTCTACCAACGTCATCTCCTTTTGCTCCGCTAGAGAGAACTTGAAGTGCCCACTCTTGAGACCGTTCAAGAAAGAAGCGTATGCTACTCCGTCTTCTAGGTCAGGAATCAGCACCGCTTCTTGATGGAAGTGTTTGACAAATTCAGCGAGGACTTCTGTGGCCCCTGCTTGATCTTCGACAGATGGATGCTAATTCGCCTCTCCTTACGATTAGCAATAAACTGGCTGATGAATTTATTTTCCAAGTCTTGGAAACAGGTTATCCTCCCCGGGGTCCCTTCAAGGTGGCGAGGAAGTAGCGGCAGTAGGACGCATCATCCACATCTTGCACGTACATTTGGGTTTGTAAACTCCCAGGTGCTCTTCCGAGTTTGCGGCCCCGTCATAGATGTCTATCATAGGCATCTTGACCTTCCCATAGTGTGGGGCATTGATGATCTCGGCGCTACACGGAGTGGAGAATGGAAGTACGGTTGGCTGAGCGGCCGTCCCAGGCACCTTGATGGGGGTGTCCGAATGGCGTTCGACCGCCACCACTGAGGGATTTTTCTCCCAGCCATGGCGCAATACCCTAGGGGGAGAGCGGTCCCTCCCTCGCAGCCCCTGACTGCGCGTCTCTCTTGGAGGTGGGCTTCGAGTATGGTCGCGGTGTGTGCGACGCTTGTTAGGCGATAAATTGTCCTATTTTATGTGCCTCTTTCACCCACTTTTAGCTCGTATAATAACTTAATCTTTAGGATTTTTACTTGTTTTATTTATATTTTATAGGAAATGGCTTCAAATCGAGCAAACGTCGCAAAAAAGAGCGAAGATCGGACAGAGCGAAGAAAAACAACAAAAACCGGCAAAAAGGGGCGACAGGGGGGCTGAGCCACCGCGTTAGAGAAGTGGCACGGTGGGACTGTGCCACTTGGCATGGTCGTGCCCCCTGGACCGTCGTTCGGTCTCGCGATTTTCTATTTAAACCTTCTTCGGGCGTTTTTGCTCGGGAGTCGCACGGGGGTTCGCTTGAGGCTTCTCTCTAGTGATTTCTAGAGTAGTTTAGGTTAGGTTTTAGCAAATAAAACCTCAATATGAGGATTAGTTTAGGATTGAAGATTGTAATCTTGGATTCAACTTTTGAATTTTAAGTTCCTTCTATCAATTCAAGACTAAGTTTTCTTTCTCCTTCTCTCTTCATTTCATATCTTGTTCTTGTTTATGTTTTGTCAGTTTAATTCTTGTATTTGTTTTGTTTAGTTTCAATGTTTAGTTTTCATTGTTAATTCATGTTTATTTAGTTGTTTGGATTCGTTTTATTTCATTCTCTTTCTTCTCTTGTTCAAGTTTATGTTCTTGCTTGTTAGTTTAGGTTTTCATATGTTTGTGATGTTTAGTTGGTAAATTGTGTTGGCTTGGATTGTGATTAGTCTCTTGATGGCTAATTAGTCATGTATTTGGCCTAACCATACCCAATCTATGCCTAGAACTTAGAGTTTTCTCTCACGCCCACCAAGTGTTCGATGAAATGCTTGAGAGAGCTTTCATCCATATTTTTGGGCGATTGACTTTTGCTGAGAGGTGAGGTCAGTTAGCTAGTATGGGAGAGGGAATAGCTGAGTTCGGGACATGAAAATAGTATCCAAATCGAGTTAGATCCGGAGGTTGCTAATTTTATGGTCTAATTGGACTAAACCCATGAAAATAGGTGGTTAGGCTAATTAGACTAGCTCATGAGCCTTGAGAGAGGGCTTAGGTGGTCTTCGATGATGCAACCAACCACCTCTCATTCATGATGTAGTTTGGGTAGGTTGGGACTCGTCTTAATTAGTTGGCTCATCCATTGGTCAAATCACAACTCCAAGTCGCTTTTTCCATGTTTGTTAGCATAGTTTAGTTTACCCTCTTTTCCTTTGATTTTGCTTAGCGTGAGAAGCTTTAGGTAGGCCTGGTAGTTGGGCACAATTTCCTACGGACGACACCCCAAGTACTTAACGATACACCTTGCACTTGGAGTTTATAAATATTAAAACTCTGTTTTTCCCTAACAACGCTGTGGACTGAGACGACGCCTGCTTGAGCCTTCTCCTCACGGCCGAGAAGTCTGTTCCCGCTCCTCGAGCCAGGCGGTCCGTCGGGAGTGTTTCGCGTAGTGGGTAGAAGCAGTTGCCAAGACTGCGATTGTCTCTCGTGCGGATCGACCGATGAGTTCCATCGCTTCACGCCCCTCGTGCCGCCCGGTAGGGAGCCGATCGCTCCTCTCTGACCGCGCGACCTCACGGCTATGCTCCATGGGGCGAAGGGACAGCATCTCTTCCAGACAGTGAGAGGGTTCCCCTTCGCGGGCGAATGGGTATTCAAGGGGGAGAATAGGATTGGCCGTGCCTGCCACCTCCATAGCTCGCCTGACTTCCTCAGAGACCTGACGCGTGATGGCGTCGGCCATGGTAGACATGAGGCCCTTCAGCGCGTCTACCGTAACATAAGCCTCACATTCGTGGGGTGACATCCTAGCCGCTGGAGGGCTCGCTCGGGAGGTCTCACAAGCGTCCTCTACCATGGGAGGCACAGAGGCATCTATGACCGGGGCCTTACCCCGGCGAGTCCGCACCTGCGTTGCTTCGCTTACTAGCATCGCTACCGTTCCTTCCCCACAGACGGCGCCAATCTGATTCCGGAAGGAATCCTTCTGTGTATGGTTGCTGATGAAGTGGGACGAAGGGACGGGTTTATTCGACAGCTGGCGGTCAACACTTTGTCATCCTGGGTTCTGCGCGGCCCAACCTGCAAAAAAAGGCAACCCTCGGATTGTCGACCGGGGAACGCCTCTCCGACGGTCAAGTCAGTTCGAAGTTTAAGGATGCTTGACTCAAACTTAAACCCATGCGGCCTAGTAAACTTTGCTTGGAACTCTTGCTTAGCTTGCTGGTAAGCCTTAAGGATGCTTGACTTAGACTTTAAGAAGCCAAGTAAGCACACTCACACTCTAAGAGAATTTAGAGAGAGAAAGTGGAGAGAGAAAGAGTTTGGGAGAATGCTCTTATATTGCACTTGGAAATCTTGATATACAAATGAGCCCCCCTTGGGGGTTTATATATAGACCCACCTCCTCAGTGGACGGTGAAAATCTATTTGATCCTACCGTGGAGATTGTACGTCCAGAATGTTCTATCCACCTACCACCTCCACAATGGACGGTCGAAATCTATTTGATCATGCGGTAGAGATTGTACATCCAGAATGTTCTATCCACCTACCACCTCCATAGTGGACGGTGGAGATCTACTTGATCCTACGGTTAATATCACACTTCCAGAATATTCTATACAAATATCCTAGAAGACTCTAGAGTGTCCAGAAGGTTGTAGAACACTCTAGAACATTCTAGCGCATTCCAAAAGGTTCCAAACCATTTTGTAAGGTTCCGAAACATTCTAGAACTCTTCGAAAACGCGGCCCGTGACATCAGCCTGGCCTGCAAGATGGAGGTATGAAAGCCCCTTTGGGGAAAAATTCGATCTTTCCCCAACATCCATGTCAACTCTCACTGGATAAATAATGTGATATAAATTTACGTGGTATGTAAATAGAGATGAACCTTATTATATTAAACAAAATATTCCCTCCCAAATACACAATTTCAAAAGGTTAGGTGAACTTTTCAAGGGAGTATGTAATGTTCACAGAAGCTTTCTACAAGCATTGTTGTCAACAATGTAATGTCTAAAAAATGTCAAACGGTATATGTCGACACTGTTAATATGCTAAGACATACCTAAAATGGTCACATAGTGGAAGTTATCTGTTGGTTTTTGAGTATCCCCAGTAAACTTCCAATATGTGACGATGCTGATCCTAGTAACATGTTTGACTAATAGAATATTAACATAGCCCCTAAATACATTAATAACATACAGTTGTGAAGGGATTAAAAAAGATAGTAATCATTGAATTAGTTGATGATAGCAGCTAAAATGATTACATAGGCCACAAAGGTTACTCTTGATGGCACCCTCCATTTGTGAATTTATAACCATCTCATTATCTGTGAAGCAGTGAACAGTCAAAGATGTTGTTTGAACATCATCCCTTAGTGCTCGCTTATTTGCTTCAAGGACCCCGATAAATTCTCCCTCGCCCTTGTTGGACAATGATTTGCCTACAAAAAATGGTTGCGCCTCCTATGCATCAAATGAAAATTACTGTAATTGCATTAACTAGTACAAATTTAATATTTTATGGCAGCTGTACACAAATATTAAATATAAGAGTAACTGAGAGTCACCTTGTGGAACATCGTGTACATCCTGTATCTATCTCCGTTTGTCGGAATAATGTTCGCTGAGTGACCACATTCGCTAAGTATCCCAAATTTGTCGATTCATTTCCTAGGTTAGCCATTAAATTTTGATCATAGTTTGAGTACCTCTTGTATCTATCCCCTTTGTCGGAATAATGTTTGCTGAGCGACCACATTCGCTAAGTATCCTAAATTTATTGATTCATTACCTAGGTTAACCATTAAATTTAGATCATAATTTGGTGTAGGTGTTTACTGTGATTGGGTTGATTTCAAAAAAACAAAGTGTGTAGTTAATGTTAGGGAACTAGTTAGCAAAGGTTGGATGATAAATTGGGATATTAGGGGCGTTTAAGTGACAAGGGCTACACTTTAAATGATGGAGTGTTTATTAGCGGGACTTTTCCCTCTAATTTATGGTTGTACTCACACCTAATCATGATAATGATTTGTGGTGGGTCCCAACTTAATTAAGTGAAGTGATTGATAAGGGGAAGATTTTCCCTCCCATGTGTAGGGGTGAGCAAACGGGTACCCGGTTACATGGATTTTTTGGTTTCTTGTGACCCAATTACTACGCTATCCTTATAAGATTCTGCTAGTTTTGCAAATTTACTTTAGGTGTTGGTTCCCGTTAATCTTCTTCATCTGCATAATATGTTATTTGAGATTCGTTCATGTTCGTATTTGGTTGATATCATACAGTATATTCAAAAGTTTTTTCTAATAAGGAGATATTATCTTTTAATAAATTTATAGTTATAGGATGGACTCGTTCGGGTATGGTGGATAAATAGTTTAATCAATTCTTATAGTGATTTAACAGACTTTGTCTATACTTCGAGGAGTTAAATCAAAAGATCTTAAATAGTTCCATACTCTTTCTTGAGTATAGTATTTTAGTTCCGGTAAATTAAAACTTTGTCCTGCTAAATAATTACCATCTCTGTCTAACTTAGAGTTAGCTTCTAATTTGTTTTAAATAAATTCATTATAGTCGTACTGGAGTTAAAGATTAGTTTTAGAGGTAGAGCTCTGATACCATTTAATAGAGAGTCGAGTGATTTTTATTAAAAAAGCGGTAAAACTATTTCTTGAATTGTTAGAGTGATTCACATAGAGGGTCTATCAAATTTTTAACAAAGGTACTCGGATACTAGATTATCCAATGAAACTCTAAACTTAATATCATATAATCCTATTAAAACAAGATTGAATCAAAGAAATTATACCTTCAAGAGTTAGATCTGTCTTACTCCTTCATGCTCGTCTTACTCCACCCTGACGTGAGACTTACCTATTTGTTCAAACCTTCTCCTTCTTGTTAGTATCTTCTCTTTGATCAAAGTTGTAATGATAGAATTATAGACACAAAGTTTTGAGAAATGATTTTTCTTTATTTCATTAATAATTGTTCTCTTTTCCCTAAAGAGAGGGAATTAGAACATTTTGAGAGATTTCTTACAGAGGGATTTTCTTTCTTGCAAATGCCGATGTTCCCTTCTAAAATCGACTACCTTATTTATAGAGGAAGAGAGTGCGCTATGACATAAGCGCTTACATCATGGAAATCTAAAACGATAAGATTTCAAGCGAAAAAGATAAGCTTTATAGATAAGAGTTCACAATTCTTGATAGAGTTGCTTGATCTTCTTTGTCTTGTAGTGTCGGCAAAGATAAGAATTGATAAAGCTGGGGTCTCTTATGTCTCACATGATGACTAGGTGAGAAAAATCTGCTTCTGTCCCTTGTCTTGTTCTGCTTTATAAAGTTCATCAAATTTGGTGTGTACAGCTGGACTGCCTAGAAATTTCTTGAGCTCCAGTGCATAGCTAAAGTCAAAAATTTGTTTATCAACTGAGACACTTTCGGCTCCTTCTGCAGTATTAGAATGAGATTATTGTTATAGTATAGAGTTCTTGCTCCCTTAGTCATTAAACGCTCGCTCTGACATTTAATGGCTAGGGCACCTGTTGAATGTTTATAGTTGATCCAGGCTTTGTCAAAAGGGGGAAATTTGTAGTGTTTGCTTTTGTCTGCAGAAATAGTAGGGAGTTTTGTAGTTGATCTAATTCTTGTAACATGGGTGATTTCAACTAGGTGAATGGAATGACAAATAGTTTCTTCATCCTTTTCAGGGGAGATTGTAAAGAATCGAAGGCAAATATATCCTTTGCTGAATTGCTTAATAGCATATTTAAAGTTGGCTGGAAAATTTTGTCGTTCGATGAGGTTGAGGCTTGGGTAAAGATAATTTAAATAACCATAAGTAAAGAGTTCAAAAATGATATCAGGGTTTGCTTTGTTGAAAGCTAGGATTCGAGGAAACAGTGAATCCCTTGGGTTATAATAGAGTTCAGGGAAACCAGAGATCTTCTGGTAAGCAAGCACTGTTGCTTCATAACAGTTCTTGTAAAAAAGAATCTGATAGATCAATAGTTCGTATGCCAATATTTTGAATAACTGGTCTTGAAGCTAATAGCTTAGCTTTTAATTGTTGATTCTCTTTCTCTTCTTTAGAGAGGGGGTTTGAAGCATTTTCCTGATTTGGTCGAAAGGAGAGTTCTGAGAGTTCAGATTGGACTTTTGTCAAATCCATCTTTAAAGAGTTCAATTTGAGCTGTTCAATAGTTCGATGGAAATATGTTGTTAGTTCTCGAGCTTTTCCAATATCAGCTCCGAGATCTACAACGATTTCCTCAATAATTTTAATTTTTTCATTAACAGCTTCACAGTATTCATTAATATTAATCAGAATATCTTCAAAGTTCTGAATTAGTTGGGTACTGTCTACTTGTTCCATTGGAGCTTTGCCTTTGTCCGCTGAACTCATGTTATCTTGTTAGATAGTCTGCAATAAAGTTGTTTTTTCCTACAACATACTCATATACAATATTAAATTGAGATAAAAATAGTTTCCATCGATGTGATTTACGCATGCGAGGCCCATTGTCTAAGGTTTGTTTTACAAACGTGGTTGCTGCTTGATTATCTGCTAAGACTTTAAATGGCTTAGGTAGCAAAAAGAGTCTCCATTTAGTAATTCCTCTAATAATTGCTAATAGTTCCTTTTCCATAGTATTATAATTTTCTTCACGTTCAGAAAAAGTTCCACTATGATAACCACAAATTTTATTTAAATCTGTTTTTAACACTGCTGCCCACGTTTTGTCAGATGTATTTGTTTGGAGAATTAAGTTATCTTCAGGTTCAAGGAGTCTAAAACTAGGAAGCTATTTACTCACCCCTACGTTTGCTCACCCCTACTATGGAAGGACTAGCTTTCCAAGTATGGAAAACTTTGAGGGCAAAAGAACAAATGAGCCTTTTTCAAAGAATTTTACATCTAAATGATATAGAATTTGAGTGTGAAGTGGACGAAGGAAAGTATCGAGACACAGATATGTTACAACTACTGAAATATTTACGTCAAAACAAAAATGACTGTTTAGTTTTCGAATTAAAAATAATAACTACAATTAACCGACTGATAAAAATCTATTTACTTGAGAAAAGGTTTTAGCAGAATGAAAAAACCTGAAATGCCTAAACTAAAGATAATGACTCAAAGAAATTGTGAATCTATTCTCAACTTATGCAAAACTTTTTCGAAAAAAGAAATATTATGAAAAGAAAAATTTTATATACAAAAAATTGAACAACCAAGAAAAAATAATAGCTCTAAAGAAATAATTTGGTTTAATGAAGATAGACTAGATCTCTTATTTTATGAAGAAGAAAGAAGAACTTATTTAGAAATTTGTGAAAATATAGACAACAATGATGATAACAACTTAGATCAATTTGATATAGAATTTTTGGTTTAATGGTGAAAATTAATAAACAATGAGCTTTACGCAACTAGAAAACGAATTAAGAGCTGTGAAAGAAGAAATTAGAGAAATAAATAACTCTATTAAACAACTAGTAATGCAGATGCAACTTATAAATTTAACTTTTGACGGAATGTTAAAACCCAAACAAAAAAGAGAATATACTCCAATAGAAATTACACTTCTCGATAAAATCACCCCCAACAGTGATGATGCCAAATATATTGAACGATACCAAAATAATATTTTAAAATAACAAGAAAAAGCTATTCAAAAAACTATTGAAGAAAGACGATTAATTAAAGCCAAAGAAAAACAAGAAGAAGCAGAAAGTAGCCAATAATGGGAGAATATAATAAAGCTATTGAAGAATTGCTAAATGACTTTCAAAATCTACAATTAATTGAACTAGTGAGACAAGTAAATATGCAATCAGTAACACCCACAGGAAGTGTAGGAAGTAATAATCCGAATAACCATAAAACTGGAGAACCTTCTAATCCTTTTAAAAATAATCCAATCCACAAGAATAAACATACAGAGAACTTTCAAAATAAAGGGAGACATCCAATGAGAATGAGTACTTTCAATGAAGAATTCATACTAAAAAACCCTTTACTTTTAGAACCAGTACCAGCATGGGGCTATTTTTTAATTATAGATTGTGTAACTGATAAAAGAACTGCTTTAGACACTTAGAGAAATTCTATAATACTATCTTTAATGCAAGAACCAACTTATGTCATAGAAGGCAGAGATGTTAATGCTATCTATAATTTAATAATCTACTCTCTATAGGAAATTGTACTCTGTTAGTATAATGGGTTATCTTTAGCTATAAAAAATTTAATAGAAGTGGATGTAAAAAGAAATCTTGGAATATCCATTAACATGGAGTGTGGACCTTTGAAAAATACTTAATATGACAATTTCAAGGATATGAATTTATTGAACAGCCCGAATTAAACAGACTGGAAGGGAAAAAAGAAGCTTTATACAAACTAACTAATTTAAGAATCTATAATTTATGCAACTATAAAAGTTTCTTTTGCAAATTTAACAAATACTATTATGAGCTTTATGATTCTATAGAAAATCAAGAACCCTATATCCAACTATTATTAAATAAATTTCCTCATCCATGGAATAAATACTTTTCAGAGAAATTTGAAATTTACGCAAAAAATCCTACTAGTTTTAGATCGGTAGCTGCAGTTCAAACTCTAATAAATAAAAAAATGATGCAACTTTGTTTATAAGAAAGTAGATAAAAATATATTAGGTAACTCTGTGTTGTGAAAATGTTACAGAACCAGGAAAATATAGTTGTGAAAACTATCCAAATTTTAGACCTAAACAAAAGAGAACTCCAAAATAATATACCAAGAAAAATACTTCTAGAAAAACTCCAAAGAAAAAAATTTTCTAAAAAGAAAAAATTTACTCCCAAGAAAATAAAAACTGAAAAATCAATAAATAAACCACAAAAAAGTAGTAAACATTTTCGACACAAATATTTAACTTAAGAGAACTTTAATCCACAAAATAGATATTATAAAGAAATAAAAAAACCTACTGCTTGCCAATATTAGAATTGGGGGGAAATAGGACACAAATATATTGATTGTAACAAAAGAAAAGCAAATGTAGTAAAACTCTTCTCAGAAGAACTTGAAGAAATTCAAGATGAACTTTATCCAATAACCTCTAGTATACATGAAGCAATTTCAAGCTGCTATGAATCTATTAGCTCTGAAACTGAAACAAGTACATCAGAAACAGAAAGTTATTCAGATACAGAAGATGAGTACTAAAGATATGGAAATCATACAACAACAAGAACTAGAAAATAATGAAAATTATATCGGAATAATTACTTTCAACCAGAAACTTTATGAAAAAATTATAACAACTAATTTATCTTTAAAGGACCCTCGAAACTTTATGAAAAAACTAGATGATTTTCTAACCTGAAAATTGATAAGGTATTTTAAGCTTTATACTATAGAACAACCAGTTAAAATTCAACATTTATAAGGAAACATCCGATTAAGATTAATGACTCAAGAGATAATTGATAAATTTCTGGCAGAAATTCCCACTAAAGATAGAAAACTAATTAAGTATGTCAATTTACAAAGAATACAAATTGCTGTAAATACTTGCTTTAAAGAAGGTATCAATTCATCTATAATTCTATCATTACATGATCAAAGATTTGGAAATATATAGAACAGCCATCTAGGAACTTTATAAGGAAATCTAATTTACAAAAAATTAAGTTTTGAATATTATCCGAATTATTTGGTAACTCTTCAAAGTAAAAATGTAGAAGACACTTTAAATTTTCAATTTAAACTCTTAACAGACATTAGATTACAACCAGAAAATGATACATTATCCTTTTATTACAGAGGCTTATACATTTTTTTCAATACCAACTTTCCAATAAAAGATGTAAAATAAACAGGAAAAATAGCTGTAGATCCAATCTTTTCAAATATCAGTACCATTATCTCTCCTCCTATGCAGGAAGCCAAAATATCTGCGTTAATAGACTTTCAATTAATTGAAGAAGATGAGGTATCAACCAACTATCAAGCACCTAGACTTTCTTATGCAGAAAAAGGAATATGAGTAGCTAATCAACCTATTTTAACACCAAGCCATAGTACAATAACTATACCTAGGTTTACACCTGCATTAATAACAACTAAGCATAATAGCACTTACAAAGTAAAATTAGACCATTTTAATGGACAAATATGGATCTTTAATAAAATCCTAATAGATACAGGACCATCACAAAGCCATTGTATAAGTCTACCCATAGCAATTTCAGCAGTATCAGAATATAACTTTGTTACTTATGATGGTCAAGGAGCAACTCTAAATCAGATGTCTAGAATAATGTTCAAAACTCCTAACTCTACTCTATTAGAATTTGATTGCTACATTGATCATTCAATCAAAAATGAATTTTACCATATACTCTTAGGAATGAATTTCCTTGACTAATATACAAACTATAAGATTGGTCCCATTCATATAACTCTTATGAATCAACACTATTCTTGAACGATTATGAAGCAACTTGAAATACCCATTCTTACATATATAGATGTAACTATCAAAGAATTGGACATTACTACCACTGTTTTGATTGACACAGGATCCGAAGTAACTTTCTTTCAGAACTTTTTACTTCCAAAATGGGATAAACTCCCAAATGATCGTAAAATTAAAATCAAATGTGTTCATCCTATTCCTACCTATTTAGATTTGGTTCAGAACAATGTTTCTATCATTCTAGGCAACAAAATTCTCACTATACCCACGGTTTTATAGTATAACTCTAGTTATTATATTTTATTAGGAAATGATTTCCTGAAACAATTTGCCAAATTTACTGAGACTCCTTATACTGCCTATTTAACTACAAAATGTGGTCGCACTTTAAAAATTCCAACTCCAAAACACCCATACAGAGTGCGCGCAAAGCATAATGGACATGGTTATGAACATATAGCACTTCAAATACAAGCCCAAAAACCTACTTTTACAGTTAATATAATCAAGAAAGATGGCCTCCTAGCAAAACTAAAAAGAATTTGTTCTGAAAATCCATTACAATTTTGAAAACCTGAACATCCTCAAGCTAAGACATAACTAACACAAGAAATTTATATCAAAGAAAAACCAATGATATACTCTGAAGAAGATATTAAAGAATTTTCCATGCAAATAAAAGAATTGTTAGAAAAAGGACTGATCAAACTATCCAATGGAGCATACTCTTCTCCAGCCTTTATGGTAGTTAACGAAGTAGAAAGAAGAAGAGGAAAGGTTAGAATGGTTATCAACTATAAAAAATTAAACCAGTTTACAAAAATAGATAACTATTTTCTACCCAACAAAGAAGTATTAATTAACCATGTAAAAAACAGAAAATTCTTCTCAAAATTTGATTGCAATCTGGCTTTTGGCAGATTAAAATGGAAGAAACAAGTATTAAATATATAGGTTTTAGTACTCCTCAAGGCTTTTATGAATGGATTGTTATGCCTTTTGGACTAAAAAATGCACCAAGAATCTTTCAACGACAAATGCACAATGCGTTTAAATTTCTTAACAGTTTTCTTGTTGTCTATGTAGATGATATTTTAATAAGTTCAAAAACTTCAGAAGAACATGGAAACCATCTTAACACATTTCTTGAAACAGCAATTAAAGAAGGCATCTGCCTTAGTGAAAAAAAGGCTGTGATTGAAAGAGAAAAAATTGAATTCTTAGGCTTGGAAGTTGGCATAAACAGAATTAGCTTACAATCACATATCTCTTGAAAAATCACTGAGTATCCAGACCAACTGCGAACAAAGAAACAAATTCAAGGTTTCTTAGGACTATTAAACTATACTAGTTCTTATATACCAGACTTAGCAAAGATTTGCAAAGTCTGCTCAGAAAGAATAATACTCTTGGTTGGATAGAAAAACATACAAAAATTATGAAGAAATTAAAAGAGGAATGTCAACAACTGTCTTAGACTTCCTGAACCTGAAGATAACTTAATTCTCCAAACAGATGCATCTGACAAAACATGGACAGCAGTGTTAAAAACAGATTTAAATGAAATTTGTGGTTGTCATAGTGAAACTTTTTCTGAACGTGAAGAAAATTATAATACTATGAAAAAGGAACTATTAGCAATTATTAGAGGAATTATTAAAGGGAGACTCTTTTTGCTACCTAAGCCATTTAAAGTCTTAACAGATAATCAAGCAGCAACCACTTTTATAAAACAAGCTTTAGACAATGGACCTCACATGCGTAAATTACATCGATGGTAACTATTTTTATTTCAGTTTAATGCTGTATATGAGCATGTTGCAGGAAAAAAACAACTTTATTGTAGACTATCTAACAAAAGGACATGAGTTCAGCAGATAAAGGCAAAGCTCCAATGAAACAAGTGGACAGTACCTAACTAATTCAGAACTTTGAAGACATTCTGATTAATGTTAACAAATACTGCAAAGCTGTTAACGAAAAAATTGAAGTTGTTGAGGAAATCGTTGTAGATCTCAGAGCTGATCTTGGAAAAGCTCGAGAACTAACAACATATTTCCATCGAACTATTGAACAGCTCAAATAGAACTCTTCAAAGATGGATTTGACAAAAGTCCAATCTGAACTCTCAAAACTCTCCTTTTGACCAAATCAGAGAAATGCTTCAAACCCCCTCTCTGAAGAAGAGAAAGAGAAACAACAATTAAAAGCTAAGTTATTAGCTTCAAGACCAGTTATTCAAAATACTGGCATGCAAACTATTGATCTATCAGACTCTTTTTTACCAGAACTATTATGAAGCAACAGTGCTTGCTTACCAGAAGATCTCTGGTTTTCCTGAACTCTATTATAACCTAAGGGATTCATTTTTTCTCCAAATAGTAGCTTTCAACAACATAAACCCTAATATCGTTTTTGAACTCTTTACTTATGGTTGTTTAAATTATCTTCATGCAAGCCTCAGCCTCATCGAACTACAAAATTTTCTAGCCAACTTTAAATATGCTATTAAGCAATTCACCAAAGGATATATTTGCCTTCGATTCTTTACAATCTCCCCTGAAAAGGATGAAGAAACTATTTATCATTCCATTCACCTAGTTGAAATCACCCATGTTACAAGAACAGAATCAACTACAAAACTCCCTACTATTTCTGCAGACAAAAGCAAACACTACAAATCTTCTCCTTTTGACAAAGCCTGGATCAACTATAAATGTTCAATAGGTGCTCTAGCCATTAAACATCAGAGTGAGCATTTAATGACTAAGGGAGCAAGAACTCTGTACTATGACAATAATCTCATTCTAGTTACTACAGAAGGAGCCGAAAGTGTCTCAGTTGATGAACAATTTTTTGACTTTAGTTATGCACTAGAGCCTAAGAAATTTCTAGACAGTCCAGCTGTACGTACCAACTTTGCTGAACTTTACAAAGCAGAATAAGACAAGGGACAGAAGCAGATTTTTCTCACCTAGTCATTATATGAGACACAAGGGACCATAGCTTTATCAACTCTTATTTTTGCCGACACTACAAGATAAAGAAGATCAAGCAACTCTATCAAGAATATGAACTCTTATCTGTAAAGCTTATCTTTTTCGTTTGAAATCTTATCGTTTTAGATTCCTATGATATAAGCGCTTATGTCATAGCGCACCCTCTTCCCCTATAAATAAGGTAGCCGATTTTAGAAGGAGACATCAGCATTTGAAAGAAAGAAAATTCCTCTATAAGAAATCTCTCAAAATGTTCTAATTCCCTCTCTTTAGGGAAAGGAAAACAATTATCAATGAAATAAAGAAAAATCTTTTCTTAAAACTTTGTGTCTATAATTTTGTCATTACAACTTTGATCAAAGAGAAGATACTAACAAGGAGATGGAGAAGGTTTGAACGAGTAGGTAAGTCTCGCGTCAGGGTGGAGTAAGATGAGCGCGAAGGAGTAAGACAGATCCAACTCTTAAAGGCATAATTTCTGTGATTCAATTTTGTTTTAATAGGATTATATGATATTAAGTTTAGAGTTCCATTGGATAATCTAGTATCTGAGTACCTTTGTTAAAAATTTGATAGACCCTTTGTGTGAATCACTTTAATAATTTAAGAAATGATTTTACCGCTTTTTCCATAAAAACCACTTGACTCTCTATTAAATGATATCAAAGCCCTACCTCCAAAACTAATCTTTAACTCCAGTGCGACTATAATGAATTTATTTAAAAAACAAATTACAAGCTAACTCTAAGTTAGACAGAGATGGTAACTATTTAGCAGGACAAAGTTTTAATTTACCATAACTAAAATACTATACTCAAGAAAGAGCATGTGACTATTTAAGATATTTTAATTTAACTCCTAAAAATATTAGATAAAGTCTGTTAAATCACTATAAGAATCGATTAAACTATTTATCCACCATGCCCAAACAAGTCCATCCTATAACTATAAATTTATTAAAAGATAATATCTCCTTATTAGGAAAAACTTTTGAATATACTGTATGGTATCAACCAAATACGAACATTAACGACACTCAAATAGCATATTATACAGATAAAGAAGATTAACTGGAACCAACACCTTAAGAAAATTTGCAAAACTAGCATAATCTTATAAGGATAGCGTAGTAATTGGGTCACAAGAAACCAAAAAAATCCACGTGATCACGTACTCATTTGCTCACCCCTACCCATGTGTTACCATTGTTGGTTGTAAATTAACCCCATTGATGATCGATTAGATTGCTTTGATCAGTTGATGCCATTTTGAGTTCCATACTATTACAAGCTAATTGTCATAATTTAGTTGGCTTACCAACTAGCAACATAGTATCAATTTTGTAATCCCACCTAACATCACCAAAAATTAAGAAATATTTATCATAAAACTTTCTCATCATATTGGGTTAGTCAGTGTATACTTTTAGCATGTCATTATCTTCAGCATAATTAAAATTGGCCTACTATGACTGGGAGTGTGTAAGATGTTCTCGCAGGTAGACTTTATTCGAATAAAACTTCATCTATAATCATCGCATGTGCATAATGCAAAAACTTCACAAGTCATAATTGATTGTTAGTATTAGAGAATATTTTGATTTTAGCTAACACCATGCATTCAACTAGAACAAGACACTTAATAAGCGTCGCTTATCAAGATATATATCGTTAACTCAGTAACAATTTTTGAACAACATTTCCCAAAAGGATGTTGCATGGTTGGTTGATGGAAAGTGGGGGAATATATAAGAACCATGTCCTTCAAAAAGTCCATTGTGGTGATTATGTTCCCTCTATCATCCCTTCTCCAATCCCCCCTTCCCATTTCCAATCAAATCCAGCAACATTGAACAACAGTAGACATGAATAGTTGAGCTTATATTTTCACAACTTTTCCTCGATCATCATAAATTATGCTAACGACACATACAACATAGTTTCCCTTTGTCACAGGATTATAGCCAGAGCTTATATTCTGTTTCACATATTACGATGGACCCAATGAAGAAGAAAGAAAATGTAACATGACCACCAAACAAAGCAGTGAAAATGGGTAGCCACGTGACATTGCAACTACTTGGAACAGATTAAGAGTACTTAACAGAAGACCATAACTGATGAGATAAGCCACTGAAACTAGATGGCACACACATTTTCCAAACATAGGGATTTCATGTAACCCTAAAAGCTCCCCGGTAAAGAGCATCAAACACTTACGCAGACAATGAGCAGAAGACTATGGCAAAAAGGACAATAATAACACCAACAACCCAAAACAAGCTCTTCAGCCTCTCAACCTCTGCCCTTTTTTTTGCCTCACCACGCATGTCATCTTCATAGTTCTAGTGTTAGGAATTACGCTCATCAAGAAGCCACTTTTCTCTAAAGGCTTTTCACATAGGGGATTATCCATGACCTACTTTGCCCTATAGGAGAAGTCTAGGTCTATCAAATGAAAGTAGTCACATTAGGGTGTACAAAATTGATTAACCGGAGTTTTGATTAACTGAAATTCGGCTAATCGGTTTTTCGAACCAAGAAAATTTCGAATCTTAACTGAATCAAAATTCCGGTTAACCGAAATTTCGATTCGTCCAAACCCAAATTGTAACTAAATCAAAAAAATTTGATTAACTAATTTTTTCTAGTTCAATTACCAATTAACCATTCATAAATAATTAAAAAGTATACTTTCTTGTCCAAATTTTTCATTTTTATGTTTAAAATTTTTTATAAAAATTAAATTTTGGTTACTGTTCACAAATATAAAAAAGTGTACTTCCGTACCCAAATTTTTTATTTTATGTTTAAATTTTAAAAAAAAATTAATTTTGGTTTAGTTAACCACTAGTTAACTAAATTTTCAAGCCGTTTGAACCGTAACCGAACTGACAATCGAAATTTTTTCGATTTGGTTAACATTTGTTCAATTAACACATTTCTCGGTTCAGTTAAATTTGTTCCTTTAACTAATTTTTCGGTTTGATTTTTTCAATTTTTCGTTTCAATTTTTGGTTTCGGGTTTTTGCACACCCCTCAGTCTCATGGAATTTCATCCAGGGACACAATTTAACAACCAACTTATGTGCACATGATACCAACTTACTTACGCAGTGTCCATGCCTAATCCCTTCCAATCCCAGTGCCTAGTGACAGTTCCTTCCACATCATACCAATTTCTCCACTAACCAAGAGTGACGCTGAACTTATATTACCCAAATTCCATACGCCAATTTCATTCAAGTTTAAAAACCCAATCCCTATCCTACGTTCGTCTCTCAATCCACCCAATTCCTTCCAATCCCTTGGACCTTCCAAACCCTTTCCAATGGCAATCAATGCTACACAGTACCAACCTCCCTTGCCCACCTGCTTAGTTTACAATTGAAATTTACTCACTTCTTCCGCTGCCAATTTCGAAAGAGATGTGTGAATAGACAAAGAAAGTGTCTTAGGGTTTGGGAAGCTTCCTTTGCAAACCTCCTGGAAAACTTTTACAAGCAATGAATAGGAATAGGTATGAGGCAGGTACGAGGTAGGTGGAGTTATATCCGCACTCATATCCATTTTCAAAAGTTATCCCTATATCCACACCTATGTCCATCAGATTTTCAAAATCTATCTCACACTCATACTGATCGGGTATTTTGAATTTTATTCAGGTATATATAAATATTAAAATATAATACCTATTGGGTATAATAATTTCTTTTATCTAAATAAATTCATAAAAGTAAATTCAACTGGGTAGAATGTTATAAAGAAACACAATGTTCATTGGATTAAGTACAAAAGCTCATACTTAACTTATGAACAAAAACTGCATTTTGGAAATGATTAAAATGAGTGACACACCAAATGGGTTAAAGATTTTAGGTTTATGAGTTATGAGTCACGTAAGTTCATGTAACGGCATCCTAAATGAGCAATACAAATGGATGTATTGCATAGTTGGGGATGTGTTGCCTTATGGGGCTTTGTTTTGAAACGAATTACCAATGTTCAAAACTCAAAAACCCCACTCAACAATTTATTTTACTCTTCAAAAAAAATTTGGATATGGAGCGGATGATGCCTAACCCCGAATCCGAACCCGTACCCGTACTCATACCCATGCCTGTTTTTAGCGTACCCGCTTCATACCCTTTTTTTTCAATTTTAGTAATAATATCCACTGTAAATGGGAAGGATTTGGGGCAAATTTTTTAAATTCAGGTACAACTCTCATCCTTTGCAATGACACGTAATTCCGTGTGACAAAGACAACAACTCTTCGCAAACGAGGGCTGATTATTGTAAACAACAGTATAATGTAAATTTCTCATGATGATTGATAAATCCCAAGTTAACAACCTCAACTAACTTCAACCAACATTATCTATTTCACTTGCTTCAATTAAAAAGTACATACTTCAATCCACTTCAACCAACTTCAACCAACTTCTCACTATTTTAACCAATTTCTGCCTATCATACAAAAAAATTCAACCTACTTCAACTAAATTTACTCACTTCAATCAAATTCAACCCACTTAAATTAAAAAATATATACTTCAACCTACTTCAACCAATTTCTATTAATCTTAACCAACTTTACTCATTTATCAACTCATATTTTATAACAAAAAGGACAGACCAGAAGTTAACACGTGTAAAATGTTCGTTCAAAAGATTCAATAAAAACAAAATAATAAAATTATTGCTGAGCCAAAAACAAAAAATTAAAATAATAAAAAGGCCGTACCTTTATTCAGTTCCAGGAGTCAGCATTCAGGACACAAGGACAGACGACACTTTACATTTCCGTTGTTTGCTTTCTCTCTCTTCGTCTCCAAGTTTTTGGCAAAAGCTTCTCTCTCTACAATCTTTCCTAGTAGAAATGAGAATTTACTCCTTTTATGAAAGGGCTTCTAGAGTTTTACATGATAATCAATCTCTTTCCAAGCTGCTAGTAATAGTCACCATCAGGTACTCCCCCTGCTTCTCTTCTTTTTCAATTTTTCTGTTCTTTTGTGATTCATTATTTTTTTCCCTTTTTCTGCATCACGAAAATTGCAGGTTCGTGTTTGATTTGTCTGTTATGCATTTTGGTTCGCTGTTGGTTGCTTGATGAATTTTTCATGAATTTGTAGGTTTGAATTCAGCTCTTTCTGAGCAAAAACCGCAAGTTGATTGTTGATTTGGTCTTGTGTGTCTTCAATTTGCCTGTAATTCTTCCTTATTTGCTCAGATTCTGAGTTCTCCTTTCCAAGTCAACTGATAGTCTGATACTGATCGCAATTACTGATGATCTATCATATTATTGATGAAAATTCACTGGATCTGGATTGGTTCTGGTTTGTTGATATTATTAGCTGGATTAGAAGTCAGGGTTCTGTTTGAGTGCTGATATATGAGAGGTAACTCATTGGAAGCTCTTCATTGAGTTCTAGTTAGAGGTTTTTTTTTTTTTTTTTTAAATTAATAAATGAGTTCTGATTACAGGATTGGTTTAGCTGAAATGGGAGTAGCTGAGTAAGGATCCAATTCGAGAGTGATTTTAAGTATGTAAGCCTAGACTTAAAGTTCTGATCAAACTTAGGGTCTGATCTTTTTAACTTATCATAAGTAACTATTGATGATCAGAGTTGATCAATGTTGGTCACTGTTGATGAATGTTGGTTGATGTTGATGAGTTATGAGTGCTAAATATTAAGAAAATATAATCAGAAAATATGAGTAAGTGCTGATCAGCGCTAATGAGTGCTCATCAATGTTGATGAGTGCTCATCAGTGTTGATGATACTATGATAAGTTAAAAGAAGGGGACTTTAAAGTTATTGGATCATGTGACTATGCTTCTTATGCATAGTGCAGCAGGCTAGGCATCTTGGGAGGCGGATTATTCAGTGATCATGAAGCCTTTTGGACTTAACCTTGCTCTGTATTACGATATTATGAAAAAGCGACTGATCTAGAAAGAGTTTCGATCTGATTCTTGATGGATTTGCATGTCACAATTGCAGCGATTTTCAACGTGTTTCTGTTACTTTGTGATTCTTTATGGTGCTAGTGTTTTCATTGATTTTCGGTTTTGGGGATCTGATTAATGATGTATTTTCCTCTGCTATTTGGACTATTTGTTTTACGTGAAGTACCCATGTCAAACACTTGAAATTCCAATGTGTATATGAACAATTGACTATTCATTTTGTCTTAGGAACACGAATTTTTTAGAAATTGTGAAGCTCAACAGCACGGCATAGACACCCATGTCTAACACTCGACACCGTCGTGTATATGGTCAAGTCGGTGTAGCACCTTATTTTTCATAACTGCTGGTTGCTCACCCAATTTATTAATCAGTTTATCTCTACAGCGGAGCCGCTGGTGGAAGCCTTTTGGCTTACTCAGATTCGGAGCCACCTGATGCTGCAAATTCTGTTGCTTCAGTTGAAACTGAACGTATGAAAAGGAAGGTGGTGGTACTTGGAACTGGTTGGGCTGGAATCAGTTTCATGAAGAACTTGAAAAATCCTTCATATGATGTTCAGGTTATATCCCCTCGTAATTACTTTGCATTCACACCTCTACTACCAAGTGTCACTTGTGGTACAGTGGAAGCTCGAAGTGTTGTCGAGCCAATTCGCAGAATTGTTAAGAAGGTATAGAAACAGGCAGAGTTTGGGTAATTTTCAATTTGCTAAATTGAACTTAGTATTGTTATTCTGTTAAATTCAGGGTAGTGACATTCTTTGGTCTGTCTTTTTTCCAGAAAAATGTTGATGTTCACTTCTGGGAAGCTGAATGCGTCAGCATTGATCCTGTGAACAAGAAAGTAAACTGCAGATCAACTCAGAATGCTGATTTCGACAAGAAAGCTGAATTTTCTGTGGACTATGACTACCTTGTGATTGCTGTTGGAGCACAGTCCAACACATTCAATGTTCCTGGTGTGGAAGAGAATGCCTATTTCTTGAAGGTGAATGCATCAGTGACTGACATTATCTTGCCAGTGTCTACTGAAGCATAGACTACTACCGTGCACTGTGCTCTCAAGAAACTTCCATTTGGAAGATTAGTTTGTTAGAAAGGACAAAGCTTTTGCTGATTCTTTTAATCCACATATGTAGGAGGTAGAAGATGCTCAAAAGATCCGTCGCGGTATCATTGATTGCTTTGAAAAGGCTGCCCTTCCGACCCTCACTGATGAGGAGAGGATGCAAATTCTTCATTTTGTAGTTGTTGGCGGTGGCCCAACTGGTGTAGAGTTTGCTGCAGAGCTTCATGATTTTGTCACTGAAGATTTGGTGAGATTGTATCCCAAGGTCAAAGAGCTTGTAAAAATAACGCTTCTAGAGGCAACAGATCATATTTTGAATATGTGAGGGCTTCTTCATTAATGTCTCTAGTTCTTTCTTTTTGTTTATGATCTTGAAATTTCGTAGTGTCACATGCATTTTCTGATAATTTGCCACATTGTCTATATGAAATAATATTGTTCTCTGTGCATTCCTGGAATTCATACATCTGGACAATGATACTGATTACAATCAAGAAGTTCTAGGGAATAATGAAGCTACGTCAATGCTTCCAATTTTCTGGAGAAATAGTGAAATGTTACCCATTTTTATGGCTACAAAATTGTGAGCCTGTTAACTGTTGTTAAATCTTTTGCTGATTCTTCAGAGGGTGTTCTTCAGAGTTACTGAAGCGTTAGCATGCTGTAGGCTCTATTCATGTTTTGGGTCTGTTTGTTTGCAGGTTTGACAAAAGAATTACTGCATTTGCTGAAGAGAAGTTCCACAGAGATGGTATAGATGTCAAAACTGGGTCAAGGGTTACAAAAGTGACTGACAAAGAAATAAGTACCATAGCTCTCAAGAATGGTGGGGAAGTATCCTCAGTGCCATACGGAATGGTGGTCTGGTCTACAGGCATTGGAACTCGTCCTGTGATAATGGATTTCATGAAGCAAATAGGCCAAGTATGTTTTTTTTAGTTTTATATAGAAACTTCAAATGAAATGTTTATGAAAGATGTGCTTGGTGAGATGTGTGATTTGATCTAAAGAAATTTAATGTTTGTTCAACTGCAGTCGAACAGGCGTGCATTGGGAACTGATGAGTGGCTGAGAGTGGAGGGATCTGATAACATCTATGCAATGGGTGATTGTGCAACTATAATCCAGCGTAAAGTGATGGTATACCTAGCCAGCTTCTGCAATTGCCTGAGATGAAAAATTGCTTCGTGTGAAACATTACCTGCATTCACAAGTCATCTGCCAGACAATAGAAAATTTTCCTGTTTAGCTTGATGGTCAGCAAAGTGTCGTTGGTAAATCAATTAGACACACTTGGTAAATGGGGCAAAACTTTTCTGGTTAAATGACTTAACTGGAAATCTCATTTCCTGCCCTGAATTTTATTCATCATGATGTGGTACTTTCATGTCTCTCGTATGTGAAACTGTTCTATGCAGGGCTACCTCTTGCACTGCTCACTTCCTGGGAAGATAACCCTTCCCCCCTCTTCCCACGAAGATTCCTGAGTTTTTGAAAGGCATATAGAAAGTTTATCTACCTTGCCTAGGTCATTTTATTTGCAATTGAATATGATATAATGCTGAAGTACTGCCTTTGCCACTGTCACGATTATGGGTGGTTAAGAACAACCTGTTCTTATCCTGTCTCCAGTGAGGAGTATATACGTCAACATTGAAGAAAAAGATTACTTTTAGTGCCTCAAATTTCTTTATTCTGCTGTTTGTTAATGACTGCGCCCTCCAGCCTAAATAATTGAATTTGGGTTCTTTGGTGAAAATTATTATTTCCTGGAAATTATTTGCTAAACTGTCCTCTAGTTCTTTGCGTACAGAGTAATAGATAGCCAACCCTTTTAAATATGGGGTCCACTTGAAATGCTGTATACAAAGCTCTGTTGCTTATTTTGGGATGAATCAGCCATTGTCTTCAGGCTTGCCGTAGCTATATAATTGATGAGAACGCCAAACACAAGAAGAAAGATATATAGATATAGAAGAGTCACGCTAAGTCATTTTCTATCCAGTTGCAGTAGTATAGGCATATATGCATACATACATGCAGGCATACATACATACATACATATACATGTATGTGTGTGGGTGTTTTTGGGGGGGGGGGGGGGGCGGGGCAGGCGCGCGTGCGTGTGTAAGTGCGTGTCTACACACACACCCCCCCCCAACACCCACACCCACACACATCCCCACACCCACACACACACACAGACACAAAATGTATCCATTGAGAACTGAGGGTTAAATTAAGAACTAAGAACTTTGAACCAGTGCCTTTTTCTTTTCATCCAAGTGTCATAATGTAGGCATGTCGCCCCCTCCCCCCAACACACACCTCTTTTCCAACCCTCCAAGCTCTCTGACACCATCGAAGCACCATTGACAACCAGGCATTTGGGCCAAATGGGGCGCGGGGTTTATCGGCGACCGCAGACCCCACTGGGGTTCGCTGCCCATAAAAAGTTGCGTTAGATTTTGGTTGCTAGAGAACTCGTCAGCAACCCCTAATCTGCCCCAATTTCTCCCCCCGTCCCTCCCCTTCTCAGACATTTCCGGTAAAATTAAACTATTTCTGACATAGAGTTGATGCTGCCCGTTGTTTCTTGCATGTTCTTAGCGTTTTTCAAAGCTGTCGGAAAACAAAAACTTTGCGATTGGTAGCATGGAGAGAGAGACAGAGAGAGCCAGACAATGCCGCCATTAGCTTCGCTAGCGGACGATGAACATTGTTCAGAACTCCCTGCCGGCCGTTAAAGCCCATGGCGACCGCAGTTGGCCTCAGGAACGTGGTTGTCAGCGGTTGTTTTTAGGGCCCCAGAAACGCTCGAATGATTTCTGGCCAAACGACAGCCCCCAGAGAGCTCGCCCTTCGATGACGATACCCAAGTAGTGTTTGCTGTCCGTCGGTGAGCCCTGTGGAGGTGATCGTCGGACCCTGACGCTAGTCGCAGGCATTTGGACTACTAGGCAGCAATGAATCCTGAAGTCTGGATGAGAGGAGGAGGGGGGTGAGCCGGGCAGTGGGGCTATGCATGGACACGGCACAATCGTAACTATCAGATGAAAAATTATTGGTGTAGACATAAAGTTCTTAGTTCCTATTCTATCTACTAGTTCCTCATGAAGAACTCCAACTTTCAATTAGAACTAAGAACTCTTAACTGTAGATGTTGATTTTTAATCTAAAGGATGAGATTATGCCACATCATCCACACTAGTCCAACCCAAACCCCGTCCCCAGCCACCAATGCTTGTGGAGCACCAGCCACTACTCCAGCCTTAGCTATCACTGGCGGGGAAGTTCACGGACCACAAGCAACACCCTCTAGCCTTGCCGATGGCCGGAAAACGCTGGACGCAATTCTCCTGTCACTGGTGGTCACCGATGAACCTGGTGGTAGTCGCCACTCCTCATTGGAAGTCCTGACTAATTACATGCTCGCTCAAGTTTTCACTAATTTCGTCGGCCATGGTCCCCCATATTCGTGCCAGTTTGCCCCGATAACTGCATATTTGACCGATTTTTATGTGTTTTGCTGCCGGAAGAAACCCCCCCCCAAAAAAAAAAAAAAAAACCCCTAGGGAATAGCCAATTGAATCTGGGCAAGATCAACCCAACCCAAGGGTAGCTTCGATTTTCCGGCGATGAGATTTGCAATGAAGACATCATAAGTGGATGAGTAAGTTAATGAACATCAACAGTTGGCCACCGGTGACCAAGGTGTTCGTTGATGGTTGGCAGGCGGGACCAAGGTGCTAGCTTGGTGGAAGAGATGGTGCTGTTGAGAAAGGCAGGAGAGAGGCGGGGGGGGGGGGGGATGGAGTGTTGACTGACATGGCACTATGTTATCACTTGGATCATATTTGGAGGACTAGGATTAATAGTTACTAGTTCTGATTATAACTAGGAGTTCTCAGTGCATTGTCATGATTTTTCGGACTTGTTTCTTTCCTCAGTTAAACAATAATTAAGTAGAATAGTTTTTGATATGGTTCTCTCTTTCTTTTACCACTTAATGCATGGAAATTGTTCATTACCTAGCCCTTGCCAGAACTTTGCTCTTGCCGTGCTCTCTCGCTAATCTGATCTTTTAATTTGCCCCACTGTCTTCAGGAAGACATTGGAGACATATTTAAGAAGGCAGACAAGGATAACTCAGGAACTCTGACTGTGAAAGAAATGCAAGCAGTTGTTGATGACATCCTAGAAAGATACCCCCAAATTGAGCTTTACCTAAAAAGCAGGCAAATGAAGAGCATTGTTGATCTGATGAAGGATGCCAAAGAAGATGCTAAAAAGGAATCAATTGAGTTGGACATTGAAGAATTCAAATCGGCTCTTTCTGAAGTGGACAGTCAGATGAAAAACCTTCCAGCAACTGCTCAGGTGCAGCTTCAATAATTGATTTATTTAAATTAATGCCTATATGTGTCTACAGATGGGTTGGTTTCATGCTGTTGACGGACATTGAAGGTTGCTGCTCAGCAAGGCGCCTATCTAGCTGACTGTTTCAATCGTATGGAACAATGTGAGAAAAACCCTGAAGGTCCCATCAGAATCAGAGGAGAAGGTCGCCATCGGTTTAAACCCTTCAGGTAATCTACTGTGCCCTGTCCCTATTCAGTTCTCACTTGGGGGGAAGAACCTCCACATGAGAGTTTTGTTACCATACATTGAACTTGTTGGGATTAAACCGGCTCTAATATCACATTTTGAAAACGGAAGCACAGCAGAAAACTTAGCCACACATGTACACACGATAAGAGAAGGAACAACGCACAATTCAACATGGAAAATCCGTCCATATTGAGGGGAAAAGCTATGATCGGAAGCAACCGATAGTATCCGCTGTAATAAGAAAAGATAGATTACAACTTGGTATATTCACAACTGTAAAACACCCTCAATCTCTTCTAGCTAGTGTTTGAGTCAACCCTCGCACTCGCGAATCTCCTTTCCCCCTCCACAGTACACTCATGAATCTCTTTCCCCCCTCCACAGGGAAAACCAGAAAATAAGGGAGGGAGAAAGAAGGAAAGTGAGAGAGAGGAAGGAGAGATTTCATTCAAAATTTCCATAAGACTTTCCCCTTACAATTGCCAGCTTATAAAACAGTAAAATGGTCTCTCTCTTACCTCTAACAACCCCTTGCAAGTGGGTCCTTACTAACAAACTCTAACGGCCATCCTTTTATTTAGGCGCCTCTCTTCTTCTCATGCTACTCACGTGCCTCTACTAATCAGCACATAACAAATGCCTTTCCCTATGAAAAGCTTGCCCTCAAGCTTCCAAGTTGAAGTTTGGAAATTTAGCCTCGATTTCAGCGTATAACTTCCAGTTAGCCTCTTCCTTTGGACAATTAGACAACTGTATTAGCAAATAAACCACAGCTTTGTTACCCTTCTTACCCAACCTCCGAGCTAGAATAGTCACAGGCTCAGCAGCTAGCATACCCAACTCGTCAACATCAGGTACAACTCCCAACACTGCAGGAATAGTACCCACAAATTTCTTCAGTAAGGAGACATGAAAGACAGGATGTATTTTTGGTTGAGCAGGCAACTGTAATCTGTAAGCTATTGGTCTCACTCGAGTCAGGATGGGGAAAGGTCCAAAAAACTTAGAACCAAGTTTCTGATTTAGCCTGAGAGCAACAGAATGTTGCCTGTACCGTTGGGGCTTGACAAAAACCTATTCTCCTACCTCGAACTGCTTGTCAATCCTATGTGTGTCATCTTGTTTCTTCATTCTCTGCTGAGCACGAGTTAGGTGATGCTTGAGCATCTCAATACTCTCTTCTCTAGCCTTCAAGCTTTTATCCACAGCTTCTACCAAGCTATCACCAGACACATAGGGAATATGGAGGGAAGGTGGTTGACCATAAACTACTTCATAGGAAGTAAGTCCAATGGCAGAATGCCAGTTGGAATTATACCACCACTCTGCAAGGGGTAACCACAGGGTCCATTCCTGGGGTCCATTCTTGAGGCCTTTCTCCTATCATGCACCTCAAATACCCTTCTAGACTTCTACTGACCACCTTAGTTTGACCATCACTCTGAGGGTGGTAAGTTGTTGACATATGCAGTGACACTTGCTGAAGCCTGAAGAACTCTTGCCAAAACTAAGTAAGGAAAACCTTATCTCGGTCACTCACTATGGTTTTTGGAATCCCATGGAGCTTAAAGATGTTGTCAAAGTAGAGTTGAGCCACAGTCACAACTGTGAAAGGATGTGAAAGTGAAAGAAAATGGGCATACATATTTAATCTGTTCACCACCACCAATATAGTGTCTTTTCCTCTGGATTTAGGTAAACCTTCAACAAAGTTCAAGGAGATGTCTACCCATATTGCCCCTGGAATAGGCAAGGGTTGCAGCAACCCCCCAGGCGCTAAAAGCTCTGCTTTATACCTCTGACAGATTGAACATGACCTTATATAGTTTCTGATATCCTTGCTGAGACCTTTCCACCAGAACATGCAGGACACCCTTTTTACAGTTATAGCCACACCAGAATGGCCTCCAAAATAGGAATCATGGAAAAGCTTGATAATGTGGGAGTGTAATGCAGCATCATTTCCCTCCACCACTATTCCATTCTTGTACAACAGTCCTTGAGAATAGGAGTACTTAGGGACAGACTCTCCATTATTCAGCCTATTAATAATTACGTGAATGTTGTCATCTGTCAACCAAGATTGCTTAACTTGTTCCAACAATGTTGAATCAATAGAAGATACTGTCATAGCCACTAATTGGGCTGCAGGCACTCTAGATAAACCATCTGCCACCATGTTCTCCTTACCTTTCTTGTAGCATATCTCATAATCAAAGCCATTTGCTTTGAAATGCTGTGGTAATCTTCTGCTCCATCAGATATTTTAAACTAAAATGGTTAGTCTTGATCACAAAGTGTCTCCCCAACAGGTAAGGATTTCTCCACTGCTAATACTACTGCCATAAACTCTTTTTCATAAGTGGATAATGCTTGGTGTTTAGGAGATAAAGCCTTGCTGAAGTATGCAATAGGATGGGAGTTCTGCATAAGAACTGCCCCAATACTCCCACCTGACGCATCAGTTTCCACCACAAAATCCTTGGTGAAATCTGGCAAAGCAAGCATAGGGGCTGTCACCATAGCTCTTTTCAAAGCTTCAAATGCCTTCTGGGCTTCATGACTCCACTCTAAGGAATCCTTCTTGAGGAGGGCTGTCAAAGGTTTGCTAATTTGGCCATATTGCCTAACAAATCTTCTGTAATATCCAGTCAGTCCCAAAAATCCTCTTAGTTCCTTGATGGTCTTATGTGCTGGCCATTCTGTCGTAGCAGATATCTTCTTAGGGTCAGTGGAGACCCCATTTATGGTGATAACATGGCCAAGATACTCTACTTGTGTCTTCCCAAAGTTACATTTACTCTTTTTGGCAAAAAGAGTATGTTGTCTCAAGACCTCAAAAGCTGTCTTCAAATGGCATAAATGCTGCTCATGAGTAGGACTGTATATCAGAATATCATCAAAAAATACCAGTATGAAATCCTTAAGTAAGGCTTGAAAATGTGGTTCATAAGAGCTTGGAAGGTAGAGGGTCCATTGGTCAATCCAAAGGGCATCACAAGAAAGTCATAATGATCCTCATGTGTTCTAAATGCAGTTTTTGGCACATCTTCTGGGTGCATCCTCACTTGCCAGTAACCATACCTCAAATCAATTTTAGAGAAATAAGCAGCCCCAAACAACTCATCCAACAACTCCTCCACCATTGGAATTGGAAATTTATCAAGGATAGTGTGTCTATTAAGTTGTCTATAATCCACACAAAGTCTCCATGTTCCATCTTTTTTCTTGACTAATACAATGGGAAATGAATGAGGGCTTTGAGAAGGTCTTACAACCCCAGCTTCTAGCATCTCTTTGATAGTTTGCTCAATCACATCTTTTTGCAGGGCTGGATACCTATAGGGTCTGATATTTATAGGTGCAATGCCCTCCTTGAGAGTGATCTTGTGGTTATGGCTTCTGTGGGGAGGGAGAGACCTTGGTTCTTCAAAAATATCTGCATAGTCCTGCAACAATTGAGCCAGTTGAGGATCCTTTACCTCAGTTTGCCCCAAAGCCAAATTCAGCTGTACAGGTGCAAGATGCATTGCAAATAGTTGTACTGCCTGGTTCAAAATTTTCTAATTTTTTCCTTTTGTCCATCCATCCTCAGTCTTCTTAATACCTTGCAATAAATGCTTTCTTCCCTTATGGAAAAATTCCATGGTTGAATCTTCAAAATTCCAAAGGATGGGCCCCAAAGTAGAAAGCCATTGTATCCCTACAACCATATCACAGCTTCCCAAGGGTACAATGTAAGCATCAGTTGTGAACTCAGTTATGCCTTCAGTTTCTATTAAGGACCATGTAAATCCTCTACACAAGGTTTGGCATTCTAACTGGGCTCCATCAGCTACTGCAACCACCAATGGAGGAATTTTCAACGGCTCACATCTCAGCCTCTTAGCTGTTGTAGCATCCAGGAAGTTATGAGTACTTCTTGAGTCTATCAATATGTGTATGAGTTGAGAGCCAACTCTCCCTGTAACCCTCATAGTCTGAAAGGAATTTACACCCTGCAGAGCTTGTAATGATATGAGTGGCTGCTCTTCATCCTGCAATTTGGGGGGGGGGGGGGGGGGGGCTTATAGTCTCCTCCCTCATTTCCTCATGGCCTTCCTCCCATTCTCCATCCTCCATGATCTCCAGCCTGTACGCTTACCCATTACACTTGTGTCCAAGAAAATATCTCTCATCACAAAAAAAAACACATGTTGGCCCATTTTTCATCAATTTCCCTAGGGGTTAAGGTCCTCCTAGGCTTAGAAGTAACAAAGCTAGTGCTGGACACAGTACCTCTAGAGCAAGTTTGGCTCCCTGTATTGCTGTTTTGGGGGGAAAATCTCGAAAAGGTAGGGCCAATGATCCCCCATTTGATCCCCTGTAAGATGTAAAGCTTTTAGCAAGGGTAGGAGGTTTATCCAGGATTGGCTTATTTCTTCTGGTTATAGAAGCAAGGGTAGCCTCTTGCGGCTTAGCCAAACAATAGGCTTCATGTAGACTTGCAGGTTTAAACACTCTAGTCCCACACTGTATTTCTTCACATAATCCACTCAAAACAACTAACAGCTTGAGCTACTGATAAGTCAACTCTATTCAATAGCACATCAAATTTCTAGTGATACTGAGCCACACTTCCCAGCTGTTTAAGCTTCATCAATTCAGGTAAGGGGTCATCAAAGGGTCCAGCTCCAAATCTAGCCAGTATAGCCGTTTTATACTTCCCCCACCCAGGCCATACTCCAGTGGCAAATCCTTTGATATAAGCTTGATGCCAAATCAGTGCCCTCCCAGACAAATGTATAGAGGCAATTTTAACCTTCCTATTTTCTCCGATTGCATCTAACTCAAAGAATTGCTCACATTTATAAATCCAACCTTGAGCATCATCTCATTCAAACTTTGAAAATCAATACGAGATAATCTAGACAGATTATTACCTCCAGCAGCACCAATATCATTTGCCCGATTCGATAATTGCATCACTTGCATACTCAATCCAGTGATCAATTCCCTCAGATGGGTATGAGCTCGTTCCTAAGCGCAGCCAACTGGCCATTGATCAACTCAGACTGATTGTTGACCTGGTTCTGCAGATCTTTAATGGACTGCTGCAATTGTTGCTGTACATCATCAATGCGAGGCATGATTGCCTACTATAACTCGCAGGTGATTTATGTAAATTGATTCAGCAATTTGGAGGGGTATATGTGTTAGGCCAAGGAATCAACACCTCTGATACCAATTTGATGAGACTTTCCTGAATTGGGCAGGTATATCACAGGGAAAACCAGAAAATAAGGGAGGGAGAAAGAAGGAAAGTGAGAGAGAGGAAGGAGAGATTTCATTCAAAATTTCCATAAGACTTTCCCCTTACAATTGCCATCTTACAAAACAGTAAAACGGTCTCTCTCTCTCACCTCTAACAACCCCTTGCAAGTGGGTCCTTACTAACAAACTCTAACGGCCATCCTTTATTTAGGCGCCTCTCTTCTTCTCGTGCTACTCACGTGCCTCTACTAATCAGCACATAACAGGTTGTTCAGGGTACACCCTACAAATCCCAAACCTCACATAATTGCTCAGGACCTCTGCATTTGATCAAGAGGATACCAACCACACTCAAGAATCCACATTGGGTCAAGAGGGTCCCTCTTTCACTTTCTGGGATGATTTCAATTAACACCAACGAGCATTATTTATACTTTGTAAACTTACCAAATACTTGGCCCCATGAAGCCTTGTTCTCCAAGCAAATAATCCAACAAGGAGTTGATTAACAAGTCAAGTACTTGGCGCCAATTGTTTCCAAAACTCAACCCAATTTTTGCTATCCAAGTCCACTGCCATTGTGCTAACACAAATCGGAATCTTGCCAAAATAAAAAAGTTGGGACTTTTTTTGCTAATGATCCAACATCGTCTTCGTTTTCCCTTTTTCTTCTCTTTCTTTATTTCTTTTCATCATTTTTGTTTCTTTCTCTTTGTTTTTCCTTTTTTTCTCTCTTCTTTTTATCAGAAATTAACAAAAACCTAATTAATATAATTTTTGAGTTGGACCAAATCCTACAAATCTCCCCATTCAATCCAAAAATATGTCAACCACATGCTCATTGTGGTAGTTGTGTTGACTCTCGAAATTATGTCAACCATATGCTTCAATTTGATCCATCAACTTGCAAAACATTACATTTAACTTCAACTCTTCAATCTCTTCAACAATGACGATCAACAAATGACATCAACATGTGGAAACAACTTCACCTCTTCTTCACCTCCGCACACCGATCACGACTATGTTGTTGCAGCCTCTCATCTTCTTTTGTGTGTCTTGCATAGATATGCTCCTGTCCCCATTGGTCGCAACCAAGCTCTGATACGAGTTGTTGAGATTAAACCCGTTCTAATTTTACATGTTGGGAAAAGGAACCGTAATAGAAAATCTAGCCACACACTTAGACATGACAAGAGAAGGAACAACATACAATTTAACGTGGACAATCCCTCACATAGAGGGGAGAAACTACAATCGCCAACTGATAATATCTACTATAATGAGAAAGGATATATTACAACTATCCTCTAGTAGTGTCTAAGTCACCCCTCACATTCACGAATTTATCTTCCCCCTCCACCATATACTCCCTCAGGGCTTGTGGTGAACGGGGTACAACCCACAAATTTCCGGCGTTGCACAATCACTCAAAATCTCGTATTGGGTATCAAGACCCGACATTGGGTCAAGGGGATCCTCTCTCACTTTTTGGAATGATTTCAATATATCAACGAGCATTAGCATTATTTATACTTTGTAAACTTACCAAATAGTTGGCCTCTAGGAAGACTGAGTTGTTTCCAAAACTAAACCCAATTCTTGCTTTCCATATTCAAGTTCACCACCATTGTGCTCGCACAAATTGGAATCTTACCAAAATGAAACTTTCCTACTAATGATCCAACGCAGTCTTCCTTTTCCGCTTTTCTTCTCTTTCTTTATTGCTTTTCTTCATTTTTTTCTTTCTCCTTTTTTTCTTTTTATTTCTTTCTCTTCTTTCTTTTAACAGGTTAACAAAAACCTAATTAATTTAATTTTGGGTTGGACCAAAATCTACACAAAAAACTTGGTGTGATACAATGGTGCCTCTTATTTCCGTTTGCCTTAGCCTTCCACATTGGTGCTTGACATTGAGGTTATCCTTGTGGAATTGCATAATGTACTAGTCCCATGAACAGCTGCTCGCTTCCTCCTCCCCCCCCCCCCCAAAAAAAAAACCCAAAAAAAAAACACACAAAAAGGACTGTTTTTATTATAGCATTGTGCAAATCGTCAACATTGCTGGAGGTCTGGGATAGAGGCTGTAAATTTGCAAGATTCTTGTGTTACAGGTCTTTATTCAATTGACGTTTTAGGGGAAAAAGCTTAAAAATCAGTGGTCCGCATTTGACTTCATCTTCATGTTATCCGGTTGCCGGTGTTTTCCATTCACAAAGTTGGAATGGAACTGAATCAGGAATGAAACAAAGATATGTTTGGTCCAACCTATCAATGAGAGAATTTGAATTGAAGGATACGGTTTTCTGTAAGTGAGGGGGAAGGAGAAGTTTACTCAAGGTTTTAGTGATTCTTCAAGAATTTGATTCCAATTTAAAACACATGAACCGAGCATGAAGTATCGAAATTAATGATTTAATTCTCATATAATGATTAAAAAAAAAGATTAACCAAATGCTTCATTAGTGGTATAGAGCGTTAAAGGCTAAACATAGCTGTAACGACTTGGGAACTAGTAATCTAATTCAGGTTGTGATTCTGAAGGCATCCTAGATCACACGAGCAAATGAGAAATGCCAAACAATATTCTGACTTGATGACTTAACTTTCATGGGGGTCTCGGTTACAGGTACCGGCATCTAGGGCAATTTGCTCCCCTTGGCGGAGACCAAGCAGCAGCCCAGCTCCCTGGAGACTGGATTTCAATTGGCCATAGCACCCAATGGCTATGGTATTCTGTCTATGCCAGGTACTCACTTTCTTTTCTTTCTTTTTTCTTTTTTTTAAAAGACTTCCTCTCTTACCAGGACTTCAATTCTATCTGGATTATAAAAATTAACGATGTAACACTGACAATATCGCCCAACCCCCCCCCCCCCCCCCCAAAAAAAAGCAAGCAAGTGAGCTGGCGGACTCGGGCATTGGTGGTTGGAGACTGGATGAGGCGTTTCCTGTTCGGAAGGGACTCCAGTCGCATTTAGACGTTAACACATTGATGAATGATGCTAGCAACTGGAAGTCCCGCATTTTGTTTTTGGTTTTCTTAATTCTACTCTTGTTCATAGAAATGATCGGTCGGATGTATTTATATGGCAATCTTGAATGCATAAGGTTCGTGTCATACTGTAAAAATGTTTTTAGAGGTCTTTAATCGAAAATTGTGGCAACTAACCAGTGGAAACGTGTTAAATTTTTATATATCAATTGGGTCTTCAACAAAGAGTCATGTATATAAGCTCAAATGAGGTTCAATCCCAAAATCAATGGGCAATAGATGGAGTAGCTCACAAGCTCATATACATACTTAAGCCCTTTAATTTCATCAATGTGGAAACAATACCCACTATCATATTTTTTGAATTTTATCAATGTGGGACAATACTCACTTTTATACTCCAACACGCTTCCTCACGTGTAGGCTAATAAAAAGGTCCAACACGTGCACACAATTTTAATCAAACAGGGATGGTGGCAAATTAAGATCGAGTATCTATTTTGATACAATGTTAAATTTTTATATATCAATTGGGCATTCAACAAAAAATCATGCATATAAGTTCGAATGAGGTTTTATCTCAAAATCAATTGGCAATAAATGGAGTAACTCATAAGTTTATGTACATGCTTAAGCTCTTTAATTTCATTAATGTGGAATAATATTTACTATCATATTTTTTGAATTTTATCAATGTGAAATAATATTTACTTTTATATTCCAACAAAACGAGTGATGTTTTTTGATGTAAAGGGTGGAAAACACAGTGGGATGCAATGACCAAGCTGGGCTGTTGCGGAACGTGCTTTTGTTTGCTTTGCAATGTACGGTTGGACCAATTGACCAAATGGCTTGGACATTGTGAATGGACGGCCTAACTGTTATTGTATAAATGGGCCTCATGCTGGGTTGACCCACCTGTGGCTAAATTCTCGAGTTTTAATCAGTACCTTGCTGCTGGTTTCTCTTGTTTCTTTTTTTGGTGTGTATATACGGCACAGCGGTTAATATGAACGAAATTTAAACTCAGGTTTTTTGATAATAACCTTAAAAGACTACCAACTGGTTTAGCGAATTATTTGTGTGATGGTTCGTTTGAGTATGGTAATAATTTATAGAACTTTAAATTTTGAAAATGTATGTTCTACCTTTCACCTCTCCGTCGTGTCTCAGACCATAATTTTGCATCCTCATTTGGCTCTCTTTTCTTGATTTTTGAGGGTCCTACTGGCCTCCTAGTTAGCGATAAGCATTTTTTACTTTCTTTTATCCAATTATTTAGGGGTTTTTTAAAATCAATTTTTCCTCATTATGGGAGTTTCCTTATGGAATTTGGTCTTTCGCCTTTTATGCGAGTTATTTCTCACTATTTGTTTCTCGTTGTAAGGGTCATTTCTTTTCTAACTGTTTGTGGGAGTTATTTCTCTTAACTATTTTGTAAGTTTTTTTGGACCGATGATTCAGTTAGAGAGCTTTATTGATATTTTATAAAGTAAATTGATCTTCCTTCATCTTTTGGATCATTGATTTTGATTCGAAGTTATTCAAATAAAGGCTCATGTAACTCAATCATGATCATATTGTATCACACAGATACTTGTCTTATGAAGTTGTAATATAGCTCACCTATGCTAGGGAAGGATGACTTGAAATAGGAGGGCTAGTGGATTATGGCTCCAACCTAGACTTGCCCAAATTAAACGGCTTCTGTCGAATTAGATCGGACTCAACATATCTTAATAGGGTGGGGTCCAAGTGGTTTCGGTTGGATTTGGGTTCGAGTTTGAGAAATGAATACTCAGACCTGCTCTAGGGTCCACTTAAAATCTGATAATATTTTATTAGAAAAAAATAGCAATGAATATTAAGTTGCTAACTCTATAAATTGAGAGGGTTTACCTTTTCAACTTGGTAATAGCAAAACTTCTTTCAGGGCCGGCAAAAAAAATCGTATTAGTTTAAAACCCGCAAAATCTGCCTCAATGGGTATTGATATGGATGGTGAAAATGGGAAAAAAAGTAAGTAAGAGGCGGGTATTGCTAAAATAGGTATGGATATGGGTATGAGTCTGGGTATGTCCTACCTGCCCCATACATGCCCCATACCCGTTTTATCAATACCCGCTCCGTACCCGCCCCATATCTACTCCATATAAAACCCGTACATGTTTGTTTAAAGTTCTAATTTTTTGGTTGTACTTGGATATTTTACTAATTACTTTGAGTTGTACGGCATTCAAGACTTTGAAGACATTTTGTTAGAAACTATAATTGTCAAGTGGTAATTTATTGGATTGATTAGTAAATATTTAGTTGTATTCGACGTGATAAAATATGTTGCTAGAAACTTGGGGGGTTAATGTGACATATTAGCTATTTGATGTCGATATGGGTACAAAATAGGTTTGATTCTTTTTTGTCTATATGTACCCGAATAAAACCTGCATACCTGCTATATCCAGCAGGTATGGGTATGGGTATAGCTTTACAACACCCAATGAATATAGGTGTGGGTATGAGTATTAATTTTGAAAATAAGTACAGGTGAGGGTATGGCTAAACCCGCCCTGTACCCACTCCATGCCACCCCTAGATACTACCCTTACTTTTTTCAGTCAAATTTAGGCAGCATATCTTACAAAATTTTAGATCTTTATCGACCGAATCTATTATGGAAATTGTGTTAATTAGTTGCGTCATGGACCTCATGGTATATGCTTATTCCTTTTTTAAAAAAATTAATTTGACCAAAAAAAAAATTGGCAACAAAAAAAAAAGGCACAAATTGGAAACAAACAAGGTTAAGCACAAATGAATCCATGAATTCTATGCCTCGATGGTTAACGCTGATTTGAGCTCCGTTTGGCTAGATTGAACCCAACTGTGGTTCGATCTGAATTCTTAGCTGGGTTGATTTGGCTCAAATACTTTTCATGTGGAGCTTGACTTTGTTAAAGTTATGATATTTAGGTTAGTTGGCGGTTCAGTTAAACTTATTATTTCTTTTCAAAAGGATGCCAAAATAGGTTATGTATAAATTTTTTATTGATCTGGACATCTATCGAGTATTGACATTATCCATATACTAGTGTTAGATCCCTTATTTTAAACTCCATAGATCGTTCATATACTAGTGCATCACTATTGCATAATGCACTCTCAATTAGTTGTGATTACTTAGTCTACTTCAGATTTCAAATCAAATCTCGACATACACATTCTTGTCTACAAACATTGTAATGATTATAAATTAAAAAGTAGGCAGATTTTTTTATTAAATTACACCCGATAAAAACTTACTATGCATTTTTGAGACATAGAATGAGAAAATTTTCACTCATAAACAATCACTTACGGATGACCCAGGATCCTGGTTTCTTGAAAAGAATGTTAGGATCAGTTTCCTAATATATTTCGCTTACAAGGAACATTATATGAGAAGAAAAAAATATTTCGTAATTTAATTGTTTAAATTGCTAGTCAATACTCTTGAAATAGAAGTGAGTAACAAGCAAATGAGTACGATTTTAGACAATATTAGTTGAATGTCTAGCTAACTTTTCTAAGTGTAACGACTAACGAATGTATGTTATACACTTATCTTCGACATATGAACCATTAAATTGTGACTTAAATTTTGTTAATTTCATATCTATGTCGTAGTTCCATCAATTAAATTTTAATTTGCATTAACATCCTTTGGATAAAATAATGAAGGACTTAGTAACTTTCTTATTAATTATGTGTTTAAGACCATGGGACGAAGATTGGATGGCTTGACATAACAGATACATATACAGGCGACGGCGACCCAGCGAGTCCGTGTCAACAATTAAAAAAAGGACTTGAACGTTCTACCAACTCTTCCCTCGTGGAATCTTAAAGAGCAACAGAAAAATCAAAGGGGAATTTAATAGGGAGGAGGTGGCAATCACACCCAAATGCACTGTGAATTCACAGACCAGGTGTTGGAGCTTTCATTTCCAAACACCCCTCCTTTTTTTTTTTTTCCTTCTTTTGTTTTGTTGGGTATTTTTGAAGTGGACATTGAGTTAATTTCACGGTTTCACCAAACTCTTTACTTCCCAAATCACATTTAAAATCATTCACCTTTCTCCCTCACATGTTTCACCATTTGATCATCAACATCATGCCAATGAGCTTTATGGGTGCGTTCCACAAAATTAGCTATTTTAGTAGAGCATTTAGCTGTTACACTAGCTATTAATTGTTTTATTAGTTATTAGCTGTAAAATAGTAGTGTTTTATTACTCGATTAAAATAACAGCTTGGTAAATTCAGCTAAATTTCTAGAAAGTGACATAAAAGGATATAACAGAAGAAATTTTTTGTCTCATATAAAGGATAAATTGAAATTATAATTAAAACCACTAGGTAGTCATTTTTAAGGCTACATGTTGTAACTTTTCTAAAACATTACTCAAACCTCTAACAACTATTTCAACTACATCTTTGACAACTACTTCAACGATTATATTTGTCGAACATTAACCTCTATTTAAACCACTATTACCAAATACGCTCCTCATTATCCAATTTTTCGCTCTTTTAAGTTCTCTTTTCTCACCTCTTTATAATTTAGACTTTTCATTTATTCATGTAAAGATAGCGCTAGTAATTGCATGGCTTTTGCAAGCTTACACTTGTAGCTTTATTACCATTGACTAATGGCATTAGCAAACCCATTGGCTATCAATGATGTGACAATTACGATTGTTCTCTGACAACACCTATAAGATACACTCACTAATCCTTTTGTATTTATTGGAAAGTCTCATTATACATTTGAATTTTAATAAGTGAGGTTCAACCCATATCCAAGTATTCAAAGACAAACTTTTATCTTAGTCTTAAATAAGTCAAACTTAGGCTCAAAATGGTGAAGTCTTGGAATAGTCAAAATTAGACTTGAGTCACGACTGCCTTATACAAGCCGAACTTGAGCTTGATTTAATGAGCTTGTCGAGCCACGGGGCTAAATGTGGAAGCACACAAGCCGAGCTTCAAGTTTGACAACTTGGGCTCAGCTCGACTTAAACACAGTCTTAACGATATATTTATAGTTCACTGATTTCCAATATCATTGCTTAAATGAGGCGCAAACTATATTATTTTCCCAGAAGTAGGTCTCTCAGAATTCACATTGCAAGTTTTTATCTATGTATATTTTTATACCAAAAAGTTTTACTTATTTACATATGTTAGACACATGCAAGTATGTAGTTATGAAAAATACATACGGTTAAAAATGTGACATGAAAATTCTTAAAAAAAATTGTAAAATGAAAATTGGATAGACTTATTTACCATTTACTTGAGTTTAAATTATGAAAAATGATGATCATCAATCATCAGTCATCATTTACTGCGTTTTCTTGGTCTCTTGCTTCATCGGGCATCTCTCAAGTCAGTATAACACAGACACTGCAGCATGTACTACAGAGAACACGTGATCATCAAAGGCCCAAAATGCTTGCTTCATTCACCCACTCACAATTATATTAAGGTGGGGCCCTCCTGCTGGTGGTCCCACCTGGTATACCTATTTTGTGTCATGTTGAAAAGGCATAAATGACATAAGATGTGACTCTCAAACGTTGTCATCCCACACTCGTTTCTGCTCATGAGAAGCTTATCCTAATAATCTATGCTTTATTTTTGCATTTTATATGAAATTCATGAAACCACGTGGAGGGATCCAAGTCACCAGTTATCAGAATATAAATCAATTTTCAAATTTTCAATTATCAGTTTAAGCTTTTGATTAAGTCAATTCTTTAATATGGTATCAGAGTCTTTCAAAGCAAGAGATCTTGAGTTCAAATATCAACGACCCTCATATATTTATTTATTGCATAAGGAAAAAAAAGCCTTTACAGCATTTAAACTGCAAGCTTAAATGACATTTGCGTTAGGAAATATGTTAGAGTATAAGTCTATTCATAGGTTTTCAACTATTAGTTTAACTTTTTTGTTGAGTTGATTCTCTTAAACACGAGTAATAAGCCATGATAAAAATTAGCAGTAAGTGATAAGATGTTGCAATGGGTAATAAATGATATCTTAGCACTTTTTAATACTAAAGTAAGCAAACCTTTGAAAGACTGACAAACATGTTTTTAATATGAAAGTGTAGCATACAAATTACATTAGATCTTAATGTGTGAATTTTATAGTAGTTCTCATAATTTGTAGACTAACTCAATATAACAGTTACTAATTAAGAGTTGAATTTGATGTGTCTTAGAGCTTGTTCTTTTCGTTGGGAAATATAGATTTGTAAATAGGTAAATTGGTTGAAATTGGTAAAAATGAGTTGAAATAGGTTGAAGTGGGTATTTTTTTGTTGAAGCAGGTTGAAGTAGATTGTAGTTGGTTGAAGTGGGTTGAAGTTTTCTTATATGATGGATAGAAGTTAGTTAAAATAGTGAGAAGTGGGTTAAAGTTAATTAAAGTGGGTTAAAATCGATTGAAGTTGATTGAAGTGAGTTGAAGTCGGTTGAAATGGGTATTTTTTTAATTGAAATTGATGAAATGGGTTGAAGTGGGTTAATGTTAGTAAATTGAGATTTACCAACGAAAAGAATATGACCTTATTGAAGAAGTTTTTGATTTTATTTTAACAAATTTAATGAAACCAAAGTTTAAATTTTGAAATATACTTTACAAAATAGACTATGTTGTAGTGTTTAAAGGCCATTCGGTATGTCAAAGTTGGAAGAGAATGGAATTAGAAACGAACCAATGGATAAGGAAATGGACAATTCTAAACTAATATCACTCGTTCTGTTTAACAATTTGATGCCCATATAGTATGGGCCTAGACAAACTATTTGGGAAGATTTGAGTGATACTCAAGTATATAACTTCAGGTAGAAATTCTCAAACCGAACATCAAATATATAAATGAGTGATTTTTCATATCTATTTTTTTTTTAAAAAAAAGATCCACATGATCGTAAATATTGAGTAATTATGCCTACGCATACACATGCATGGGATTAAAATTGATTCATTTTTACTAACCTCTAATAATAGGACTCAGTTATAGAGGGATTGGAAGTCAACGATTGAATGTAACATGCAGCGCATGAAAGAAGGGAGTTTAATACTTGTGACTTGGGGGGGGGGGGGGCCGTGAAAGTTATTTCACTCTATTAAATAGATAGCGTATTGTTAGCAAAGCTTATATCATACTCTTATGAGTATATACTCTCACAACCACATTAGCACCACATATTAAAAGTTGTCTATATGACAAATACAAGCTGAAAAAATATATATACGTGACAACTGGAAGTACACACTTTCAGGATTATGATATACATTACCTAGTGTGAGAAGTGATGCTCTTAGAGCGAAGAAGATCTATTGGTATTTATTTAATTAATGAAAATTTTCATGGCTTCAAGAGCCAGTTTACTGTCACCATAGTTAATTAACCAATAGTTCCTTCTAGCAAAATTTATGGATGTTTGGTTTTTAATGGATTTCCAAGGATCAGTAGTGAATTTAAGGCTAAAGTTTGAATTTCATATAGACATATATAATACTTTCTTGCGTGACTCTCTTATAGTTATTCACTATATTGTACTGCATCCATGTCTAAACTCAGTATATTACTCTTCTAGCACCCAAAAAGGGGGCAAAAAAAAGACAATGAACCAGAAAAAGAAAGTGAAACTTGATTTTGAAGTTAAAAGTAATGGATTACAGAGTTACAAAATAAAAACCATAAAACGTGTATTTTCTTGCATTCATCTTGCAAGAGATGAGACTGTACTAGCAGTTTTGCCAAAGATGTTGGGAGGAGAGAGCAGACAGGAGAGAGGGATGTTTGATGAAACTAGAGCATGATAATTTGTTTCCAAAAGATTTGCAACAATAATAACTGACATCATTATTGGTGAGACTGAAATCATAACTAGGTCTTCATGACTTTGGGGTTCACTCTTAGCCGCTAGCTGGAGGCCTTCATTGATGGCATTGAGATTTTATCTCATGGATCGCACTTTTTAATGCATGCTGCTTTTATTTATTTTTATATATTGATAATTACGTCTACCCAAAGGCTCATATCTCATGAGAATTACAAATGTGACTGAGTGAAATCGAGTAGTTTAATGAGCTTGATTGGCTCGGATACATATGAACGAGTCTCATCATGTCTGGTTCGAAAGTCGCAGAGTTTAAAAAGTTTCAGCTCGGCTCAGTTCGAGCTCAGGTTTACATTGTTATGCTTGTTCTCTTCTTGATTTTCATTTCTTTTCCTCTTTTTACCTTTGAAAAAAAATTTGAACTTAATATTAAACTAACTCATATTAAAATTTTCAATTTAACAATAAATGGAAAATCCAAAAGAAGGGGAAAGAGAAAGATTGCCAAAAAAAAAAAAATTTCACTAATTTAACTCAAATCTTGATTATAGTATAACAATGAACTGTCTTTGATCATACTCAAAATTATAAGAATTTGAGTACTAAGAAAGCGAAAGCGCAAATCTCTTTTGTGAATAAACAAATAAACAAAAGGAATCAAGCCAGCCGAGTTGAGCTGAGTTGAGGCATTGTCTTAGACTGTCTTGGGCTTAGCTTAGTAAGGTCAATGAGCTGGCCTCGTCGGCCTCGAGCCGAGCTTTGACTGAACTGAGTCCCAAGTCTCGCCAAGCCAGCTCAGTTTAATTACATCCCTATAATAGAATACTCTGGGCGTGGGAAGGAATAATGGAAGGAACAGGAACTAGTAAGGAAAATTCTCCCATACCTCTAGTGGGATTTGGATCTACACATCCTCATTAGAAGATCGGTCAACTCCCACTAACCAATCTTTTTTGGTGGTAATACTACTTATATGAGAGTATTGCTCACTTCATCTCACTAGTGGGATTTGGATCTACACATTCTCATTAGAAGATCGGTCAACTCCCACTAACCAATCTTTTTTGGTGGTAATACTACTTATATGAGAGTATTGCTCACTCCATCTCAAAGAAAATAATTGACTTCAGAGATTAAAGTTTTCTAAGTGCGACGTTGAGTTTATAACAAAATATTTTCACAGATGATGTAAAATTTTATCATTAAATGTATTCTACAAAATAATTATTAATTATTAGAATGTGAGTTTATAAATTTAAATAAAAATAGTAATAAAAATTAATACGAATAAAAGTGTTATTGGGGACCACAAACCGTCAAGGGATATGTGTTGAGACTGCAACCTTATCATTTGTGATCGATGGTGAGCCTAAGGGTTTTGTGAGACCTTCTAGATGTAGTCGGTAGGGAGACCCCCTTTTCCATACCTGTTCATTCGTTGCACTGAAGTTTATCATATTTACTTGAGGATGTAGCTATCAACAATTTGCTTCATGCTATTCAGTTTGTTCGGGTGCTCCCTATCTCCCTCCTTCTCTTTGCGGCAACTCAATCGTATTTTGTAATGCTAATAGGAAGGAAGATGAATGTGTGAGGTCCATCCTCAAGGACGATGAACTTGCCTCAGGCCAAAAGATCAATCTTGCTAAGTTCAATGTCTTGTTTGGCAAGGGTGTTCATCCAAGCAAGAAGAATGAGGTGCTACTAATCCTTGATATTCGGGAGGTCCTTTCTCATGACAAATGTCTTGGATTGCCCACTAGAATTAGCAAAGCTAAGACGAAAGCGTTTATGCAAATTAAGGAACACCTTTGCAAGCAGATTAGAGGTTGGCTCGGGAAGAATCTCTCATAGGCGGTAGGGAGTTGCTTGTAAAGCTTGTTACCCAAGTTATTCCTACTTACTCCATAAGCGTCGTCATGTTGCCTTAAAGTCTCTTTCCTAGCATTCAATCGTCTATATTGAACTATTAGGGGGGGGTTCACGATGACAATAAGTGCAACATCTAGTAGCTTTCCAAAGATAAGCTTTGCAGAGGTAAGCTTCAAGGAGGCCTCAGTACTAGAGACCTAGAGGCCTTTAACACTGCCTTGCTAGCCAAGCAAGTTTGGTTGTAATCCACTCTAAAGACTCTCTCGTTTTTAGAGTCCTTAAGGCTAAGTTCTTTCCATATTGTGGACTTCTTAATGCTTCTTTGGGTCCGAACTCGAGTTATACTTAGAGATTGGAGAAGCTTATGCTAGGCTAGATGGGTGGTTGATTCATGCTCGCGGTGGTTGGTTGGGGATAGTTTGATAAGTGCTGAGAATGGGCACAATTTTAGGGTCATTTGATAGCATTTTCTAGAAAATTGTGTGTTTAAATTTATGATTTACACCCTTTTTTCTATTGTACACTCGTGTATTTCTTTTTAGTGCGTTTTGGAGGTTTTAGGGCCCTCATGATCCGACGTTGACCCTCATTTGGGCGCATTTTGGCTCACCACAGTAGTACCTCCATCTTACATGTCTGTAGGGTAAAGAAAGCATGATGATCTCACAGCCAGAGCCCACACGGCCAGACCATGGTGGTTGCCATGGTCCGTGGTAGGTTGATAACTGCCAGCCTCTTCACTTTCCTTTAATTGTGTGGTTGAGAAGGCTTGAATCCGTGTAATTGAAGGTGTTCGGCTGAAAGCATGGCATCCGCACTCGTCCTATCACTCATCTCTCTCATCAGTTTAGAATATTTCTAGTTATTTTGGAGAAAAAGCAGATTGGAGGAAGGAATTGGCATTCGGATGCTTGAAGATTGAAACATAATTAAAAAACCTCCATAGTTGTTGAGCTTTCTCTTCCTTCTATCTCTTCTTGAACTCTTGTTGATTTGATTTAGATACTGTTTAGTTTGAACATGAGTGAGTAGTTTAATTTAATTTAGGTATTTGTTTGTCAAATTTTTGATGTTAGATCCATAATTCTATTACATGTGCTTGATCTATCTTGGGGTGGTTTTATTCTACCTGGTGATTGAATTGATGTGAGTGAGTTTGGCCAGATTTGCTCGCATATATTAGATAGTTGAGTGAAGTACCAAAAGAAGAAACTCACTATTAGACCAACAAGATTGAACTTGACTTAATAATTCTTAAAAGAGAGTTGCATATTGAGAGGAGATATTAGTGATCAAAACCTACAAGCTAGACCAAAACAAGGACATTTGAAAGAATAGTAATTGGATTAGTTTAGACAATTCAGTTTATTTTGAAAGAAAAGATCGAATTAAATTAGATTGCATTCTTTTCAACTAGGAAAGAAAGCATTTTGAATCCAAGGATCCAACTTTTGCTACGTAAAACGAATCCCTAGTTACCTTACTACGATTGAATTCCCGAATAGCCAATTAGCATAGTTAAAACAATCTGCTGAAAATTTGTTCGCTTAGCATTTTTAGTAGGATAAAACTCAATAGATTGTGTTGGTCGCTAAGGATCATATTTGCTTTAGACTATAGCAACCGTGCACTTGCGGGTCGGCTCAAGTTTTTGGCGTCATTATTGGGGACCAAATTTGTCAACTATTTGAGTTAATCCTAAGGAATTCACTAAGCTCTTTTCTTTTCTTTTTACTTTTTTATTGCCTTGGTAATTTTTGTGTTAATCCTTGCAGGAAATTCTCCCCTTTTATGCGAAGTCAATTTCAGTATGAAGTTGATTCTGAGATTGAAAGGACTTCCACATCACTTCTAGTATTACCCAACCGACTATGGAAGCTCATAATTTTAAGCTCAAACCAGCACTAATCTTTGTGGTTCAACAATCTCAGTTTGGAGGTGCCCCAATGGAGGACCCTAATCTTCACCGCTCGGTCTTCTTGGGGGTATGTGACACGTTGAAGCTAAAAAAAGTCTTTACTGATGCCACTTGACTTTGCCTATTTCCCTCTTCATTAAAGGATAAGGCGTATACATGGCTCCATTCATTTCTTCCGATGTCCATCACAGCTTGGGATAAGCTTACTAAGGCCTTTCTTGCCAAATTCTTCTTGCCTAGCAAGACGATAAGCTCGAGGAACCAAATCACTACTTTTGCTCAAAGGGATAATGAGATGCACTGCAAGGTATGGGAGAAATTAAATGACTTATTGCATTTGTGCCCTCACCATGGGCTTCAAAAATGGATGATAGCGCAAACATTCTACAATAATCCGTACGATCTACCATAGATGCAGCAGCGAGTGGTACTTTGATGAACAAAATGGAGGATGAGGCCTACAATTTGATTGAGCAGATGACACTTAATAACTTCTAATGGCCCAATGAGAGAAGCCACCCCAAATGGGTTAGAAGTAAGCTTGAAGTTGATGCACTTTCTTTACTTTTGCTAAAGTAGATGCTATGACTCAAAGATTGGATCGTTTGAATGTTAATGTTGTGAATTTAAGTGTTCCTCCCCATGTGAAATTTGTGGTTTCGTTGATCATTTGACTATAAATTGTCAAGTTGGGAGTCTATTTGCCCAAGATACTAGTGACCAAGTCCACTGTGTCAACTACAATCCAAGACCAACCAATGACCCTTATTCTAATACCTACAATCTGGGTTAGAGGAATCATTCAAATTTCTCACATAGGTCTAACCCTTCCAATATGTCCCAAACAACTACTAGACCACCCTCGCGGTTTCAAAGATGTCCCTTTCTCCAATAAGCTGTCCAAAAGTCTAACTTGGAAGCCATGATGGAGAGTATGCTTGAGGCACAGCAAAAGTGAGAAGAATACATAAAGCAATTAGTCTCTAAGGTTGATGTGCTTATTGCTCATAATAAGATGTTAGAAGCCCAAATTGCCCAACAAGCTAACTCTTCAGCTACACCTCTCGATAGACTTCCTAGTAAGACCGAGCATAACTATAGAGAACATTACAATTGTATTGTCTTAAGAAGTGGCAAACAATCAGAGGGTCCTAAGGGTGCTACAGTTGAGGAGGATGGTGAGAAGAACCATGATAAGAGTGATAATGTTTTTCCTAGTGATGGAAAACCTAAGAGAAGAGCAAAAGTAAGAAGTCTAAGGAGCCTCAGCTCCCTTCCTTTAAGCCTTGCATGTCTCCTTTGCCTTTCCCACAAAGAGTTGTTAAGGCTAAAATTGATGCCAATTTGAAACGTTTCTTGATGTGCTTAAAAAGTTGCATGTGAACATTCTTTTCATTGATGCTTTGTCTTAAATGCCTTTGAACGCCAAATTTTTGAAAAAGATTCTGCTCCAAAAAAGAGGAAAATTGAATGAGCATAAGGCTATAGCTTTATGTGAGGAGTATAGTGCTATGATTCTAAACAAGCTTCCTAGAAAGCTTAGGGAAACCTGCAGCTTCTCTATCCCTTGTTTGATTGGAAATGTGGACATTGACAGGGCTTTGTGTGACCTTTGGTGAAAAGTGTGATTTTGATGCCTTATTCTATTTTCAAGAATCTTGACCTAGGAGTGTTAAGACCCACCACTATTTCACTATAATTAGTGGACCATTCTGTGAAGTACTCTTTGCGTATTTCGGAGGATGTTCCCCTCAAGGTGGGTGATTTTTATGTGCTTGTGGATTTTATAATTCTTGATATGGCGGAAGATGCCTGCACCTAAATAATTCTTGAGAGACCTTTCTTGGCTACTACAGGTTGTAGGATAAATGTTAAGGGGGGCAGTTGACATTTGATGTGGGGGAGCACCATACTGAATTTGATTTCTTTAAGGACTAAGACTCTTCTCTTACTTCATTTGCTTGTTGTAGATGTGATGTGGCTATTTCTGATGAGATTTTAAAGTTCGATAATTTGTGTCTTGATGATCCTCATATGATTGATTCTGACTCCACTAAGGGCCATGGACTTGATTGTGCCAAGGTAGATTTGGTTGTTAGTTTTCTACCTAGCATAGCCAACGAAAAGTCCTATGCCTTTAATGAGGGTTCTTTGAGTGATTACTGCAGGTTTGCACGAGTGTTATTATCTTTGCCCCATTTGGGCGGGGTTGAGTATGACTTTCATTTGGGAGTCAAGTTTAGTAGTGGCCAATCTGATGGTATCCACTACAAGATAATTTTGTATGCGGATCTCGTTATTTGGTGTTATTCGATGCTTAAGAAGGACCTCCATCCCGTCTACTTAAGGCTGCTCCTTCTTTTGTAAGATTTTGACTTTGGGGTTCATGACAAGGTTAGGGAAAGAGCAGTGACATCCATTTCCTCATCAGTTATTCCCCTTTCAATAGGATGATAGGGAAAAAGGTCAAGCTCTCGACTGTAAAAGAGCATTTCTTGGGAGTAACTCAAGTATTCTATTATTTTCTTGTCCTTTTTGTATATAGATTCTAGGGTGCTTTCATTTTGTGAAAAAAGAAGGGGAAAAAAAGAGAGGAAAACGACAAAAAAGAAAGGTTATTAGTAGTGAACCAGTCACCATCACGGTCTGGGCGTGGTATTTACCAGGGATCGTGATGTAGCTACTCCAGAGAAAAAAATGATGAAAACTATTATGGCAGCAGCACGATGGGACATCCACGGTGCTCATCACGATCCTGTAGACCGTGGTCAAGGGTTTTGACCGTAGTATTACTTCCCCAATCACTCACTCTCTTCTCCATTTCGATGCACACTCTTTCTACCTCCATCTTTCTCTCTCTAAAACCTCTATTAGCAAACCTCTTAACCCTTATTTCTTCCACCATATTTTTCACTCTAATTCTATCAAAATTTCTCCCTTTTCATCCCATTCATCTTCCTTTCTCTAAATTTCCCTCTTTCTCACTTAAATTTCACCTTCTTCATCTCTTTCTAGCTTGACCTTTATCTCCATCTTCAAACATTCTCCATTAACATCTTCTACTACCTAAATTCTTCATCTTTCGCCTTCACGTTCAACCTTTTTTCACTCCATTGCCCAAAACCTTCCCCATTTCTTTATTTTCTATCTTTGTCATCCCTACTATCCTCCACAATTGAGGATTTCTCCCACACCTTACTCATTCACCCAACTCATTCCAAGAACCTTCCATGGCACCGAAGAAGAGGCTTAGGATGACCCAAGAAGAGGGTACATCAAGCTAAGCACTACAACGGGCCACGAGCACTTCCTGAACATCCACCCATGCAAGGACCCGAGTTCATGTTCCTCGGCCTCTCGGTTGAGTTATGATGGCATTTGATGCCAGATATCTTGGTTTGAGTACATGTGTATATTATACATGATTGCATTTAGAGTTGCATTTTAGCATTAACCTCATGTGGCCAGAGCATGTCGTTAGCACATTTAAGTTTCATTCTTATAGTTTTACATTTCTTGGACATCAGAAGCATGACATTTAGGGTAGATTTTCATTTTAGGTTTAGCTTCATGTAGTATAGCATTTTTGGAAAAAATTAGAAGAAACAAAAAAAATCCTATAAGTAGAAAGACTTATGAAAAATCCTCCAATGATGAAATTTATAGACTAGGTGGCCTTCTCTGGTTTAGAATGACCCTTTGATATGCCCATTTGTGAATAAAGTGTTTGGCACTGAGTTTGTGAAATGTGCCCTTCATGTTTTGGCCATGCATTGAGTGCGAATTAATTGCCTCATGACTCTTTTCATGAATATTGGCATGTGAATTTTAATGAGCTAGTTATGATGTTGGTAGATGTCCTCATGAGGCTTTGAGTTTGAAAAGACTAATTTATCAATTTTAGTCTCTTGTCTTTTCTTGATTGACTCTTCGTAGATATCAATTCTCTAGAACTTAAACTCTCATTCAAGATCATAGTTAGCATATACATTTAGGCAAAATAATTGAAACATTCTTTGATTTGATGAGCTCCAAAGACTAAATAGCCACCCTTATTATGCATGATATACCCCTTGCTCACCCCCTTTGAGCCTTAATCCTCATTTAATGATAAGAACGTCCATGCATACCCTTGGCCAAACATGTATCTTACCCTTAACCCAAGACAAGAGAGAGTTTCACTTTTTAATATTTTGATTGGGAGTTGGCTTGGAGTATTGGGATCTTTTGGTGGTTAGGTTTGGTTTGTCGGTGAAGGGATTCATGTTGATTGGTTCATATGAGAGATCTCTTGTTTTGTTGTAAAATGATGGGAGAAGAGTTGAAAAAAGGGAGTTTGATGTTTATTTCCATGGCTAATCCTTTTTTTGAAAAAGAGGGAAAAAAAGAACACAAAAAAGGGGAAGAGTTAATAAAAGCAGTTGGGCTTGTTGGATTGTATATGATTGTTTTTGAATTTCAACTATATTCTCCCCATTTGATTTCATAAGGGGATGTGTTCAAATATTTGAGTTGTATTGGTTTGAGGAGAGTATTTTATGAAAACATTGAGGGAGTTTAGCTCATAGTCTTTGGCTTTTAGCTCCACATTCCTAAAAATATTTGTCACTCTCTTCCGTTTACCCATAGCATCGTCACAACTCGTATAAAGTCCTAATAATTAACTAATGTGCATTACATACTACTGATGTCGAATTAGAGAGTTTTAGCAAGCTTATAGTTGATTTAAGTCTTTGGAATAAGAATTGAGGGAACCCTACTACATCTTAAAGCACATGAGTGAAGAGTGTCACATTACTAAAGTCAGGTTCCACCAGTTTTCTAGATCTAACTGTTTCATGCATTGATATGATCGTATTGAATGACTTGGTTGATTGATTCAAGCTTTAACATTGCAGTCTTTAAGGAATTTTTGAAAACTCCATTTCCTTACCTGATCGTTAAATGTTTTTTAGTACTTTTGGGCTAACTTCGGGTTGGCCTTACCATTAAATATTCTTCTAATGTCTTTCCTAAGGAGGTTGTGAATAAATTTTTAATTTTAGGTTTGCTTGGGGACAAGCAATGGCTCAAGCCTAGGAGAGTATGACAGTGCCGAGAATGTGCATCATTTTATGGTCATTTGGGGGCATTTCCTAAGAGATTATGTGTTTAAGCATATGATTTACACCCTTTTTTGTATTTTACACTCGGGTATGTTTCTTTGGCGTGTTTTGTAGGTTTTAGACCCTTTTGACCTAGTGCTAACCGTTATTTAAGCACATTTTGGCACACCACAATGGTACCCCATCCCATATGCCTGTGGGGTAAAGGAAGAATGACGATCTCACAGTCAGAGCCCACCACGGTCGGAGCATGGTGGTTGTTATAGTCCATGTAGGCTAATAACGGTGAGCCTCTTCATTTTCCTTCGATTGTGTGGTTGAAAAGGCTTGAGTCTGTGTATTTACAGGCGTTTTTGGCTAAAAGCATGGCACCCCCACTCATCCTATCTCTCATCTCTCTCATTAGTTTAAAATTTTTCTAGTTATTTTGGGGCAAAAGAAGATTTGAAAGAAGGGACTGGCATTTGGATGCTTGAACATTAAAATATCATTGAAGAATCTCCATAGTTTCTAAGCTTCCTCTTCCTTTTATCTCTTCTTGAACACTTATTGATTTGATTTAGACGTTGTTTAGTTTGAACATGATTGAGTAGTTTATTTTAATCTAGGAATTTATTTTCCAAAGTATTGATGTTAGATCACTAGTTCTATTATGGAATGGTTTCATTCTATCTTGTGATTGAATTAATGTGAGTTTCACTAGATTCGCTTGCATATATTAGATAGTTGGATGAAGTACTGAAAGGAGAAACTCACTATTGGACCAACAAGATTGAACTCGACTTAGTAATTCTTGAAAGTACATTAGTAATCAAAACCTACAACCTAGACCAAAACAAGGACATTTGAAAGAACAGTAATTGGATTAGTTTTGGCAATTCGGTTTATTTCAAAAGAAAAGATCGAATTAAATTAGATTGCGTTCCTTTGAATCATCTAAACTAGGGAAGAGCACATGCTGAATCCAAGGATTCAACTCTTTGCTAGGTAAAACGAGTTCCATAATGCCTCACTTTGATTGAATTCTCAACTAGTCGATTAGCATAGTTAAAACAACCCACTGAAAATTTGTTCGCATGGCATTTTTATTGAGACAAAACTCAATAGATTGCATTGGTCCTTGGGGATGATATTTGATCTAGACTATAACGTCTATGTGCTTGCAGGTCATGTCACAGTTAGTCCAACATTTGGAGCTCTAAATGGCTACCCAGACTTGACTCCTTTAAAGTGCTTACTCCTCAAAAATCAGAAGCTAGCTTGATAAGAGTTGCATATTTAATTGATTTTAGTAAGGGCAACTAGAATGTTGCATTAATCAACTAAATATTTTTGCCTATCGATGCTGAGGCAATCTTGGATATTCCACTTTGTTCTAGCTCACCACAAGGTTGGCTCACTTGGCACTACTCATCTACGGGCGAACTCACAATGAGGTCTGCATGTGACCTTATTCTTCAAGCCTATGCCCTTGAATCTTTGAGTTGTAGTTCATGTTTTAAGAAGAATTTCTAGGCAGTCTTATAGAACCTTTATATCCCTCCTTGGATAAAGATGTTTGCTTAGCAAGTTGCCTTTGATGCTCTTCCATCCAAAGTTGCTTTAGCCAATCAAATCAGTGGGAGGATGCCAAGTGTGATCTCCACTGTAACACCCTAAAATGGACATGCTACACTGTTTGCAGTTTCTTAACCAAGTCTCTTGATTAGGAGTGATAATCCCAATGATCGAGGTGTTACCGCCATCCTAAAAAGGACAAGACTTAAAGTATTTACACTACAGATATTGTAGTTGAGCATAATTCAAGCCCATAAACGATTAACATCATCCAAAATCATACATGTGCAGGCGATAACAAACATAGGGTTTATGCATCATAAAAGCAATTCACTTATTCACCTTTGTTATTACAGTTCTAGTCACAAGATAACTCAAAAATACATCTCCAAAAATATAAGTACAGTACACCATTAATAATCTGACTAGGGTCCCTTGCTCAATTATCATCCTTCGCAGGTTTGCTAGCATGGAGGCAATTCACTGAGCACTTGTCTAAAATAAAACATAACAAACATTGCAAAATGTGAGCCGAAACTCAGTATGTTCATGTATTGTTAAGTGATCATTGAAACATTGATTGGGCCTATTTTGCAATTCATTTTAATGAAAGATAGGGAATGAGATGAATGTAAAACTACGTTACTAGTTATTATCTGGTAGTGACCCCTTGAGAATTGATATCATCTGTAGATAGGCGTACACCTACCAAGCTGATCAGGGACCTGGTCTGAGGCTGCGCAGGTAACTGAAGGGCAAACGCATGGGTAACTGAAGCGCAAATGCCCTAAAGCTGATAAATGATTGGGTCACTAGTTATGTGACAAATCACTGATTAAACTGATTCATTGATGTACTCACCAAAACATTATAATTTTGATAAATACGTTCTGATTTCTAAAGATACAGGCAATGAACGTACCTGGAATTTTTCATGAAATATCAATGAATAGTATTTATGCACAAGAGGGGGAAAAACGATAGATTAGGCCTTGATTCTGTTCAAAATTATCATTATAGATACATGTAGTCAGCAAATGAACTTATTCTCATAACTGATAACTTTAATAGAACTTGTTTACTAAATGGCGTTCAGACTCTAACGACTAGATATAAGATAGGTTAAACTAGGCGGATACAAACTATATAAACTATGAAAATTTAGTTTAAATCAAGGTAATATAATACAATTCAAAGTAAAATAAACCAAGGCAAATAATTTAGGTTATAAATAAAGGCTTAATAGAAGAAAAGGAAAATTATTTATAACTTACACTCCCAACCTCAAATTGAGACTTAAAACCCTAATATGAAAAGCTTACAAAATCCCACTACACTTTCATTCGTAGTGCAAAACCCAATTACGACCACACAGCTCCCAAAATTGAGCTTAAATGAAACTGTGCACAGCTTCCACATATGCTAGACAGTCTTAGCAAATCAGCCATAAAGTTTTCCACAAAACTCGGAATGAAGTGATTCTAAAGGAATTTTAAAAATAACTCATTGCTCTATCTATCCACCGAAAATCACAATTTTTTGACGGACCGAACATTACCAGTTTATTCATAAAGGGACCCCTATTTCGGGTTTGTTCACAGCCCTACTGCCCATGCTCTCAACCTTTTCTTCGTATAATTTCCCTCTAAAATTACTCTTTAAAATCTTAACCCATGATTTGCTCCTTATCATCATCTTACAAAGTCATGTTGCGCAAATTAATGCCATAATCATCTTCATCTAATTTTCAATTCAGCTCTTTACAAAAACACTGAAAACACATCCATAATCTCACTTACTTGCATAAATGTACAAAATGACCTCTTTTACTAAATTAAAGAAATTTTCCATAATCCAACTCTTTTTGCAAAAATCACCTCAAGGCATTATCCAAGTTAAACAACATATCCAAATTTCATTTTACATCCAATTATATACAATCAACGTATTTGAAGCTAAAAATAAACTAATCTGTGCATGATCACTAAAACCCTAGCTTAGGACCAACTTGCACTTGCACTTAAACTCATATAAAATCAATATAAACATCATGATATCCATTACTAATGCCAAAGATCACAAAATCAAATACAAACCAATCCAAATCCATCACTTCAAACTTAAGCTTGCATGATCATAAACAACCTCAACCCTTGCATGCTTTCAAATTTAACTAACAATTAAAATATCAAAGTAATTCTTCTTTCTATCAAAATTACATGATCAACAATCAAAATCAACATAAACAAGAATCAAAACTAAAAATCAACTAGAAGAGTGTTAGGATTTACTCACTTTGAGCTAGAAAAATGAGGTGTGAGTGAGGTTTGGCGGTTAGGGGAAGGGAGCTAGTGGTTGGATGAGGTGGCTGGTGGTTCTCTGGTGGCAGCTAGTGGCGTGACAGCTAGAGTTGGTTGTAAGCAGGCTGGCCGTGGGGTGCAGTCCGAGGAGGTGAGAGAAAAGCTTGATATTTTGATAGTTTACTTGGCGGAAAATGACTTAGATAATACTTGGTTGAATTTTTAAACTCCAAAAGCATATTTTTGCTAATGATAATTGGACATAATTGAGGATAATTAGCTAAGCAAATGGGTAGTAACTTGTTGGGTCAAAATTGGGCCTAAATGAATTTGGGCCCGAAAGAAAATAAACTTTACGTGATTCAATTTTTCGTAGCTTGAAATTAAATTTTGCGATGTTGTGAAAAATAATTTAATCTCTAAAACCATAATTATCGATGCCTGCTATCGATCTTCTTGAAATTTTACGGTAACAAAAACTCGAATTGCAAAGTGAGGGCCCAAACGAATTTTCCCCTAATTGGAATGATTAAATGCAATAAATAAGTGCGAGGAAATTAGTAATATGACTTAATTAAATAAATAAATATGATTTAGGGTCTGGCTGTGACATCTATGATGATCTCCTAGAGTTAGATGTTCATGCCATCTTTAGATGCCACTCAGTCAAATGCATTTGGGCTACCTCATCTTTTGCTTCGTTCATCTAAGGCTGCAAGTTCAGAGGTATAATTGATGTTGTTGTTGAATTCCATAGCAAGGACACTGCAGGCTTAGGTAATTTTATAGTTTCAATGTGGGCCTGCTGGAACTATAGGAATGACCTCCTGTTTGATCATAAACTCCTTCCCTCTAGGATTCTCTCTAACTCATTTTAGTTTCTTAATGACTATAGAAAAGCGTTGGAGTGGTTTGCGGTGCCTTGGGATAAATTTTGCTCCTTACGAAGGCTCCTAGCCCTGGCTTGATCAAGGTAATCTTTGAAGGTGGTAGGCTTGGTGCGTGAGGCAAATGTTGGGGTTGTGTTGGATGGGATAGTAATGGGAGTATTATTTTTTCTATAAGGAAACAATGTCCAGGATTCATGGGTCCTAAGCTCAAAGAAGCACATGCATGCCTTTTCGCCCTCTAACAAGATATTTCTCATGGATACAAGCACGTCCAGGTTGAAGGCGACTCCTCTAGTGTCATATCCAACATGAAACCTTTCAACATACCAAACACTCCCTTGGTTTTTTGTTAGATGATATTTGGGAATTGAAACCTAGTTAGTTATTTTGACTTTTGTAATTTTTCTCATGTTAAGATGGCAGGAAACAGGGTTGCTCATGCCCTTGCTCATCTTCAACCTTACTCCCCTTTGCTTAGGGAGTGGCATGAAGATGTTTCAGACCATGTCTTGGGTGTGGCTCTAAATGATATTTGTAATACAAGTTCAATGAAATCCTAAACTTTTATCCAAAAAAAAAAAAATGTCAAGGGATATACTTCGTAGAAAATGATTGTATTACTTATGCAATATTTTAAATTTTTACAAACTATTAAGGTAGTATTGGTGATTTCCATATGCGTCCTAGCTAGTTTAGATTTTTTTTTTTTTCATTTGCTAATGTGATCGCATTTTGTAATTGATTACTCTTAATACTCATGAACTTGGTGTATGAAGGATTCCTCAGATGTAACTTTATCAAGATTTTAGAAAATGAAATTTGTAATATAGTCTAGAAGTCAATTCCCCCCACTCTGTGGGCGCATTGTATTAGACTTTTGCAAGCAATTATGTAACTATTTAGTGCACAACAAATCATATAGTCTGTGAGTCTAATTTTTTATTATTTATATTTGTTGGTTGAGTGTGGTGTCAACTAGCACAATTTATATCACATATTTTCTTTATCTACAATACTTCAATGTCATGGCTTGTAAATGAAAAATACAAAGTAAATAGGAGACACTTGTCTCAAATATTTATCTTGGTTTTCCTTTGTTTGGGGATTGGGGGGGTTGCGGATTATTATTATCCATGAGGAAAAATGATTCTATACAAGACTTTCTTTTTATCTTGGTCTTCCTTTAAGACGTTCACCTTCTTTCTTGGATTCCAATATCCTAGAAGGTGCAAATCCCTCTCCTACCCATAGAATTTGTGTTAAGCATTCCCAAAGCATAATTAACATTTTGCATTATCAAGTGCGGCCTACTCCTTCACATCATCTCATGGTTCAACTTTTTGGAATTGATTTTCCTCACTTCTACAATACAAGAATCATCAAATATAATGTTTAGCATGGGCCCACTTTGCAACGCACAACCTTTTTTAGGGAAAAAAAGAAAAGAAAAATTAGAGCCAACCAAAAAAAAAAAAAAAGCAATTCACATATTGCATTTTGTCTCCCTACTTATAGAAAATGGTTCCAAGAGATAAAATTAAATTGTTGGGCTGATCAAGAGATATCATATAGTAACATCCCAAGTGGGTTCCTTAGCTTCTAACCCCTTTTGGCTTTAGGATCAAGGGGAGCCAATCCTCCTTGACTATAACACTTTTGAAACTGAGGATCTCGTACTACTTTCAAAGCAAAAAAGCGAGCATTGGCTTCTTCTTGATTAGGGAGATGAAATCTAGCCCCTGCTGGACTCTGCTCCAACTATGTCATCAAGGTGATCACAGATATTAAACCTCTAGCCATGATTTTAATCATCAAGGTGATCACAGATATTAAACCTCAAAATTTAGTTTCTATCAATCTGGGTTTAGCAGCATGTACTTAGAGTTGGGGGCCATTTATCCATGGTGGAGGCTTTCAACTCCTTGAAGCTTTGAACATGCGCATGGGTAGAGAAGACAGATGCATATGGGTACATATGAAACCTACTGAAGATGATCATGTTTTGCACATTCTAGGACTCCCGGGCATAAGCTAAGAATACAACAGTTTGTCCTAGGTTAAGTTGTTGGATGGTATGATAGAAGAAGAGATAAACATTATATGTCATTCATACCACTGGCTTACCAAACAACAATGGTAAGGGGGCATCTGAACATACTATGTGTCATGGATTCGACATGTAGTCCCGACCCATTCTTGGGCTATGAACAGTTACCAGGAATGGTTTCAAGGATCGTGACTGACCCCATATATCACCACAAGCCTTTCCAGCGTACTTCGTCCTCACTCACACGTTGCTTGGAAAACTTCCGAGAAGATCACTCATCCTTAAATTTCTCACAGCAAGTAGGCTTAACTATGCAGTTCTTAAAAGTGGGCTTCAAGAAAATGAAAGTGCGCATTGGTGATATAAGTAGTCACATCAAATCCTTTAAACTACATACGGGGTGTTATAATCACCCCCGTTGAAGTGTATAACATCCTTGTTATGCTACACAAATTAACAGGCTTACAAGTCTCCCTGATCGGCGATCCACTCCTAGTATTTTTGCCTCGTTAGATGACTACCCAGGGCTCTAATATCATCTGTAATGCCTTGATCCCTTTCTGGCTGCATACAGTTACCAAGAATGGCTTTAAGAATCCTTGATTGACCTCACAAGTCACCGCAGGCCTTTCCGATGTGGTTTGTCCTTACTCATACGCTACCTAGAAAACTTCCCAAGAGATCACTGATCCTTAGATTTTTCCACAGCAAGCACACTTAATTATGACGTTCTTAAAAGTGGCTTTCCGAAAAGAAAAGTATACCTTTAGTGATATAAATAGTCATATCGAATCCTTTAAGCAACATATGGGGTGTTTACAATTGAATATGACACCCAAGTGTTGCTTAAAGGATTTGAAGTGACTGCTTATATCATCGAAGGTCTATCTTCCTTTTCGAGAAACTCACTCTTAAGAACTCCACAGTTAAGCGCACTCAATAGGAGAAATCTTATGATGGGTGACCTCCTAGGACGTTTCCAAGGTAGCATGTAAGCGAGTACGAAATACGCTAGAAAGGCTTGTAGTAATTTGTGGGGCTAGTCGACGATCCTTAAAGCTATTCCTAATAACTTTTTGCGACCCAGGAGGGGTTAGGGCATTATAGATGATATCAGAGCTGACTTAGGATGATGAGTTACTCCAGTGCTGAGGAGAGCTCTGGGAAATCACCTAACACAGCCAATACACTAAGTATGGGTCGCCGATCAAGTGGATGTGTAAGTCGATTGGGTTATGGGACACAATGAGGAAGTTGTGGGATTCAAGTGGAAGTGAATGTAACACCCGAGTGTGGTTTAAAAGATTTAAAGCGACTATTTATTTTACCACAGTTGTACCTTTCTTTTTGGGAATCCCAATCTTAAGAATTCCACAATTAAGCATGCTCGCTAGGGGGAAAATCTTGATGGGTGCCCTCCTAGGAAGTTCCCTGGACAGCATGTGAGTGAGGAAAAACCATGACAGAAAGGCTTGTGGTGATTTGTAAGGCCAGTTACCGATCCTTAAAGTCATTCCTAATAACTACTCACGATTCGGAAGGGGCTGGGGCATTACATGATGTTAGCATCCATAGGTAGAATAGTGAAGCTCAATGCTATTAACACATAGACCCAAGTTCCTATAGTAAGGCAAGATATTTGATGCGGAGTGGCAGCTTTAACATCCAAAGTTTCTCCCAAAAAATAGAACCAAGTGACCCACTTGAACTAGCATTATCCATCTGCCAAAGAAAGAGATAGAAGTTTCCATCCTTTGTATAATGTCAAGCTAGCTTACCCTAGATTTCAAATGATATATAAGAATCTACAAAATGATGGAAGCATCACACTCAAGGAAAAGCTGACAATTAAGAGGCTCATGTTAATACCCTAAGTCTTTGTTAATGAGGTCATCAAGAGTGCATAGCTGAGTATCGGGAAGTTTTAGCAAGATAATCTTAAAAAAAGATTCCTTGGGAACCCATCAATATTACCAAATATCTACGGAGCATCTATCACTAATTATATAACAAAAGGCTCTATTTGTAACTATCCTTGCTTCCTAAAGCCTCCTGCAAATAAAGCTTGGGTGATGGCCAAGGTTTACCGATAGTACATTTCTATTTGGATAGCACTTAGCCTTCAAGAGTCCTTGTTGAAAAGATGAGGGGTTAATGAGAAGATGCCAATCTTGCTTGACGAGGAGAGCTAAGTTGGATGCTTCTGAGTCACAAAAACCCATACCACTAGCGTTCTTTTGAGTACATAACTGATCGTTGTTGACCTAATGCATTTTCCAGCCATTATCTTTCACTCCCCACCAAAACCTGCAAATGATGGATTTCATCACAAAGCACTTTAGGAAGCTTAAAGATACCCACAGCGTATGTGGGTACTCCTTGTGCAGCCGGTTTGATAAGAGCCTCGGCTTCGATACATGAAATTTTTTTTTTTTTGGCTCCATCCTTGTAATCTTTTCGCCACCTTCTTGTTATTGTTGCGAAAGCCTTCTTTTTAGACCTACCTACATGGGTAGGAATGTTTAAATATTTATCTTGAGAGGACTTTCCTAATGTTAATAATGTTGGTAATACTTCTTCTCAGAGCCTCGGGAATACCTTTACTAAATACAACATCCATTTTGGAACAATCAGCTTGTTGACTAAAGGCAACTTCATGATGACTAAGAAGATGCTACATAGTATTTGCGCTTGGTCCTATCTTACTTTGCAGAGAAATATAGAATTGTCAGTGAATAAAAGGTAAGAGATGGTTGGAGCCCTATGCCATATACGAATCCTGAAAAAAAGGCTGTGGTTGAACCTCACAATGAAGTCATTGGGTTCAGGTACAGGTAGGGTTAAATTTGATCTAGTCACGTTTCGAGTCAAGTGATATTTCAGGTCAGTTTGGTTTGGGTCAAGTCGAGTTTAAATCCATAGATTTTTAGTCTAATAAGCTTGTTATGCAAAAATAAGCAACTTTGACGAAAATTCTACGTCGGGTATGGTTTGATTCAAGTCTATTTGGATTTTGAGTCTACTTTTGGGTGAGCTTATTTTTGATGTCGGGTCCGGTATGGATCCAAGTCATTTGGTTTGGGTTTCAAGTCTCAAGCCAGTTTTGTCAAGTCTAGTTATGGCTATAGCATTCCTGAAAAGAGCCTGGAGACCTTCAGTAACAAAGGCGAAGGGAAAGGGCATAAGGGATCTCCTTCTCGAATACCTATAAAGGGTTTTAAAACCTTTGGGTTTATCGTTAATGATGAAAGAAAGAGCAGTTGTCCTTCAACAAAGCGTCTTGACCCAATCTTGTCCAAAACCTAGACGTAAGATATGCCACAGAAAGACCTACTAGACTTTATCGAAAGCCTTTCACATCGCCAGTTTGCTAGCAATGTCGCCATTTGTGCTCGAGTGACAATGCATGTGATAGAAGACGCCATAGGCAATCAATGCATTATCGGAGATAAAGTCTACTCTAAACAAAAGCACTTTGAGCTTCGAAAATGATATCTAAAAGAAGCAATTTCAGGCAATTGGCAATAACTTTGGTGGCCAACTTGTAAAGAACATTGCATAGACAAATGGGTCTGAAGTCAGCGATCGACTGAGGTTCTTTGATCTTCAAGATAAGGGCCCCATAAGTATGACTCGAAATGTTCGACATGGCACCACCATTTAATATGCAATCATCGTTGCACAAACACTAAGACCCACAATATGCTAATACTTTGGTAAAAACAGGGTTTCAAACCACTTGGACTAGGAGATTTACTGGGATGCATTTAAAAAGAGTTGTCGTAATATCATCAATAGGATATGATAAACATAAAGACTTATTCATTGCAAACATAATCTTTAGGTCAATCAAATTGATCACGTCCATAATGTGGGTGGGATTAATCGATTTTAACAGGACAACATAATATTGTACAAAGAGACGCTCAAAACATATAAGGCCCTTAAATCATTGACATGCTCACGGATGTGATTAGTGCATTTTCTGGCACTAGTCTTCTTTTTAGTGACTAAAAGTGCTAAATACTATAACGCTATTTACCTAGATTTTAGTGATTTTCGAGCTTATTTTGTGCTTTAATATGATTTTGCGTAGTTTTGTAGGTAATAAGCAGATGAGAAAAAAGCTCATAAATTAAAGGTTGAATAGATGATTTTTCATTAATTGGCATGGCGACCTAGCTCTTGTGCAAGCACAACCCGATTTTTGTTTTGTCCCTAGGCTAGAAGTTAACACCCCGCCCTCTTTCAACACACCAAGTGAAGTCCAGAAAATCATTTGGTGAGTGGCATATGAAAATAGGAAAGTTTAGGATTGTAACTGTGAAGAAATTGAAGAAATATGGTGGTGGAGTCCCTTTCTAAATAAATGAAAAAAATTAGAAATTAGCAATTGGTTACAATTAGGAAAGTGTGGAAGTTACTTGAAAAATGAGAGATCTATTGTAATTAGAACAATGGAAAAATTTTCTGAAAAGTAGGAAATCTAGTGTAATTAGGTAAGCATTAGGGGTTACTACTATAAATAGAGGTCATGAGTGCACTTTAGAAAATCATCAATTTCTTTCCCACCCAATTCTAGCTTTAGTTTGTAGTAGCTTTAGAGATTATTATAATTTTAGAAATTCTTTCGATTCGAGCCTTATACAATTATTTTAGTTTTAGTTTTATTTCAATTTTTCTAGTTCTAGTTTCTTCAAGTTTTCTAGTTTCAATTTTAGTTAGATTTTGGCTTCTCCAAAATTTCTCTCGATCAAAGTTTCAATTTTTACTCCTCCCCTGCACCAGGATCACACAATGTTCACAATTTATGGGAAAATGACCATCTAGAAAAAAATAAGGGACATGATATACACAAGATACAAGGGATAGAACAATAATATTAGGTCAAGTACAAAATTATACCTAAGCTATAGCCTCTTAAAATCCATTTAGACAAAGGCTTATAGAGCAACAGCCACTTCATATCAAGTTGAATATAGCTACTCAAGTCATAACCCATTAGTGAATGCAGTAGCTTATAAAACTTGCAAGAAAAACTCTCGACAACAATGAAACAACAAAAATTGGAGAGTTAAAGCCAGAAATAGTACATCCATATGATCAATGCTGCACAATTAAGGGTCTGTTTCAACTTATCAAATTGGTGGACCCAGCCATCAGCCTAGCAAGTTGATCACCATGAACACGCTATCTAGGCACATTAATGGGTCCTAAGTCCGCAAGTCTCTTAGTCTTAGCATGTTCAAGACTCTAGTCCAGATCAGCAATCATAGGCACAAAAGTCTCATATGCTAAATTCGAACTTGGATGGCTCAAAGAGATGGTTAATTATGAAAGGGTCAAAAGAAAAGGATTCATATTCAACATAGATATCCACATTCAGTGCCTTATGGACATCAAACCCACATGAAAAAAACTCATATTTCATAGAGAAATTATCATTGTAAAATTCCAAATTAGAGGGATCACTCCCTTGACATGACTCTTTTACACAAATATCTTCTCATTCATCATGGTGCTCATTAAACTCAATAGCACTTCTAAATTCTTTCCCCTCCTCAAACTCACAAGAGTGATTAAAAGAGGTAGGTGGGTTGGTAGAATTTAGGACATCCTCAGTGACATCCCTAGGTGTGCTTGTTTCGGGTGCACGATTATGGGACAGGGACATATAAAGGTCATTTTCTTGCTTTAGGTTAGGCAAAGACATATCTTCATGCAAGTCAAGCTTATGTTGGATGGAAGGCTCAAAATCATCATAAAAACTTACTGCAGGTTCAAGAGATCCTAAATTAGAGTCAGACTATACAAATTATAATCCTCTCTACTCTAATTAAAACAGTGAGAATATTTAGCAATTCTCTCCTTCACAGTCTCTACCATTTTATTTGTCAATTCATGTGTCGTCTTTCCAAGACTCGCACATGTAGCATCAACATAATCACAAAAAATGCAATTACGAACATCATAATCAGAAGACTCATAATAATTGCACCAAAAAGGAGTCACACAAGAGTGAGACGGGTGATCATAAGAGTCCCTAAAATGTTTGTGGATGTGAGGAGTGACATGAAAAATGTGCTCGCCATGAGTCATGTATCCTAAGATCTCTCTAGTTTTTTTTTCAAACTCAAAAGTGTACCAAACTAATTTTTTGAAGAAATCTCAAACATCATTTTGAGTTCTAGACAATAATCCTCATAACCCTCCAGGACACATAGACACAACATAACTATTAAATTCAGCATTTAAACCCACAACAATGACCCCATAAATTTTCCCTTGAATTGGAGGAGCCGCCTAATGAAAGGGAGAATATTTCATTATGTGGCACCAGTATCAAACTTTTAGCTTTGTCATTGAGGTATCAAGTTGTTGAAACCTCTAACAAAAACCTATGTGATTATAAGCTAACGTTGGCACCTGGGTACTAAGAACAACTGTGGACTGTACTTAATGGACTTGGATAACCAATTTAGCCATATAGTATATGCCAGTACATTTGTGTGATTGGGCATTAGAGGAATATTAATGGTTCATTGATAGTATACTATTAGTCATTGTCTTTAAACTATATGAGCACATTTGAACCATTTTAACCATTATGTATGTAGCAGCTTTAGTTGAACACCACAACTAATTTTGATTTTAAACTTGATGGCATGAATGCAATACCTAAACTCATTTCTATCGCTAACTTATTATAACTTAGATGTACAATGTGGATATTAATTGTTTTTGGACAAGGCTTATGTTTAGTACTTTGCAGCTTAGCTTTACCTGAGCATGAACTACCTTACCATAAGTAATAATAACTCTTGATATTTGTGAAGAATTAATTCTTGCACTCAATAAGGTTCATTATAGAAGTTTCATCAAAGTCCTGAAAGAAATAATCGACCGCCTATCTCTTTGGTTTATAATTTGTGGTTAGATGACAATAGTTGACTTATACAAATATAAGCATAGATTCGTATTTATATATGATATATCTAACCCATAAAGTGATCAGCCTCTAGTGTTGTCTTGTAGTAGTATATCTTGTGGCAATAAAAACAATAATATGCAAGGGTCTAAGAAGTTTAGTTTACGTTTTATGACAGTGAGCTAATTGATATACATCATAGAGATAAATTCTTGCTTTTTTGGTTGTCTAATGTAGGATTTGGTTGATAATGACTCCAAGAAGCACATCTTTGATGCAGGTGAACCTTTGAAAAATAGTAAAATAGTGTGTTTGGAATTTGATTCGCACTAGATTCCAATTTTCTTTATTTTTTTGCTCCTCTATTTGAGTAAGTGTTAATCTTTATGGAATATGGATTCAGAATGTACAATTGAAGATGCATTACTTGTTTGTATGTTTGCCACCTAGCATGGATCGGGTAGTTTATAATGTTTTCAAATAGCATTTGACTTCAAGGACAATCTCAAAACTGCTAGTATTGAAGGATGAATAATATAACATGATTTAAAGGAATTGATGTTAATGTCTAGTGCATTATGTCCAAGAATGTGCAAAACAGAGCCAAGTAGTGGTTCTTCATGAGTATTGCCTGAAAGAAATTCTATAACAAGTTTTTCATGTCAACTAAGTAACAATGCTAACTAGGTTACACATTCTTTAAAGAAGCTTAGTAGTATATATATGTAATTTAGTAATAAATGGTAAAACAGACTCATGCTTAATTACCCACTGCCTAAAGTAACTTAAAATGTACAACCTGATTGTGACCTTATCGCAAATAAATCTAGTATATAGTAGCGTGACATAGAATGCATTTTCTTGATAGAGTCTACAAGATAAACATATAATAGAACATGTATTTTTCTTGATATGCAACCTGATTTCTAATTATTTGGTTTCCAATTGCTTCATAGTATTAACTGGGGTAGTCATCAACTTCAAACTCCTACTGGTATGCTGATAATCATAAACCTATCCTTGATTCTCAAGTAATTATTGTCTCCTCCTTCTTTTTAAGTTCATCTGATTTGGGGTATTGGATGATATATAAAAAAACCAGTAGCGTTGGAAGGAAATATTTCATGGTGTTTCTAAGATGTACTTGTGATATCAAAATCAATTTTATTCACGGCGCTAGAGAACTGTGTAGTTGGATTTAATGGTTTATTTTTCTTTGGGGGGTGGCAGGGGAGGGGCAGTGAATTGACGAGGAAAGAAATGCCAAAGTGTGTAACTTTTCTGAGCTAGATGCGTAAATAATAAGTCCACTCCTGCGATTTTTATGATCAATTTCTTATTCTAGGAGAGGACGTACATCATGTTTGGCCAATAATACTTAATTGATCATATCGTCTCAATGTGATTGTGTCCCATATGCCTAGAATTTGGCTCCAAGAGAGCTCCATTTATAAAATCATCAATTGTCTTCCTTGATTTTTGGAAATTAAACTGGATTGAGATTAGTTTGCATTCTTCCTTTTCCGCAGATTTCACCAATGGCCAATACTTGGTACACTAGGAAAAGAATGGCAACACCAAGCTTATACATACCTATCAAAACAATGATGAAGAAAACAAGGACATGAGTTTGGGCTAGTCAAAGTATAGTTTTTTTGTATTTTTCTCCCTTTGCATGTAGAAATCTGCACAACCATCTTAGTTGAAGGATATATTTTTTAATACTTTTCATCATCTTAATGAAATCAGATTTTTATTTTGTATTCCTATTGTATTTAGGTTTGTGCTTTATTTTCAGTATACTTCATTATTTTTTGTTATGTATACATACATATATATAGATATATATATGTATGTATGTTTGTATGTATGTGTGTATATACACACACACACACACACACCCCCCCACACAAACACACCCCCCTCCCACACACACATCACAAAGGGCATATTACCGACAAAAACATATTGTATATATTTCTTGTTGTACATCAGTATTAGTTTTGCCAACTGATGCCTTTTGTTGTAAATAAGTTTTTACCAACCAAAAAAAAAAGTAGATTAGTTGGTACGACTTTTCCCAATAGATAATTACGTGTTGGTAATATTATTACCAATGGATCACCAATATCTACTTGTAAAACTTTTACCATCAGGATTTTTACCAATAGTTTAGCGACAGCTAAATATCCGTTGGTGAAAACTGTTACCAACAGAAAAATTCCATATGCAAATAGATAGTCCCTTGTTGGTAAAATGCACTTTTTTGTAGTGTTGAATCATGTTCTAGCCCCAAACCCCTACTTGTCCCACGTTTGTGTTTATGATTTCTACTTTGCTCACCACATGTTTAATGAATTACTTGAAAGAGCATTCAGCTGTTGCTATTAGGGTTTAAGGGAACGTTAAAAGATAAAACCTTTACTTAGAGTGACCTAGTAGATGGTTAGGATTTCAACATGAAAGTAATTGGAGCTGTAATTGGGATTTAAGATTATAGATCTTATAATCCTTTGACTTTAGTCCCATGAAAATACGTGGCCATAGTTCTAGGATTAGTTTTTGACCCTTGAGAGAGGGAGGAGATGGATTTAACTGTCAGTCTATCCACTCGTGATAAAATGCTTGGATAAGTTTGATGGGGTTAGTGATTGATTCACTAACACAATTGTACTATTAATTCCAACCTAGATGTTTTAATATTCTTATTTCTCAATTATTTTCTTAGTTATTATCGTTTTCTTAGTTGTTAATCGAACCTTTGAATTCGATTTGCCTAGATTAAGTGTTCAGATTAGTTCTGGGAATTGAAAGCAAGTTCCTTGTGGGATCAACCCGTACTCACCAGTCGCTAGCTACAGCTACCCCGTGCACTTACGGTAATTTAACTGTAACAAGTTGTTAGCGTCATTACAGGGGAACTTGTCACTTTCAATATCAAGAATCGATTGGAATACTCTAGACTAGGTTTTCATTTTCTTTTTGTAGTTCTTAGTTCTTCTGTATCCTTTTTAGATACTGCTTACGCTTGGTGTAGTGTTTGCTTTGTATACACGGGCGCAGTTAACAGAATTAAATCTTATCCCCTTCGACCCTAAGATCGAAGCTGCTGCATGTAAGCAAAGGGTAAACAGATAGGAATGGATAACAAAGTTCTACGAGACTATGCTATACCATAATCGTAGGATATCATTTCATCCATAATGAACACAACGGTTGAGGTGAACAACTTTGAGCTTTGGCCAGCCCTTATCTCCTTAGTGGAGAGAGAACAATTTGGTGGATACCCTTCTAAGAACCCAAACATGCATCTTCACAAACTTCCTTGTGAAGTGCGATACAATCAAACTCCATTGGGTACCCACTGATGTCGTTCGACCGTGGCTCTTCCCATTTTTCTTGAAGGATAGAGCTAGGGATTGGCTTTAGAATGAGGAGTCAAATGCCTTGGCCACCTGGAACGCACTTTCCAAGGCTTTGCTAAGCAATTACTTCCCACCAGGAAAGACTGCTAAGTTAAGGGTGGATATTACCTCATTCGCTGAACTACATGGTGAGTCCTTATGTGAAGCTTGGGAGAGATTTAAGGATCTCCAATGCCGGTGTCCACATCACAGTGTAACTAACTGGCTTTTGATCCAGACCTTGTACAATGGACTAAACTAAACTTTGAAGATGTCCATTGATGTTGTAGCTGGAGGTGTTCTTATGGAAAAATAGATTGAGGCTGTGAAGGCTCCCTTGGAAGATATGACTGCCAACAATTATCACTGGTCTAGTGAGACAGCCACCTAAAAAAAAAGCAGTGGCAAGTATGAGGTAGAAGCTGTGATGTTACTAGCCAGTAGGGTGGTTGCTAACACAGAGACTTGATAGGGTTGGTACTTCTCCTATCCTAGAAAGTTACTTCTGGCTCCTCAATTGGAGTACATCTTGTTGGTGAAACCTGTGGTGTGCAAAGGTACACATCTGTTGAGTGCGACAGTGGTCCTTCTACCATTAAGCATGCTAATGCCCTGCATAGTTTCAACCCACCAACACAGAACAATCCTTACTCAAATGCTTACAATTTTGGATGGAAAAGCCACCCTAACCCTCCTTACAGGAATCTTACTCTTCAATCTTAGAGTTCTATGCAGTCACCTAGGTTCCAATATAGAGCCCCTTATAACCCGTCTCCTCAACCGCCAGAACTAAAATCCAAGCTAGAGAATATTATAGAGTGCTTTATTCAAACTCAAACCAAGATTAATGAAGCTCTTAGTGATTCAATTAATTAGTTGACATCCAAATTTGAGACTATGGCCTCCCACCAGAAAGTGATGGACACCCAGATCGCTCAGATAGTCCAACAGATTAGCAGTCTATCCCAATCTCAGGGGCATCTGCTAGGCCAACCTGAGTCCAACCCCAAGGGCAATATCATTGCCATTTTTGCGAGGGATAGTGGAGAGCCCCATGATGGTACTTCAGGGGACAGCTTCAGTTCTTGTTTCTGCAAAAATAGATGAATTGAAGAGGGAAGACAGCCAACATCCAGAAGGGAAAGGCCATCAATCACCTCCAGTACGCCCCTACTGGCCACCTATTCTATATCTTCATATTTGCTGAAAAGGGTATACATTAATGTCCCCTTCTTGGAGGCTCCAAAGGAAGTACCATCCTATTTAAAGTTTTTGAGGGAGCTCCTATCCAAGAAGGGAAAGCCTGAGGAAGCTTCAGTGGCTCTCATTGGAGAGGTCACCACTATAATCATACAATTAGTTAATCTATCCACCAAAAGCCCCGAAGGCGTCCTGGAGATTGTTCTATTTCAGGTGGATAAGTCCATCATCCTATGCAACTTCATAGTAATCGCTATGAATGATGATTTTCAAGTTTCTATTATTTTAGGAACATCGTTTCTAGCAACTGCGAGGATGGTGATTGATGTATATGCAGGGAAGTTATCTTTCCAGATATATGGGAAGAAGATAGACTTCTGCTTTCTAAGATCCACCAGCTTTCAATCTACAACACCTTTAGTCCCTGTTGCTCCTATAGCCCCGTCGCTTCCATAGTAGTTTCTGGGATAAGGGTATTTAAAGAAGATGGGACACCTAATATAAGGTGTTATGCTACTTATGACCTCCCTCCACCAAATCTTGACCTATTTTGGAAGCCTTGCTATCCATCATGGATAAGGGGTTGATGCATCAATCTTCACTACTTCAGTTATGCCACCTCCCTCCATCGCGCCACCATCTATTGTCTGAGATAAGGGTCAAGTTAGGGACCTAAAACAAGCACTTCTTGGGAGGCAATCTAAGCATTTACTTATTAAAAAAGAGAAAAAAAAAGAAAAAAACTATCATTCTTCCCACCTGGCCTCCTCTCTTTCCCCCTTTGCATTATAAGTTCTTCCTTTGCTACTTTGCATGTTCTTTTCATTGAGAACAATGAAAGGCTCAAGCATAGGGGGTGAGGTTATAGCTCTTTCGGTGAAATTGTGGATCTCTAGGTGTAGTTTGGATGATATCTCTTGCATTTACATAATGTAGTTAGGATTTCATGTTGTTTTATAAGCTTAGAGCATATAGGTTAGATCTCACATAACAACAGGAGAAGTGATCAAGTTAGGAATTCATTCCAGGTACCACTTCTTACCCTTCTCTTCATTATCCTCTGTATGTTTTATCGCTTTCTTTGTTAGATTTATTGTTTTTGAAAAAAATTGAAAAAACAAATTGAAAAAATTTAATAAGAGTTTGTGAAAACCCCTCCTATGATGATAATGCAAGGGGTGATGATTAATTGATTAACTTGATTGTATGTTAAGGTGTGGCTTATCTTGTTGTAAGTTTTCCGAAACTATGTTGACATCACCATCTGTAACTACTTTGTCTTGTGTTGTATGTCAATCACCCTTGAGATTCATGTAGTTTGGCTTTATTGACCTTGATAAGTGGCGTATCTTGGAGTGAGTTGCATTGATTATAGTAGATTGACCTATGAGATTTTATGCTTAATGACTATTCATTATATACAGTCTCATATTTCGTTTCTTGTGTAACTCATCCATGATTGCATCTCTGGAACTTGACATGCTTCTCTTCGAGATTACATTTAGCATATGCATATGTTAACATGATTGAGGCATCCTTTGTTCTATTTAGCTACATGAGCCTAAAAGACAACCATTGATGCGTGTCATTCCTTTTGCTACCCCCTTGTTCCTTTCCCTGTGTTGTTGTTGTACTTTATTCACTACACCTTTGGCCCATGCAAAATTTTCATACCTTAGCTAAGGTTTAGTAGAGCAACACTTTACATAGAGTTGGTTATATTTTGAGAATGGTTCCACCTTTTTGGGTGTTTCTAATTGTGGTGTTTGATTTGAAGGAGAATGAGTTTAGTGTTTGTGTTTTCCATGTCATGCACACATCTCGGTTTTGCTTCTTAAAAAAAGGAAAAAAAGAGGAAAATGAAGAGGAAAAAAATGAAAAAAAAAGTGAAAAATGAGAAGTTGTGAATAAGTGTTCGGCATGGTGATTCATTTAATAAGTTTGATCAACTCCTTCTATGTGGGGTTTTTTTTTTTTTTTTTTGGTGGGGGTTATACTCATCTTCAAGTGAGGTGTGAAGTAGATATCTTGGTATATATTGTTATGGAAGTGTTGTGCTTCCAATCCTCTTTGCTAGTAGCTCTGCTTTTCCTATGAGGATTCCCCTTCTCATCCATAACCTCATCCCCATTACGACCTTCTTGCAAGTTCTCATGATTGACGTTTCTGCATTTGACGTAAGTGATGGAGACTAGAGAGCCCTACCAAGCACATGGCAGTTTACTTGATTGGTATGAGTATTAAGTGTACCCGAATTCTATATTCCGAACACATTGAGAGGAGAGTCCCACTTTATCTAAAAGTGAGGTTATACCAGTCATGCATACTCACCATTTATTGAGGAATGTCTTATCTTACTATGTGTTTTTATTATTGGTGTGTTGCATTTGAGTAGGTGGTAGTGTATGTGTTTCATTGAAAATGTTTTCGACACCTTGATTAGGCTACTGTTGATGGATGATTATGTCTGATTAGTTGATTATTATTTTCTTGCCTAAGGAGGGAGTGATTAGAGGTTCTTCTCTCTTAGTGATCATTTGAGAGTTAGTCTTACTTAGGGACAAGTAAGAGATAAGCATGGGGGACTTGATAAACCTATAGTTTTGCTATTTTTAGGCCCCTGATTTTATTGCCTTTCTCTACATATCTCCTTGATTTATTTAGGAATTTGATTATATTTGCCCTCCTTTGCTCCTATTCATCTTGTTTGGACTAATTTTCCTTTTTTGCAGGTATTTTGGTCATAATTGGAAGGAAAATGAATGAGAAGTAAAGTTTTGGATAAAGAAGAGGTTCGAGGTGTTGGCAGGAAGACCAAGGGATTAAGACTTAAGAGTTGTAAGATCTGCACGACTAGCCGTGTACTGTTGCATGACCGTGCAAAATTACTAAAAAGTTGAAGACATGTAGAGTTGGTTGTGTGTATTCTGTACGGTCGTGCTCATAAGGAAGAAAGTTCTTGTAGAGTTGCTTGATTGGCCGTGCGCTTTTGCATGGCCGTGTGTCCTTGGCCTAGAAATTGTGCACGGCTGGCTGTGCGTTGAAGTACGGCCATGCGACCGCTCTAATTTTGAGATATTAAAGCAATGTTTAGCCAGTTTTAGAGGGGCATCTTTTGTATTTTCTTTCAGAGCACTTTCTTGGAGCAATTTTTAGGGTTTAGTAGGTAGATTTTAAGGTTGCTTGTGAATTGAATTCATCACCATTGAAGATTATCTTTATTACTTCTGGTACGATTAATTCAAGTTTACTCCTCGATTATCTTTTTCTCCTATCATTGTTTTTATGTGAATCATGTTGCCATTCTGGGGATTGATTTGATTGTTTTTTATATGATTCATGGCTAATCCCCCATAATGGGGTTGGGGTTAACGCTAATTATGGTAGCTGAATCATGATTTAGCCCTAAACTCTTACTTGCCCCATGTTTGTGTTTATGATTTTTACTTTGCTCACTAGATATTCAATGAAGTGCTTGAAAAGCCATCCATCCATTGCTATTAGGATTTAGAAGAATGTCGCAAAAGGAACCCTTTACATAGAGTAACCTAGTAGATAGTTGATAAACCTCTAATTTTACCATTTAGACCCTTTAATTCCACCAACCTTTCCCATATATTCCCTAAGATTAGTGAAAGTTTTGGCAAAAATTTGCTCCTCTTTGCTCATAATTATCTTATTTAGACCGAATCTCCTTTTTGTAGGTGTGTTGGTTTTAATGGGAAGAATTACGGTGCTTATTGGCTCAAAAATGAACGAGGAGCAATACTAGGGAATGAACGAGGTATAAGGATCAAATGGAAGGGTCAAAAGCTTAAGGAATTAAAGGGAAGACACTTGCATGACAGCTATACATGTAAGCATGGCTGTGCAAGTCAGAAGTTGAAGCCAAAAACTTGCATAGTTGGCCGTGCACTTTAGCACGGTCGTACACCTGAGGCAGAAAGTTCCTGCAGAGTTGCACGACCGTGCCTCTCTCCTAGAAATTTTACATGGCTGGCTGTGCGCCGGTCAGTTTTTGCGATAAAAGCCGCTGTCGGGCTTACATTTGAGGAGAGGCCTTTTTGCTGGGTTCCTTTGTGGGCCAATTAGGGTTGATTCTTAGCCTCCACAAACCCCTTTAGGGGGATTAGATTAGGTTAGTTTTGTGTATAATTGTAGTAGACGAATCGATTTCAAGATTTAATGTTAAGTTCTTCTTTTCTCCCTCTCTTTAATTTCATGCTTTTGAGTTTGTTCGCTAATCCGATAGTCTATTGTTTCACTTCAATTTCAATGTTTATTTGTGAATTAAAGCTTTGATCTTTGGTTGTAATTTGTTCTTGAGATGGCCAATTGATTCTTGTTTAGGCCTTGACCTAACTTGTTTATGCTAGAATTTAGATATTTTCCTTGCGCCCACTAAGCATTTGATAAAATGCTTAAAAGAGCCTTCATTCGTGTTTTGGGGCAATCGACTTATGCTAAAAGATGAGGTTAATTGTCTAGTGTGGGTGGAAAGAATAGCTAGTATTTGGACATGAGAATAGTCCAATTCTAGTTAGATCTAGGATTACTATTTTTATAGTTTAATTGGGCTAACCCTATGAAAATAGGTGATTAGAACAATTAAACTAGCCTTCAACTCTTGAGAGAGGACTTAGGTGAGCTTTGTTGGTGCAATCGATCATCCCTAAATCCTAGCATAGCCCGGAAAGGTTAGGGTTTAACTTGATTAATTGATTTATCTTAGGTTCAAATATAATCAAAGTCTTTTGTTTGTTTTAGCGGTTTAGTCCTATTTTTCTATCCCCCTCTTGTTTTGCCTAACTTGAGACACTTTAGTCAATTTTGGTACTTGGAAACACAGTTCTCTACGGACGACACTCCGAATACTCAACGATGCACCTTGCACTTGGAGTTTATAATTATTAAAACTTCCCTAACAAGCTTTTGGAGCTGTTGCCGGGGAGTTTATGCTTTTCAATATCAGAGCTCACTTGAGTATTCGCGACTAGGCTTTTACTTGAAAAAACAAAAAAAAAATCAAAAAAATGTCAATTTTCTAATTTCCTCAGTATAAGCATGAATTATTTTGGAGATATCATGACAGATTACATGCTTTTCTTGCTCATCGTGATTATTACTTGGAAAAGTGAAAATTTTAAATACAGTCTATGAGGGTATGAACTGTGAGACCTGTGCTCTTAGAGTATTGGAATTTTTGTGCTAAAGATATTAATGAAGCATGTGATTTCCTTGATTGGTTAGCTTGGGATACTTATGAGTTTGAAACTAGTTGTTCTGATTCTTACGTCCCACCCCCTTGCATCCCTAATTATGCCCCTCCTGTATGTGAAATTTGCCATTGTTCTGATCATGAAAGTAATTTTTATCCCTGTTATATTTCTGATGATAGTTTTGTTAAACTGTCCAGTATGATAGAGACAATGAATGTGCAAGAAATTGAGTTTGCTAATAAAATGCGGGAGTATGACTTGTCACATGAGACTGATCTTAGGTTTAGTTCTCCTAGATTTGATGTCAATCTGTGTGATGATGGTACGTCTTTTCTTCCTCTAGAGTCCGGACTAGAGGAAGTATTCGACCCTTCCTTAACTACTTCATTCACAGTTGCTCTATCCTCACCTAGCACCCTTAGAGACAACACTGCGTTTATCATGACCTTTCTAGATACACCTTCTCCTTTAGCTCAGTCGACGGAGTTTAAGGTAGGTGAGACCTTTGGTGTTAGCACTAGTGTTGATGAGGATGATACTTGTTTTGAATCAGGCAATGTTTTTATTGAGGAGCATGACCTTGATGCGACTCTCGTAGGGAGGTCATATGTGGATGCTGTGGGTACTGTTTCGACTAGTCCCGATCTTGTTGATAGTATATTCCCCAACCCCCTTGATCCATTCCATACTTCTTCTTTTGTTCACCACCCTCCCCTTCCCCTGAGGGTTGTGATATGTTACATATTGATTCTCATGTGATACTTGAGGGGAATGAGGTTGACTGTTCTGAGTCCCCAGGTACCTTTAGAGGGTATAACCTTCCTTGATCCTTATAATCTGTACCTAGAAGGCATGCTTAGAAAAATCATATTGACTACTTCATTCGATCATTCTTCTGATTTTTCCAAGGCATTTGATATGTTTAAGAGAGCACTTGTTATTATGCATGTATTTATATTTGTGTGTTCTTACTTACATTCATCTGAGTTGCATGCTCAGGTGTTTAATAAGCTCCTGCAAGCGTTGACAGCATTTGAATTGGTGGCCTGACTCTTGAGATGAGGAGGAGTGGTTGATGCTCCTCCAACCTCCCATAGCACCATCTTGAGGAGGTGATAGCTTAGGTGCACTCAGCACCTAACCTAGTAAATTTGTTCCCTCTTTTCTCCTTCTTTATTTTCATTTGTATTTTTCATTTGTATTTTTCCTATTTCTCTTTTATTTTTGTATACCCATTATTGTAGGTTTATTTTGTAAATATTTGTATTTGGCTGGTAGTGACTCCTTAGCTCCCAATGAGGATATTGTGAGATTTAGATGTGAGGGGGGGAAGTCATATATTCTTTTGTGTATATTTCTGTGAAATTTTTAGCCTTTTGTATAGTTTTGCTTATTGACTTTAGGGAAACTTTGTGCTATTCTAATCAACTTAAATCCCTTGTACTTTGACTATTAACTTGTATATAAGCGGGATATGCATGATAGATCTTCACCCTCAGTGTGTCATTCTAGGCCCTAATTCTAACCCCAATTGTTCATTATCGATGTATAATCGAATCCTTATCTATAGCATCATCATTAATGTTAAATTCGTGAGTATACAACCACAAGAGGGGGTTGTTTTCGGTTTCCTCTTGAGGGGTGTTTTTGAGGCTGAAGGTTTAGAAGAAGTGGTGATTGGTTTTGAAGGGTTTTGTTCATCAGAGGATTCTGAGAACACGGGGTCCCTTGTTTGAAGGAGGGATCCTCGGAATCAGAACCAGAAAGGCTCGAGGAGGAAGAGGAAATCTCCTCAATAACTGGAGCAGAAGGTTTGGAGGATCTGGGGGTCGATCTGAAAGCAATTCTCGCATATTTACAAGAAGGTTTAGAAGGAGGAGAAGAGGGAGTTAGAGAGGGGCGAGACCTTGGTGGTGGTCGTGTTCTTGGCGTTCGGGTGCGCCTAGCCACCATCTTCATCCTTTTTCTCTTCTCTCCAGTTTGAGAGACTAGAGGAACAGAGTCATCCCCTTGGACAGGACTATCTTCTGTTTTCTCACCAGAGTCCTCCTTCAGATCCATGAACAGATCATCGAAGAACGCATCCCCTGTTCTTTGAGTTGTTTCTGGGAATAGCGCAGAAGAACAGGGTTCAAAATCCCCAAAGAGGGTTTCTGGGTTCTCCAAGAATTGGTCTTGGAAACCCGAAGAACCAGCAACAGCTTCAGAAGAAATGGGACAAGGGATTGTTCCCACATACACCACTAATTTCCAACCGAAGGAGTAGGGAATATCATTCAACTCAAGCCCAATACTTTTGAGGTTTAACCGATTGAGATACCCGAATATTGTGTGGATAATTGGGCGAGGAGGAGCCGGAATCGAGGGTATAATCATGTTGTTACTCTCAGAGATTGATGAAGAATCAGTTTCAGGAGCCATTATCGCAAGGAAGAATTTCGGGTTTTGAGGGTTTTGCTAGGGTTTGAAAGCAAGAACAGAGGAGAGAGCAAGATGGGAAAGACAGACGCACGCAAGGGGGTTTTTTTTTAAACTCCCTACCCGTTATGAAGGGCCACCTAGGGAACACCTAGAATTTAAGCAGGCAGCATACGTTAATGACAATTAAGGCATACCTGTTCGAGCCGCCTGTTCTTGAACATGCTTCTCTCATTCCAAGGTCTGTCATGAATACTCTTTCTTCATCTCCCAAGGCAGTAGTCTTCACATATAATCATAGTAGCACACAAGACTACACATATTCGTTAAGCATAGACCACTGTTTTGATAACAAGAATTGCAAACAAGGGGATAGAACAGGTATTATAAGGTGTTTTTGTCAGCTTGGTCTAACTCTGAGAACAGGTGTTCTCAGGGTGTTTTCACCAACCCCAATTCCAGTCTGTTTCTCTCGAATTGGTCTCTACTCAGTGCTTTAGTGAATATATCAGCAATTTGATTTTCAGTGGAGCAAAAATTTATTGAAATAAAGCCTTTTTCCACATTATCTCTTAAGAAATGATGTCGAATGTCAATATGTTTTGTCTTTTTGTGTTGACATGGGTTTTTGGCAATGTTAATAGCGCTAGTATTATCACAAAAAATAGGAATGCATCCAGTGTCAACACAAAATTTCTTAAGCTGTTGTCTTATCCACAACAGTTGAGCACAACATGAAGCTGCTGCAACATATTCAGCTTCTGCTGTGGACATGGCAACTGAATGTTGCTTCTTGGTAGCCTAAGATACCAAACAAGGTCCAAGAAAGTGAGCCATACCTGAGGTACTCTTTCTATCAACTAGGAATCCTGCATAGTCAGTGTCAGCATATCCAACAAGATCAAGATTGCAACCTCTAGGATACCATAAAGCTAAATTGGGTGTATGTTTCAAATATCTCAGTATCCGTTTAACAGCCTTAAGATGAGTTTCCTTAGGATTAGACTGAAAACGGGCACATAAACCAACACTAAAAACAATATCCGGTCTACTAGCGGTTAGGTATAGGAGTGACCCAATCATGCCCCTATAGAGTTTCTCCTCAACTGAGGGACTCCCATCATCCATAACCAACTTGGTTGAAGGAGGAATAGGAGTGTCTATGGGTTTGGCCGACTCCATCCCAAAACGCTTAAGTAGCTCATTGATATACTTTTGTTGATAGATCATGGTGCCGTTTGGAGTTGGCTAGATTTGTAAGCCTAAGAAAAAGTTAAGCTCACCCATCATGCTCATCTCAAACTCACTCCTCATCATATTCGAAAATTCATTGCATAAATCATGATGAGTTGCACCAAATATAATGTCATCTACATATATTTGGACAATCAATAAATGTTCCCCCTTAGATTTTAGAAACAAGGTATTGTCTACCTTGCCTCTTCTAAAATCATTTTCAAGTAAAAAGCTTGACAACCATTCATACCAAGCTCTTGGAGCTTGTTTTAAACCATAAAGTGCTTTGTCAAGTTTAAAAACATGATTTGGAAAATCACCATTTTCAAAACCAGGGGGTTGTTTGACATACACCTCTTCTTTAAGGTATCCGTTGAGGAATGCACTTTTCACGTCCATTTGATATAGCTTGATTTCCATATGAGCTGCAAAGGCTATTAAGATTCGAATAGCCTCAATTCTAGCAACTGGTGCAAAGGTTTCTTCATAATCGATCCCTTCTTCTTGATTATACCCTTGAACAACCAGCCGTGCCTTGTTCCTAGTGACTGTTCCTGACTCATCCAGTTTGTTTCGGAACACCCACTTGGTTCCAATGATTTTTCTCTTAGCCGGTCGAGGTACAAGGTGCCACACTTTGTTTCTTTCAAATTGATGAAGCTCTTCTTGCATAGCCGTGATCCAATCTGAATCTGCAAGAGCTTCATTCACACTTTTTGGCTCAATGTTAGAAAGAAAAGCATAGAAAGCACAAAAATTCTTAAGTTTAGATCTAGTTTCCACTCTAGTATTAATATCTGACAAGATTTGATCAAGAGGGTGCGAACTATGGTGCTTCCATGGTCTTGGATTAAGTGGATCCACAGACACATGCTCTGTTCTAACTGAAATGTGTGTAGGATCAGGCTCAAGAACACCTCCTGATCATGTTTCTGCACCTGTTTGCAAGCTTGTTCCTAAAGAGCATGGTTCCGAACATAGTTCAACGGTGTTTTCCCCTGTTTGGTTCTCACCTTGCCGGCCATTTTGAGGAACAGCTTCTGTACCTGTTTTCTTCAGGGTGTTCTCACCTTATTTTTCTTGGTTCAACGATTCCTTTTGGACAAGACCTAATTCAAACTCTTCATCCTGTGCATCACTCTCATTCAAAGAGTTAGATTCATCAAAAAACACATGCACACTTTCCTCAACACACAAGGTTCTTTCGTTAAAGACTTTGTATGCCTTACTGTGAGAGGAATAACCAAGAAATATTGCCTCATCACTCCTTGGATCAAACTTTCCTAAGGCATCTTTCCCATTGTTATGCACGAAACATCTACAACCAAATGTTCTTAGATGCATAATGTTGGGTTTTCTGCCTTTGAGAAGTTCATAAGGAGTTTTGTTCAAAATGGGTCTAATCATGCATCTATTTATAATGTAACATGATGTGTTCAAGGCTTCTGCCCAAAAGTTCTTAGGAAGACCATTAGTAATAAGCATTGTTCTAGTCATGTCTTCTAGGGTACGATTTTTTCATTCAACCACCCCATTCTGCTGGGGTGTTCTCGGGGCTGAGAAGTTATGATCAACACCATGTTCATTACAAAAGTTTGTAAAACTTGCATTTTCAAATTCAGTACCATGATCAGACCTCAAGCTTACCAATGAGTGTCCTACTCTCTTTTCAATCCTTTTGAGAAGGGCAATAAACTTCTCAAAGGTTTCATTCTTGGATGTCAAGAATAAAGTCCAAGTAAATCGAGAGTAATCATCCACAATTACGAGCACATACCTCTTCCCTCCTCTACTAGCTATCCTCATGGGACCACATAGATCAATATGCAATAATTCAAGAGGTCGGGTAGTGCTTACACACTTTTTAGATTTTAAAGAAGATCTGACTTGTTTTCCTTTTGCACAAGCTTCACATACCTTGTCATCATTATACTTGATGGAAGGTAGTCCCACAACCAAATCTTTGGAAACAAGTTTGTTTAACAAGAACAGGCTTGCATGACCTAGTCTCTTATGCCATAGCATTTTATCATCATTTAATGCATTTAAACAAGTCAGATTATTTTGGGGAAGAGTGAAAATACAAACTTTATAAACATTTTGACATCGCTTCCCCCTCAACACAACATCTCCTGTGTCGTCATTCACAACCAAGCAACGTGTTTTTGAAAACAGTACTAGGTTGTTCTTGTCACACAGTTGGGACACACTTAGCAAATTGTGTTTTAACCCATCAACTAAGTGCACATTATCAATTGAGTGGGAGAGAGTTTTACCAATATTACCTATATCGACAATTGTCCCAGACTTGCCGATTCCAAATGCTACACTCCCACCATTCAAAGCTGTAAGTGAGAGAAAATTTGATCTTTCACCAGTCATGTGCCGTGAACACCCACTATCAACAAACCACAACTGCCTGTTTTCAAGGGTGTTAGTGGGGTTGTTCGTAAGGTTGTTCTCTCTCACTTCAGCCTGCAAAACAAATCACGGGTTAGTTTTGGGAACCCAGATCCACTTGGGTCCCATTCTTTTAGACATGTAAAGCTCATCTTTTCTAATCCAGATTTGTTTCACATACCTTTCATTCTTTTCATTGGCATGTTTTCTTAAAGGACAAGTGTATCTATAATGACCCGTTTTACCGTAATGAAAGCAAACGATGTTTTCAGGTAATCCCACATATTTTCTATGTATTGGGTAAACGGTCCGTTTATGCTTGTAACCAAGTCCCTTTTTGTTTCTACTGTGATGAGTGTTTAACCAATCAAGGGCTTGTGAAGATTTGTTCCAGCGTTTGTTTGTGGCAAGATCAGTTTCTAATTTTTCTATGGTGGCATTCAAGCTCTGCTTTTCATTTAGCAGGGATTCAACTATTTCTTCCACTTCAAAGAGTTTTTTCTCTACTTGTGTATAATCGCCTTCTTTTAGAAAGAGGTCTTCTCTAAGCACGTTAATATTCTCATGTAAACCGAGTTTTTCATTTTTGAGAATTTCATTTTCAAGCTCTAGGTCACGAACTTCTCTTTTTAGATCAGCACAGGTGTCTATCAAATTATATAGAAGTTCTTCTAAAGTGGCTTTGTTAAGACCATGTACCTTGTTCTTGAGATCTGAGAAGCTGATTGTTGATTCATCATCTGAATCTGAATCACTTTGGGCCATAAGTGCTACGACCCCTTCTTCAACTTCAGATTCTCCTTCATCCTCAGAGGAATCTCCCCAAGCAGCCAGCATAGCTTTCGAGAATCGCTTGCCCAGATTGTTTACAGGGTGTTTTCGACCCTGTTTTTGAGGGTGTTCGGGCATCTGATCTTCTTGAAGTAGAGGGCAATTTTTGACTACGTGATCTGGTTTGCCGCACTTGAAACACCCTGTGAGCTGTTCTTTGGGGGTGTTTCTGGACTTACTGAAGTCTTTTCTTTTGTTGTTCTCCTTGACCTTTTTGAAGAATTTCTTGAATTTTCTGGACATTAGGGCCATATCTTCATCTTCAAGGTCAGAGTCAGTGTCCTCATGTGCTTTCAAGGCAAGCCCACGATCCTTCTTTTGCTCCTCTCTTTGTTGTGAGTTCTTTCGGAGTTCATAGGTCTGGAGATTACCAATCAACTCGTCGAGGGTGATCTTGTTCATGTCTTTAGCCTCTTGGATGGCTGTTACTTTGGCCTCCCACGTACGAGGTAAAATTCTGAGGATTTTCCTCACCAACTCTTCAGTGGTGAAAGATCTTCCCAGGGATTTTAACTCGTTCGTGATGTGGGTAAACCGTGTATACATATCCATCACAGTCTCACGATCACCCATATCAAACAACTCATATTATCGCATAAGTAGCTCAATTCTAGATTGTTTAACCTGACTCGTACCTTCATGAGCAACTTGTAGGGCGTTCCAGATAGCTTGGGCTGATTCACACTCAGAGATGAGAGTGTATTCATCGGATCCTAGGCCAAAATATAGAGGCTTTTTGGCCTTGGCATTTTTCTCCATCTTTTTGTAGTCCTCGGCATCAAACTCATGAGGTTCTTTGGGAGCTGTTTTTCCTTCAGGAAGGGTTTTTATGGGAACAAAAGGCCCGTTCTTGATGAGCATCCATAACTCATAGTCTTCGGCTTGTATATAGTTCTCCATCCTATTCTTCCACCAACTATAGTGTTGCCATTGAAGTAAGGAGGGCGAGTAATGGATTGTCCTTCAAGAATTCCTTGTGGAGTACTCATCTTCAGCATCTCTCAAGGTGTTAACCTTTTGTAGGAGAACCTGCTCTGATACCACTTATTAAATTCGTGAGTATACAACCACAAGAGGGGGGTGAATTGTGGTGTCTAATTTTCACATTGTAAATAACAAACACCCTCACAGAGGTTATTCTCAGATGACAAACACCCCAGTGACTTGTTTGCAGGGGGTGTTCTTAAATATTGCAAATGCGAAAATCACCAAGATAAATGCGGAAAATAAAGCACACACACAATTTTTACGTGGAAAACACCTCTAGCCCAATTGAGGTGTGAAAAACCACGACCTACCTCGTGTAGGATTTAACCACTTTCACTAACGGGCTTCACACGTTACAAATGTAACACACCTTGTTACAACTTGCAACCACGTAACCTTCTTCTCTAAGAAGGGTTACACCACGTCCAAATCTCACCAGATTGGACACGTCCAAAGTCCACACGACTGAGAACCACTCACTCACTTTTCTGATCCAAGATCAGGGTTACAAAACACCTTACGGGGGTGCTTCTGATTTAAGCAGATGTAAGGTACAATGAGGTCCTAGTATGCCAATATCTTGAAAGCTCAGTTTAAACACAACTTGTCTCGGTTTTTCTTTTCTCAAGCGTAACTCGAAAAATTCTTCTCACTAGAAAAACCACTTTTGAAATTTTCCCTTTTTTGCGTATGTTGTGTATGTTTCTCGTCTTTTCTCCTCTATTCAAATGGGAGTGAAATGTTGAGATTTTAAACACAAAATCCAACGGTCAAAAACAAGGAGAGGTGAAAGAATCAGCTAAGTAGGGAAAATGATTTTCAAGCAACTCCCCAACGACTAGTGATAAATTTTTCCCAAAATATAAGGGATTTGTTATCTTAAGAGATAACCCTTATCTTCCCATAGCCGTGAAGAAGATTCAAATGACAACCAGAAATCTTCAACTTTTGAAATTTTATCATATCCGAAAATATAGGCAAAGGGAATCTTTTAGTTTTGGCAATTCTCCCAAAACCTATTTTCGCAAATCTCCCATAATATTTTCAAGAAATATCCTTTCCAGAAAAATAGCAATCTTGGAATTTAAAGAAAGTATTCTGGAGATCTTGGCCAACCGAAATGAATTTTCAAAGATAACCGGGTATGGCCACTTCAGTTCAGAAACACCCTAGGCACCCTGTTTGCAGGGTTGTTCGCAACTGGTGTTCTGAAGCACTTAGCGCAAATACCGATTCAAGAGGTGTTTAAAATGACGTTTTCAATATTGGCATATTAACAAGAGTCTAAATAAATAAAACCTATATACCCAAGACTTCTTGTTTTGAACCAGTCATCTTGTCCAAGATTTGTAGAGCTGCTGTGAACACCAAGGCCACCTTGTTTGCTGGGGTTGTTCTTTGCATTGCTAGAGTTCAGGAACATGCCTTACAATCAACTGTCGAGGTGGTGTTCTTGACTTAATATAGAATCACCAAGTAAAACCTGCTTTGAAGACTTGTTCTCACATGTAGCAAACCAGTTAATATAATAAAGATCACAAACACCAGTTAGGTCTGTTTGGAGATTGTGTTTGGAGCAACATTACTTAGACAAATTTTTACACTTGGATTTGTCATCATCAAAACTAAATATAATAACTCAACAAATTGTCCCACCGTTTCTGAGAAACAGGGTCAACTCACAAACAGGGTCTTGGACCACCTCGACCTCTTGTTTCTGAGAAACCCAGTCCCACCGTTGAAACTGTTCTTGAGGATAATGCACACCTCAAAGAAGCGCTTTCTGCTGTGAAGTCTGCTCTTGAAGCAGAGAAGGCCATCTCAGCTAAATGCCACGAAGAACTCCTTGCACTCCTCTCTGATCTCGCTCCCAGTATTCCTCCACTGCAATCAAGACCCTACCCCTTGATTGTATAGATTGTTCTCTCGCTCTCCTCTCCTCCCCTTGTTGTTTTTCTTTGGCATTGCACTTGGCATTGTTCTCTGCGTGCTTACTTGTCGTAACTGTTTTGCAACCACCCGTTACTTTTTTCTTTCAATGCTGTTCTTGCTTTTTAATAATGCCAAAAGGGGGAAGACGAACCATTACTTGACAAATATTGACCCTCTTTCAATTTGGAACACATATTGACCCTCTTTCAATTTGGAACACTCGGACCTTAGTGGATAACCAAATCAATCAGCATACATGGTTCTCAAATTTGTTTTTAATATTTGTCAATATGGTCACTTGGTTTGTCATCATCAAAAAGGGGGAATTTGTTGAGTTATTATATTTAGTTTTGATGATGACAAATCCAAGTGTAAAAATTTGTCCAAGTAATGTTGCTCCAAACACGATCTCCAAACAGGCCTAACTGGTGTTTGTGATCTTTATTGTATTAACTGGTTTGCTACATGTGAGAACAAGTCTTCAAAACAGGTTTTACTTGGTGATTCTATATTAAGTCAAGAACACCATCTCGACAGTTGATTGTAAGGCATGTTCCTGAACTCTAGCAATGCAAAGAACAACCCCAGCAAACAAGGTGGCCTTGGTGTTCACAGCAGCTCTACAAATCTTGGACAAGATGACTGGTTCAAAACAAGAAGTCTTGGGTATATAGGTTTTATTTATTTAGACTCTTGTTAATATGCCAATATTGAAAACGTCATTTTAAACACCTCTTGAATCGGTATTTGCGCTAAGTGCTTCAGAACACCAGTTGCGAACAACCCTGCAAACAGGGTGCCTAGGGTGTTTCTGAACTGAAGTGGCCATACCCGGTTATCTTTGAAAATTCATTTCGGTTGGCCAAGATCTCCAGAATACTTTCTTTAAATTCCAAGATTGCTATTTTTCTGGAAAGGATATTTCTTGAAAATATTATGGGAGATTTGCGAAAATAGGTTTTGGGAGAATTGCCAAAACTAAAAGATTCCCTTTGCCTATATTTTCGGATATGATAAAATTTCAAAAGCTGAAGATTTCTGGTTGTCATTTGAATCTTCTTCACGGCTATGGGAAGATAAGGGTTATCTCTTAAGATAACAAATCCCTTATATTTTGGGAAAAATTTATCACTAGCCGTTGGGGAGTATTTCTTGCTTGAAAATCGTTTTCCCTACTTAGCTGATTCTTTCACCTCTCCTTGTTTTTGACCGTTGGATTTTGTGTTTAAAATCTCAGCATTTCACTCCCATTTGAATAGAGGAGAAAAGACGAGAAACATACACAACATACGCAAAAAAGGAAAAATTTCAAAAGTGGTTTTTCTAGTGAGAAGAATTTTTCGAGTTACGCTTGGGAAAAGAAAAACCGAGGCAAGTTTTGTTTAAACTGAGCTTTCAAGATATTGGCATACTAGGACCTCATTGTACCTTACATCTGCTTAAATCAGAAGCACCCCCGTAAGGTGTTTTGTAACCCTGATCTTGGATCAGAAAAGTGAGTGAGTGGTCCTCAGTCGTGTGGACTTTGGACGTGTCCAATCTGGTGAGATTTGGACGTGGTGTAACCCTTCTTAGAGAAGAAGGTTACGTGGTTGCAAGTTGTAACAAGGTGTGTTACATTTGTAACGTGTGAAGCCCGTTAGTGAAAGTGGTTAAATCCTACACGAGGTAGGTCGTGGTTTTTCACACCTCAGTTGGGCTAGAGGTGTTTTCCACGTAAAAATTGTGTGTGTGCTTTATTTTCCGCATTTATCTTGGTAATTTTCGCATTTGCAATATTTGAGAACACCCCCTGCAAACAAGTCACTAGGGTGTTTGTCATCTGAGAATAACCTCTGTGAGGGTGTTTGTTATTTACAACGCGAAAATCAGACACCACAATTCACCCCTCTCTTGTGGTTGTATACTCACGAATTTAACAATTAGCTTAGGGTCTTAGTCTTTCATGATTGGATCTCCCACTTATCTTAAACACGATTACTTTAGTCTTCGTTTGCCTTTCAAAAAAAGAAAAAAGAAAGAAAAAAACTAAACAAACAGAAAAAAAGAAAAGAAAAAAATAAAAATTTGAAATGACAAGTATCCCTTTGAGGTATGCGCCATTAGGCGTTACCCTTTGAGGCAATATTGCTAGTGAAAAAGATTGCTTTCAATGCTAATAAGTCAATAATGTAGTTTGTGTCAGTCAAGTGGGATTGAGTTGATTCTGGTAAGCCTGAGTCTTAAGATAATGATACACTTGCACACTGAACACTAGGATGGATTCAAAGTTTTGATGTACAGTAAAGTAAAAAGTTAATGCTTTAATGTCATCCATGGGGATAGAGAGTCTTGAAGAGTATACTTTGTTTATATGCAAGCCAACGTCTTGGTTGAATGGGTGATTTGATTAGTTAGAATGTGTACAGACTTCTCCCTTGTATATATTTGTGTTTTGTTTGTAAATACAAGTTTTTTTTCTGTTTCTATTTCTCTATTCCTTCATACTTTTTCCCTTTAAGATTTTGTGGGTGTATCTTCTACAAACCCTCACTCGACCTCACTCATCCACTTGGAGAAACCAAGGGTTAAAGGGCTTGTTGTATACGCTAAATGCAACCGCGATTCCTGCGAAAGTGAGTTAGTTTCCTAGGTTAGATTTACTTTTGTTTTGTTCAAGGACGAGCAAAAGATAGGTGCGGGGGTATTTATTGGGCACTAATTTGTCATATTTTACCTGCCTTTTTCGCCTAATTTTAGCTCGTACAATAATATAATCTTTAGGATCTTTTTACTTGTTTTATTTGCTTTTGTAGGTAATAACCTCAATCGAGCAAATGTTGCAAAAAGGAGCGAAGACAGACAAGAAGAGCAAAAGAAGGCAAGAAGGGCTGAAGAGGCGAGGTCGTGCCGCTGTTCCAGAAATATGGCACGGGGTGGCCGTGCCACCTGGCACGGCCGTGCGCCTCTGCGCTTGCTCGCTCACCCAATTTTCTATTTAAAGCACCTTCGGGTGTTTTTGTTCAAGGTCTCCCCGAGCTATTATTTCGCGACTTTTTGAAATTCTTAGTTTAGTTTTAGCCAATAAAAACCCCATTTGGAGGAATTAGATTAAAAAAGATTAAAATTTGTTTTGGGTTGTTTGGATTCAAACTTGTGGATTCGCAAGTTCATTCAATCATATAAGTTTTCTCTCCTCTTCCTCTCTTGTTTTGTGTATTAAAGTTCATGTTTTTTCTATACGCTTTTGTGATATTTAGTAGTTAGATTGTGTTGCTTTGATTGTAATTAGCCTCTTGATGATTGATTGATTTTGTTTAGACCTTTACCTCTCTCGTTTATGCTAGAGTTTAGGGTTTTCTCTCACGCCCACCAAGTGTTCGTTGAAATGCTTGAAAGAGTTTTCATCTGTATTTAGGGGCGACTGACTTGTGCTGAAAGGTGAGGTTGATTATCTAGTGTGAGTAGAATGAATAGCTAGGATTGGGACATGAAAATAGTCTCGTCCGCTAGCTAAGTCGAGGATTGCTAATCTAATAATATAATTGGGATAACTCCATGAAAATAGGTAGTTGGGACAATTAGACTAGCCTACTGACCCTCGAGGGAGGGCTTGGGTGAACTTTAATTTTGCAATCGATCAACCTTGAATACTAACATAACTTGGGAAGGTGAGGGCTGAACTTGATTAGTTAGTCTCCCTTAGGTCTAATTACAATTCAAGCCTTCTTTGTTTTAGTAGTTTAGTTATACTTTCCTTCACTGGCTATCTCGCTTAGATTGATACGCTTTAGTTGGCTTTGGTACTTGAAAACACAACCCCCTACGGACGACCCCGAGTACTCAACGATGCACCTTGCATTGGGGTTTATAAATATTAAAACTTCCCTAACAAGATGGTTGGGATTTCAACATGAAAATAATTGAAGTTATAAGTGGGATTCGAGATTGTAGATCTTGTAATCCTTTGGGTTAGTCCTCTGAAAAGAAGTGCCTATAGTTCTAGGATTAGTCTTCGGCCCTTGAAGGAGGGATAAGAGAAATTTAATTGTCAATCTATCTACTCGTGATACAATACTTGGGCGAGTTTAATGAGGTTAGTGATTGATTCACTAATGCAATTGTGTTGTTAATTCCAATCTAGGTGTTTTAATATTCTTATTTCTCAATTGTCTTCTTAGTTATTGTCGAGTTGTTAGTTGAACATTTGAATTTGATTTGCCTATATTGAGTGTTCAGATTAGTTTTAGTAATTATAAGCAAGTTCCTTGTGGGATCGATCCATATTCACCGGTTGCTAGCTATAGCTGTACCGTGCACTGGTGGTAATTTAACTGCAATGAATAACATATTAATTTAATTTTTAAAGATGACATTTGAATTTAAACGCTTCAAAAATAAGAAAACAGTGGTCAAAAGTCGAACCTGTGAATTTAGAGTGATCAATATACCATCTTATTATATTCAAGGCAACCAAGATTTGATTCAGCGGAACTATAGTAAGTAGCCGCTAAGCTGGAACAAAATGGGAGAAATTAATGTGAAAAAACCATCTATAAATAGCTGCTAAAACAAAGTGGGAGAAATTAGGGTGAAAAACCATCTAAGCAAACCTTTGTTTTTTGTTTTTGACAACAATGGCTTCTTAATTCCTTATTCTCGTGATCATGAGGTTGCCATTCAGTTGTACACTCTCTTTCGATTTCTCTATGTCCAAATATATTATTTCAGCTTTAAATGTACGATAGAGTATGGTACACAATAAGTTCATAAACATTTTTAATGTATACTAGTCCCTATTTAGATTAATCATAATTTTCCAAATTGATACGTATGTGATATGTTTGCCACGCTAGCTTCATGACTTTTTGAGTCCATTTGATTTGTCTACAAACGTATGTAGGGTGATGCTAATTAATGACCTATTGATCTAATAACGACATCCTATAAAAATAAATAAGAAGTTAATGTTATCAATTTATCCTATAATGTTAGGGCTGATAAAAAGTTGTCCGACTCAAATATTCGAATTTATCCGATCCAAAAAATTGGATATAATCATGAATTTTTCGTCCGAATTTTGAATCCGGACACAACATTTTTTTATATTTCTATTATCTGAATCGTATTTTGACCCGAAATTAGCCTTATTTAAATTATCCGATCCAGAAAAATTAGGTATTAAATATTAATTTTTTATCCGAATTTTAATATTATCGAATTTATCTGATTCAAATTCAATTTGAACCTGAATTTTTACCAGCTATATATAACGCATATACTCCTTACTATTTACGAACCAAGTTGGCAACGAAACTTTCAATTTCCCTACAAAAAGGAATCCCACAGAGACTAGATTTAGGCTGTCCAAATCCACTGAATTAGGATGATTAGACTCTCAATAACCCTATCAAATTTAATTTGCTAGTGATGAGTCACTTACCATCTTATGAAGTGTATGATATCGATCAATTGATTAATTATTTCATCATACTAATATAGGGCTTATTTTTTTATTGAGAAATATGAATTAGTAAATAGATAAAGTTACTTATAATTTAGTTGAAGTGGGTTGAAATATATATTAATAGATATTTTTTAGTTGAAGTGGGTTGAAGTGGATTGAAGTTAGTTGAAGTGGGTTGAATTATTTTTTATGTGATGAGTAGAAGTTGGTTAAAATAGTGACAAGTAGGTTAAAGTTGGTTAAAATGGGTTAAAGTTGATTGAAGTAGGTATCTTTTATTGAAGTTCGTGAAGCAGATTGAAGTGGGTTGAAGTAAATTGAAGTTAATTGAGATCAGTAAATTTAAGTTTACCAACGAAAAGAATAGGGTCATAGTATATGATTTCATGTTTACGTTGCTATCATAAAACTAACATAATTAACTCTAGCTTAAAGTAGCCTTCATAACTCCCTATTCTATGCGTATGGTGTGATCGGTTGCTTCCCACTTAACTTATTGTCGTTTTACCGAGGGTACAAGCAAATGAATACATCTAGATGTAGGCCACAAGCCCACAACTACTAAGAGTCATAATTGAATGCAATGCAGTAGTAGAAGTTTGCACAATTGGTCATCAAGAATTGAACCGTACGTAGAATATGTGTTCGGTTTCTGCTATAAATGAGGTGATGGCTCTCTTGGCGGATTATCTAGAACAACTTCAATAAGTGTTTCATTAAGGTAATTACTAACTTCTACTTCAATCTCTATTATCGAACATAACTGTAATTGATAAAATGTTACATTCTTAATCTTAGATTATTGTCCTATTTTCTCTCATAGTGTATACCACAATCGTCATCAACTTCTTCTTGTAGTAAGACCCTGAAAGCAAATTCTTCACAAATATTTAAATGTCCCTCTTTAAAATCGTAAACTAATCACGAGTGCCTGTTGAAGTTTAGTGACAGAATACTTAACCTTGAAGGATACATAATTCATATTTATAATAAATAAAATCTTTTTTAAATATTTTTAGAATACATTAAGAATAATAGCAAATAGTGACGAATCAAATTTGAGATTTAGATAGTCTAGTGATTAAAAGAGAAAAAAAGAGCAAAGATTTTTATATAATTAATTGGAGCCCATGAGTTCTATTTTGTCCTTTCCTATTCTTGTGACAAAAGTCATAAGTCTATGCTCCAATAGATATAGTATAGTTTTAAGTCTCCATTGCCAAATAGTACAAGATTTCTCTTGCAAGCTAAGGTATTTTCTATGTTAAGTGACCATATGTCCCTTCTTCCCTACTCAATGGTACTCTTTTGCATTGTTGCACTCTCATATCTATGCCACCTAACCCGTGCCATAAGAGGTAAGTTACTAAAGAGATTTACATTGATCATTTGGAGAATATGCATATGTCAAATCTATGCTATTTTGGTTATTAGAGAAGAGTTACAAACAACTTTTCAGACTAAATTTAATGTTATATTCATAATATAACCGTTTTAAGCTGCAATTTTATCAATGATATTCTAGCTTTACAACTAGAAAATGCACATTATTTATGGTATGTGGTCCAAACGGAGTTAGAATAATTGATTTTATTATAAATGTGGCAAATGAATCATTCGGTTCAGATATGGATCAAGTTAAGTTTGGGTTGGATCATATTTCGGATTAAATGATATTTCGGGTCGGTTCGGTTTGGGTCGGGTAAACTTCGGATTGGGTCAACTTCTGGTTAACTAATTTTTGGTCCAATATGCTTGTCATGCAAAAATAAGCAATTTAGTAAAAAAATCTCGGGTCGGGTATGGTTCGGTTTGGGTCAATTCGAGTTTCAGGTCCACGTTCGGATGAGCCTACTTTGAATGTCGGGTTGCGTATGGATTCGGGTTGTTTGGATCAGATTTCGGGTCTCGGGTCAGTTTTGTCATGCCTAATATTGATTAAGCATTTTTACAATTTTTATATGGATGGATTTTATTATGTATTTGAATGTTTCTCCCTTTTGGCTAAATAACAAAAGGCTCATGGGCAAACACATTTCTACACATCAACATGGGGTTGACAAGCAAAAAAGATGCTCGCCAAAAGTAGAGTTAAAGCTTAGCATAAAGGTACTCTCTAGGGGTTAAAATATACTATGCAATTAAGATTGATTAGTGGGTGCATTTGGTCAAGTAGCAATGCAATTAAGAAAGTATTATAGTACTAACAGGATAGCTAATCATATACCATCATGAGGCATCATCCTTGATTTTTGGATTTGCATGCTAACTTTTGAGGTTTAGATGCATACTATAAACAAGAATAATGGCCCACCAAACTTTTTTCTTAACCGATTAAAGTAGACATCACCCGTACATGCTTCCCTGGCTTGGCTTGGCTTGTGTTCTGGTTTATTTTGCTAAAGGCACTCAACCACCCTTCAAATGTCATCCTCATTCTCCTAAGAACAACATGCATTCTTATTCTTATCTAAATGAAAATTTTGGTGATAAAATTCAATTTTAACATTCTTATATGTTTACCCTTTTTCCTATTTTTTAATTCTAATAATTAAGATAATTGAACTCCAAATAAAAGTCAGTTTAAGTTTAAACTTCATGAGATAATATAACTAAATACAGATAATAAATTGTAAAGAACTCTTATGTACTCCATATTCTAAAAAGCAAGAAATGTGACAGAGTAACAGTGTGTGTTATAATGGTAAAAAAAAAAATTCAAAGAAACTCAATGGTGGAATTTAAAGAAGAAAAAGATAAAATAATTTATTTTAAACGAGAATAGATCAACGTCGACTAATGATATGCTCCATTCATCCCATAAATTCAGTCAAATCTTAGGAATATATAAAATTATACATTAGACGCTTGTTTCTGACAATGTACGGTTAAAATATGTAACCCAGAAATCAAGATCACTGCTATATTCTTAAAAATAGAAATTTGGCAATATATAAAACTATAAGTACAGATATTTTTGACATAAAAAAAAATTTAAACTAGATCATGCGTAGAGTAAATTAAAGAAGCTGATAGGATCATTTCATACAAAAATTACATTTCTTCTCCCCCTCCCCTTCTCTTCCCTTTGTCTCTGTGGAAGTGTAAAATAGGGCTACAACTACATCCCGACTGGCTGGCAAAAAGAGTAGAAAAGGGTTTAGGATTCTACCCCCACTTCTTATGCCATGAACAACCACATAAAATTAGAGGACATCACATGGTATGGTGGGGTAAGGTGGCTTTTTCTTTTTTTGTTTTTTTAAATAGATGTTCTTTGTGCCAAACCTAGCCAGATTTTGACAGCTAAAGAAATTTCTGCTCCTTTTCCTTTCATTTGATGTTCCAAATGGCATGTCCTTCTTAATTAAGGATGGTCCAATATTAACTAAGAGGTTTTTGGCTTTGCATATATCTTTTTTCTCTCAATTTTTCACAAAATTCTTTTTCTATAAAAGGCTTTGGTAAAATCTTTTTTTGTGATTCTCTTGGAATCAGTTTTTCTACGCGCAGTGATACCTATAAAGGTAAGATTGTCTATATCTAGATCTTCTCAAATCTCACAAAAACGAAACCCATGCCAGGAGACGTTATTGCTTCTCTCTGGTATGAGTATCACAACCTTGCCAGTTTTTTTGCACTTTGCTTTTCCGTACTTTCCATCTTGAACTTCAAAAAGTTGTGACACCACTAATCACACCATCAAATTAAGTGGGGTCATTCATTTACCCTTCTCAACTTCTATCACCATGAAAACAACCCTTGAATTGGGCCAGTAATGGATGAGTATCTAAGACTAATTATCACAATGAAAACAACCCTTGAGCCAGTGATATGTTGCCATTTACATTAGTTCTTGCCACAAAATACAAATAATCTTGATGTTTAGATATTTGTCACATAACTTAAAATGAAAACTTTGTTCGTAATTGACTTCTTTCCTGAGGCTAGGTTTATTTCACTAGAGAACAACTAGTGTGACAACTCTATTTAAGATATGTATCATAGAAAAATTACATGATAATGAGACAATTTTATGTAAACTAATTCTTTTTTAAAAAAACAAAAATCAGCTTTGCGGAAGTAAAAGCTATAACAATTGAGCACAATTGAATCTGTAATTAAATATAATATGTTCTCAACCCTTATCCACCAGGAGCATGAAGACCTTATTGGCCTTTTTTGTTAGTTTCACAGAAAATTTCTCTAAATGGTACGGCATAATTGCAATAATAAGAATCTATTCTTTTCTTCTCATCATAAGTAACTTATGACTAAGTGCTGATTGGTGCTGATTACTACTGATCGGTGCTAATAAGTGCTAATCATGACTAAAAGTGTAAGTAGAAAATATGAATAAGTGTTTATCAGTGTTGACTGGTGTTAATGAGTATTGATCAGTATTGAATATTGATGATAGGTACTAGACCTGGCAAAAACTTACATGAACCGAAAGCCCGACCCGAATCCGCCTGAAAGTTTTGGGTTCTGAGCACGATTTTCTCAACCCGAATCTGAAATAAATCGAATCCGAAAAACCCGCAAAGTTTTGGGTCAAGGCTGACCCAAACCCGAACCCGCCCGCTCAACCCTAATATTATATCCTTATTTTTTATTTTTCTTTAATTTTATCCTCTTAACAACAATAGTTTTTCATTATAATGAATCGTTTAGAGTGACGTTGCATAATTATCGCATCCCTTTGCAAATTAGACGATGATACTCACTCTTTTCCAAATTCATTCTCATAAACTAAAGTCATATATAACTTACATATGGAACAATTTCGAAAATGGGTATGAAATATCTAGTCTTAAGAAAATTAATTTAGAAAGTATTAAAAATGTTAAAGTTATACCATTTTATTCTTAGTGAAATGAATACATCTTATCGCATTTTAAATAATATTACTCTGTAATAATTTATAATTTTGATGTTATAATTAATAAATATTTGTCATATCTTGTGCGTCTATAATATTCTTTCACTTAACTTCCTTCAAATTGGTCTCGAACTTCATGTCAGTGTTGTGCAATTGACCAACTTGCGTTCATGTTAGAATCGGCCAATTAATAAAGCATACATGATTAAGTAATGGTAAGTTAATTAACAAATTATCAAATCATTAAATGGGTTATTAATAGGCCCAACCGCTCGAACCTGTTATTATGCGTTAGATTGGCAGGCCCATCAATGACTCGGCCTATTATTAATATTTTAATATATGACCAACGCACTCAAATAACTCATTGTCTACTAGTATGTGGTGTTCATATATCATATCGAAAAGTTTGAATATTCTTTACGTTCTTTTAAGAAATTATAATTAGAATGCTTGTTCATTAAATACAGATAATTTTAAGTAATAAATATGCTAAGATTTTGATTTTGACAAAAGAAAAATAACTCACTAAAAAGGCGCTCCAAACTCGTTAGATTGACCTGAAATGCGTAAAACCGAAATATGCCCACCCGTGTTTTACCCGAACCCGAAATACACCCGACCCGTAATTACCTGAACCCGAATACACCCGATCCATATTTAACCCGTACGCCGGAACTGACAAGTCTAATAGGTACATATGATAAGTTGAAAACAACACATCCTAAGTCTTACCTATTTTTCTAGTAAATAAAATATTATAATCAGATGTGAAATTACTATTATGCTTAAGATATGATGTAAAAAATGAAATTCAAAGAGGAGACCATGACTTTAAGGTGTAACAAATCTTAGAATGTCACAAAATTGGCATGGATAAATCCTGCTCTTTGAAGAAAATTAAGACCAAAGCATAGAAATTTTGATAAAATATACATTTAATATGACTAGTATATTGAAATGCTCAACCATAAAGTATCAAAGAAGGTGATCGCCTATACATAGTACAAACAAATTGAGCCTATAGATAGTACAAACGAATGAACATGAAATGTAAATTAGATTGATCATACCACATGTTCATGTTGTCTCCGTATGACTAAAAGGTCATGGGTTCGAGGCGTAGAATCAGTCACTGACAAAGTCAGGTTATGCTGCCTACAATTTACCCCCTGGGGTGCGGCCCTTTTTCGAACACTGCATGAACGCGGAATGCTTGTACACCAGGCTACTCCAGTAATCATACCACATGTTCATGTTCCCCCCACGAAATTTTTTTTTTTTTGGCCCTCCAATAATTTGAAAATATGTATCGGTGAAATGACAGCTTTCAAGGATCAAGTTATACCTAAGGCTGGCTTGATTTGTTACGTGACTTAGAAAGGAATTGTTGAAGCCACCGTACATAACATGTACAGAAGACAAGGAAATCAGAGGCGGCACAGCAGTCAACAACATGCAGATTTATAAGTAGCATACAAGAAATACAATGCACTTGCAAGTTGTACTTGCATTTTTGGGGAATGAGATCTATTGATAGTATTTTTTACCATGATCTCAGGATTTCTACTATTGACAGGTGGAAAAGGGAGGCTTCCTAAAGTTTTAACTAATAAGGTATTTGTGAAGTTATTTACCAGTCATTTAATTTGTCGAGGATAATAAAATATCTAATATGTATAGAAATCTATAAAACTACTTGCAAAAATATGCAGACAATTGTAATCTAGACAAAGTACAATTTATAGCTAGGTTAGTTGGGCTTTCACTTTGTACTGGGTACAGGCATCTGCCACTTGACAAAACGCAGTCACGGTTCATAGTCTATTTATTTGGACATTTAATTTCGGCTCAAGTACTTATTTTGACTACTTAACACTAAGTCATGTATGTAATGGATACTCAACCCTTATTTTAGATTAAGAATACTCAACATATTTTAAAGGATTGCAAGTTTGATGTCACGTATTCAACACTGATCTAAATGTGGAGATAGTCAAGTTTGAGTAACATAGATTTGTAAAAATCTCTATAAATCAAGACAAATTTGCATGTATATGAAAGTTGCAATACATAGGGTTTGATCTTTTCGTTGGAAAATATGAGTTGATAAATAGGTGAAGTTGATTGAAATTGGTAGAAATGAGTTGAAATAAATTGAAGTTGGTATTTTTTTCATTAAAGTTGGTTAAAGTTGGTTGAAGTGGATTGAATTGTGTTGAATTTTTTTATATGATGGATAGAAGTTGGTTAAAATAATAAAAAGTAGGTTGAAGTTTATGCAGCGGGTTCAAGTTGTTGAGATTGGTAAACTAAAATTTACCCACGAAAAAAACAGGGCCATAATGAATTTTTTAAAAAAAAAAAATTCTCTTCGGTCCAGAGCAACTCTTACCAGTACAGTATTTCATTTCATAATAGATCAAATATAGGATCTTGTGGAACTAGAGTCATGAACAGATGATTAGAAGTCCTGGTCTTGCATATTAGCAGTGGAATGTAGCCGATGTAGACATGCTAGAATAATCGAACATTTTTCATACATTTCAAATTCCAAAAATACCCTTGATCAAGTCTAGTCAATTCAATGTGAAGTCACAAGATTGGAATCTGGTGACTTTCTTGCTCAATTAGTCAATAAGCCCATCACATAGTAGTCATTTTTAAAGTAAAATCTTTCAATTAGTCCCACTTCCCCCCATCTCTCTTGATTGATCATTAATTAACCCACCAACTTTCTCACTCAATATGTAAGTAGCTTTTACGATACAAGTAGATTTGATAAAATTGATCTGAGGTTTGAAATTCAACGAATGATTCGGGCTTATAGTCAATCCGATATCCGAAATATGCTCATCAGAAATTGGACTTGAAATTTGAATTGACCTGAATTAAACCATACCCCACCCAAAATTTTCTACAAAGTTGTTTGTTTTTATATGACACGTTTAGTGGATCAAAAATTAATTGACCCGAAATCGATCCGCACTGAAATTCACCTAATTCAAATAAAATCAATCTAAAATATCACTTAATCCAAAATATGACTGGATTCAAACTTAATCCGATCTATATTTGAACCAAATGACTATTTGCCAAGTCTAGGCACAAGTACTCAAAGGGGTATTTTTGTAATTATGGTCCTAATTCTCAAATCTGCAATTGGATTTGGAATATCAATTGCTGCAAAATTCCGGGGGAAAAAAAAAATAGAACAGAAGGTACCGCACAATCTTTCTCCCTATCTCTCTCTTCTGGTCACTTTTCTCTCTCCATCCTGTGAGTCTCAGCCGTTGGATGGGGTTGACCCAACTCATATGAGCCGTTGATTTAAAGGTGGATAGATCCTATTCCCTATTTGCCCCAACCCCCCGGCATGAACAGGAGCCAAATCTGAACCCTAGATACATTACCTTACCTCTCTAAAATCTTCCATTATTCTCTCTCCACTCCAACCAATCAACGCACACTCCCACCAGAGAGAAAGACTGTACAGAAAGAGAGAAACAAACCAACAAAAATGGCTTCCATTCCTGACCCATTCAGATGCACAAACCATTAACAAAATACAAGAGGAGCCCCCCCAAAGACCCGCTGAAAATCAATCATATCCATCAAAATGGTTGAGGAGAAGGGAGTGGGTGTGGATTCCCAAAACTACCCTTCGCCGTCGGTCGCCGGAGAAGAGAAACTCCGGCGAGCAATTTCCGACATGTCCTCCCTCATATCTCTCTCACATGCCATAAGGGTCTTCCCCGTTAAGTGGCAGCTGATTCGAACCAAGCTGGAGGAGCTCAACTCCGCCCTGATCGCCGCCGAGAACTGCCATTCTGGCGAATCCCAGCCCCTCTCCGACCTCATCGCCGTCGTCTCATCCACCGTCTCCGGCTGCCTGGACCTCGCCGGCCGGTGCATCAACGTCTCATACAGCGGGAAACTCCTGATGCAGAGCGACCTCGACTTGGCAATTTCGAAGTTGGACACCCATATCAAACAACTCTCCGCCATCTACGCCGCCGTGGGAATCCTCTCGAACCGTTTCGCGCTCGTCGTTTCGAAACCCGGGGTGGGGGCCACTCGGGATGACATGAGGTTCTACATCAAGGACCTTCTAACCCGGCTTAAGATTGGGGATTGCGAGATGAAGAGACAAGCGTTGGCTTCACTCAATGAAATAGTGGGAAATGATGAGAGATATATTAAGGTTATTGTTGATTTGGAGTTGAGTGATTTGGTCATCCTTCTCACAAATTTTCTGGATTCTAATGATGCTGTGATTCGGGAAGAAGCTGCGACTTCAGTGGCCGCCATTGCTGGGTTCGAAGCTGAAGCTTACAGAGGGGTTTTGGTATCTTCTGGGGTTATTGCGCCATTGATAAGAGTGGTTGAAACTGGGAGTTTGAGAGCCAAGGTATACGCCATCAGAAGTCTTCAGAAATTGACCCAAAATGGGGATAATGCTTGGGCTCTATCTGCTCATGGCGGAGTTACGGCATTGTTGAATCTCTGTAAATGTCCTAAGGAAGATGAATCGTATGTCGAATTGATCGGACCCTCTTGCTGGGTTTTGAAGAATCTTGTTGGGGTGGATGAAATCAAGCGGTTTATGATCGAACAAGGCGCCATTCCTGCGTTTATTAAGCTACTTAAAGGCAAAGATGAGATTGCCCAGATTGGTTCTGCTGAGTTTCTTCAATCATTGGCTTCTGGGGATGAACATGTTCGACATTTGATTGTTAAAGAAGGTGGAGCTCGTGCTTTGGTTCGAATTCTGGATCCCAAATCGGTTTCCTCCTTCAAATCGAGGGAGACTGCATTCAGGGCAATCGAGAATTTGTGTTTTGAGTCTGTAGATTATGTGAATTTGCTAATAAGTTATGGGTTTTTGGAGCAGTTACTCTACTTTCTTCGAAAGGGGGATGTTTCAATCCAAGAATTGGCATTCAAATCAGCATCTAAGCTTTGTGGGACGTCTGAAGATGCTCGGAAATCCATGGGAGATGCTGGGTTTATGCCGGAATTCATTAAATTTCTAGAGGCGAAATCGTATGAAATACGAGAAATGGCAGCACAAGCATTGTCTGCCATGGTTATGGTGCCCAAAAACAGGAAGAAATTCACCCGAGAAGATCATAACATTCGCTTGATTCTCCAATCGCTTGATCTAAAAGAGGGAAATTCTGGGAATTTCAAGTTTTTGTTGTCAATTTTGATGTCAATTAGCAGCTGTAATCATGCAAGGAGGAAGATTACACATTCTGGGTATGTTAATAACATTGAGAAGCTTGCAGATGCAGGGATTTCTGATGCCAAAAAGATTGTCAGAAAGCTATCAGCAAATAGATTCAAGAGCATGCTGAATGGGATCTGGCATTGATGAGTCCAAAACCAAACTTAATGTAACATTTTTTTTTTTTTTGGGGGGGGGGGGGTTAATTTTTTTAATCACTGTACATCTACATATATGTGGGATGTTTTTTTTAGGTCTGATACCCACCAGTACCACCAGTACCAAACATCTCTTCCCTTGTGTCATTCTAATATTTCTGCCTTGTTAATCCACTCAACTCCATAATACTGCTTGGGATGCAGCATTTTGGGTAGTTTGTAACTATGATTATGGAACTAAGTATAAGAAAAGCAACAAAATACCAGTAGTTTTTTTACTTTACTTACTGTTATAGATAGGTTTCATCTCCTTGATGTAATGTAATGTAATGGTATCACACTATCACTGATTCACAGTGATTGTGACTTTGGTCCTGGTATATTAATTATGAAGATGCTCTCAATCTCTGACATTTTTGTCCACAGTTTTATGTTACTTCTCTTCTGTGTACACTTGTGCCCCCCTTGGCCCCTTTTGCTTACCCTGCTATTTCATACTGTCCGATATCTCCGCTTCCTTCTCTACTGCAGAAAATCTAATCCAACAACTTTCGTATTTAGCTATGCTTTATACAACAAATTCGATGCAATGCAGAATTCTGCTGCATTTGATGCCATAATTCCCCTCTTTCACTAGCTAATTCAGTAGATGAGTTGAAGGCAATAGTGGTCAATTCTTGGTCACTACTGGTTTGCATAATCGGATCTTGTTTTGAAGTTCAGATTATCAAGAGCTTATAGCTCAACTGGTGTCAAGTGTCATTTCCACATGGGAGACGTAGGGTTGGATCCTGTTGTCCACATGGGAGATGTAGGATTGAATCCTGTCGTCCACACTTCTCCTAATTGTGGGAGATTTTGGGAGGGTTAAACCATGCTTCAGCCTTCGGTATTGTAGGCTTGACCAACCCCCCCGCCCCCCTTCTCAAAAGGCTGATGCCGCCCATATAAAGTGGGTTTGGCTGTGGTGCATATGGTCCAATTAGTTGGACAACTTATTTTCACAATAACTAAATAGTGAAGCACTTTCTTCCATAGAGAGTACCTTAGTATTGCCTACCTAAACCAAACTGCCTACAAGCAAAGAGCAAGAAGTAGAACCAAACCATCAAATGCACTCCTTTACAACCACTTTCTACGATAAGGTTCTAAAATGAGCAAAGTAGATAGGATAGAACTCCTACAAATACAACATTTCCTTGTACGTCCTAACGCACTAAGATCCCATAATGACCAAATGAGAAATTACATTTTCTGCACATTAAGCATTTCCATTTGGGTGACAGCTAACTCAACTAGTAAAATATCTAACACTTGATATCAGATATCATGAATTCACATCTTGCACTTTACATTAGGTTGATCAGGATGCAGCCACAAAACTTGGATAACGTAGGGAGAAATTTGTTTAGTATTTATCTTCAGAAGCGCCCAAAAGATATGAAGGAAAATTAATGGGTGAGTCCAAAAAAGAGGAAGAAGAGAAGATATTAGAGAGGAAACACACGGGAAAGGGATGAAGGCTTGAAGCAAATGCATGTGAGAGATGACAGTCAATGTTTATGCTTTGTCCCAATCTAATAATCTTCCTCTTCCTCTTCTTCCTCAAACATAAATGAAGACAGAGAAGACAGAGAAAAGTGATGGACGACTGCTAGAGCTACTCTGTTTTTGCTTGTCATTTTGTGCTCTCTGTTGAGGGGCCGTTACCAATAATGCTATTCCTTTTATGGTTTCATTACTTGGTCTTAAGTGTAGCTTAATTATCTTTGTTGTTTAGTATTTTCTCACCTCAGTTTTAATTCTACTTATGTTTAGTGACAGAGCAAGGTTATTGCTTCATGTGGGTAAACCAGCAGTCCTAATGTTAATTTGTACCGCAAAATTCCGTAAGTGTGGTGAGGAGTGGTTTGATGTAGAAGTCTTATTATTAGACCATAGATAGATTGAATTCACTTGACCCAGTATTAAAGTCTTCTAACTGACCACCTACAATTGTGACAAGGAGATAAGTAAAGAACAATTTTGTAAAATATTTTGCTATAATTTGGTATAATCCAGGATGAAATAATTGGCACATTATTACTGTTTTTAGCTTTCGAAGCCGGAAGTTACTTGTTATTTGCCCTCTAAGGCCATCCCCAGCCACTGGAATGAGTTCCAGTGTTGGGATCCAGCATTTCAAAATAACTGGAACTCAATGTTTGCAGCCACATGAGCACATAAGGAGGCATGGAGCAGCGTTCCCTTCCTCATTTCATTTTTTATGTCTTTTTGTGTCTTTGTTTTGTTTTTTCTTTTTCTTTTTCCTTAAAAATATGATTTAATTGATTAAAAAAAAGATTATATGTATGAGTGGGCTCCAGGACAAATATTGAATTTAATTATCTAAGAATGAGTTCCATTGTTTAGAAAAATAAAGGAACGTGAATTTTAAAAAAGTAAAACTTTTATTGATGTAATAAACCTGAGTTCTAAATAGACTCCGAATGCTGTAAGAGAGAAAAGAAAAAGAAAAACTAGCCACCTCGTCATTTATTAGGGCTTTGTAACTTGTTGGGTCTAGGTGTCATGCTCCGTATTTTGGTGATTTGTCTTCGGCCGACTTGCTTTGGTATTTTGCAAAAAGCGTCCATTGCGCTGTGCCTACTTAGAAGGTGAGGGCGGGCCTTATGAAACTGGTCCATGCAAAATGACAAGAAGAACTGTGTGTGTGAAGGTGGAGGATCAACAAGAACTTTGCAAATAGCACTTAAAAAGTTTGGGGCTTGCAGCCTGTTATCTTTCTATCATACATATTTCGATGTTATCTCGTATGAACTAGGTTCAGATTGGGTGAAATAAAATTAGACTCATATAGTTTGAAATAAATTAGAATGCTTTGTAAAACGTTCACATTTAATTGAACACACATAAGCCAATTCGAATTTAAGTCGTTCTCAATTTTTTTAGTAGTTTATCAAGTATAAGTTTAGTGAGCAAGTTCAGCCAATATCTATTAGGTAAGTTTATGAGTTAAATGACGAATTCATTGATAAGGTCCCTTCAAATTATGGTGAGGTCTTCAAATGCCTACTTGAAATAAAGAGTCAACTTAGTTTTTTTTCCATTCATTGTACATTTTTGGTGATGGATTTAGTTCTTTCTTGTTCAAGTATTCGACTTTTGAGTACTTTTAAGGTAGGGTCGACTTCAACATTTTGAAGAATCTTGGTATATAAAATAATTATTTAACCAAATTAACATTTGTCAAGCAACATAAATTTACTACGGCACTTTGTCTCACTTTTGCATTAGAGTTAGTTCTTTAGGTATATAATAATGAAGAGAAGTCAATTTGATAAATATTAAGTACTTCTCCACAGGTCTCGACAAACGTATAGATTATAAGGTAGCCCTAGAACTATTATTAGGTTATCAAATATAGTAATTTTACTTCTTTTAGTTCCTAAGACTTTGTCCATCTCACCAGTGACCAATCCTCACAAGAAGTTAGATTACTTCTGATCAAATGTGCCAAATACCCTATATCTATAAATCTAAATCTGTGGAGTAACGCCCCAACTTAAGCTCTCATTAACACATTCTAATTTGGTTCATTCGATTACTGAGGAAAAATTTAATAAGTTGTGGCGTTACCACCGTCCCGAAGGGACAAGGCTACCTTAAATATAAGACCAAAGGAAGCAGAACTTTTACTGATTTCAATATATTACACATGTGTCATAAAGTCCAAGGTCATCATTAGTCACGCTAAAACATACATCTTACATAAGTTCAACTATGTCCAAAAGGCAATATACATGACAGTCAGGCTTGAAGCCTCAAAATAACCATTGTATACATAGTTATCCATCATTGTTTCGACCTGCGTCTTCTGGATCCTTGGTTTCAGTAGCCTCATACTTCATCTTAACTTGATTCGCCTTCCCTAAAACAATTTAAAAGAAAAACACAAAATAATGGAAATATGAGCGATGGCTCAGTACGTTAACCCTGTATAAAAGAATAACTTTTCTGTAAGAATCAGTGAGCGCGCGCTATATTAAAACGTTATTTCATAAACATTTCTTGGAAAGCATTGATGCATTAAATAATTAATAATTATTTGCTTCAGTCAGGATTCCAACCCTGTAATTATGAATGGTTGCCATGATAATCATTGAACTATGAAAAATTTCCCGTGAAATGGGAAGGGCCCAATACTGAATTCTACTAGCAGAAATTATAAACAATGAACATCAAACATTGAATATTGAGCATGGCATGACACATTACACTGAAATGGGTCTGGAGGGATCCACAGGCTGAATAAAAATTCATAGACATTAATCAATGTAAATATAAACGTTGAACGTTTTCTTTGAAAGGTACGAGAAATAACGTACCTGAAGGCCAGGTATTACTTTCTGCCCTTTTCTTTCCTTTTTCCTCCTTGAACGCTTCGATTTCAAGGGCTGCGTTCAAGGTTCCTCACGTAGGTAAATCCTATCTAATGGTGCCAATATATTGTAATATATTTGCAATTGTCACTATTTACAACCTTATTCAGAAATGGATTACTACAATCAACCTTCCTAAGATAATCATTTAACGACTTATAACATCTAAGCTTCCCGAAACTTTTAGTAATCCAAACCCTATCAATTCCATTCAACATCACTCAAGTAATCTTACCCCCATATCATCCAAAAATCGATATTCCACATTATTTAGAGAATCCCAAAACCAACATTACATAACTGATTATCTAATTGACTTCTTATGAACCAGGACAAACAAAAATTCAATCAAAGTAAAACCCTCATCGACTCTGCTGTAGTTCCAGGGTTTAATGAAAAATCGCTGCTCATTCTACCAGAAGACCCTTAGTCAAGTTCCACCACCTACCTCAACCCTTCATATATTTCCCAAAATACTTTCTCCAGAATTCATACTTAACACATCCAGCTAAATATAAACTCATATTGATACCAATAATCATCCTATAATCTCCCATGCACAAATAATCACCCCTAACCCAATTCAGGAATCAACTGATTCAAATTAATTTCATCAAACACTAACCACCCTGGCACAAATTCACAAGTCTCATACACACTCAAACATTCACTCATCCCCACCGTACTTACACCACCCAAAATTCACAATTACTGCCTCCAAATTCACAATTATTGCATCTAAATTCACAATTATTGCATCCAAAATATTCATCAAGGCTCAACCAAGAATTCATCATTCATCATTTCCAACTAAATAAAGAATGAAAAGGCATGAATTGGGATTTTTACCTTGAAGGCCAATAATGGATTTAGGCGGCTAAACAGTGAAGGTGGTGGCTGCTGGCAATTTCCGGTGGTGTCTGGCCGACAACTGGCCGCAACGGAGCGGTGGGCTGCGGCACGGCAGACAGAGAATGCGGCAGGGATGGTAGTCAGGGCAGAACGCAGCAGTGGTATGAGGTGTCGGGGAGGGTTGGGTCGGCGGCGGCCTAGTGCGGTGGCCGGCGGTGAGAACAGAGAGGCCGGCTACAACCCGGGGGGCGTATGCGTGAAGGAGTAGGGGTTTTGGCTCCCCTTTTGTTTTGCTTTTGTTTCGAAAATTTGCCTCTCTGGCTGATGATATATACATATATATATCACGTCTTTTTTTTTTTGTGTATAGATAATGGCTACATCTTATCACAAATTAATGCTAGCTTATCTTATTTAAAAACACCGTTCCGCTTGGCTCATTCCGATCCACACATTTGCTTGCTCGGGACTCGCTTTTGGTTTTTCCCTTAATAGCTAAGAAATTACAAAGACGGATAATTTCCGTCCTGTTTACTGAAAATCGTATCATTTTAGCAGGTGTATAAATATACACAAATTTATATATTCGAAAGTATTATGAGGTATCGAAATTCTTTAAATTCACAATAAAGGTGCGCGGCTCACTGCTCTAATTTATCTTAATCATATTGCTAAGATAAAATAAATAGAATAAAATACTATTAAAACTAATTAAAACAAAGTAAGACTAATTAAACGAAATTAAATATCGGAGTATCACATCCTTCCTCCCCTTAAAAAGTTTCATCCTCGAAACTTATGTCAAACGTACCTTTGGAATAAAGGCAGATAACGTTGTCTCATTTCGTCTTCAGTTTCCCATGTGGCCTCGGAGCAGACCTGGCAAAACTGATCCGAGACCCGAAACCCGAACCAAACGACCCAGACCCATACCCGACCCGACACCTGAAATATGCTCACCCGAAAGTGGACGCGAAATCCGAATTGACCCGACCCGAACCATACTCGACCCGAAATTTTTCACAAAGTTGCTTGTTTTGCCATGACGGGCGTATTTGGCCAAAAATTGGTTGACCCGAAATCGATCCGAACCGAACTATATCCGACCCAAACCGAAACGACCCGAAATGTCATTTAACCCGAACATGATCCAACTCGAACATGACCCGACCTATACCCGAATCGAATGACCCATTTGCCAGGTCTACCTCGGAGGCTCTATGGTGAGTCCATATGACCTTAACTAGCGCTATAACTTTGTTGCGCAATTGTTTTACTCTTCGATTCACTATTTTCACATGTTGCTCTTTGTAGGTTAATCCATCAGCCTCAACCTCCAAAGGTTCATTAATTATCATATGTGCTGGATCGTATACATATTTGCGAAGTTGCAAAATATGAAATACATCATGCACATGTTGTAACTCGGGAGGTAGGGCTAAGCGATAAGCAGCAGGGTTAATTTTCTCAATAATATCGTATGGTCCTACAAAGCGCGGGCTTAACTTCCCCTTGACATTGAATCTTCGTAACCCTTTTACAGGAGAGACTTTTAGGAACATCTTATCTCCTTCGTCGAACTCCAAAGGCTTCTGCCTTCGATTGCATACATCCTTTGCCTATCTTGTGCTGCTTTCATATTTTGTTGAATAAGTTTTACCTTATCTACCATTTCTTAAACCATTTCTGGTCCTATTGTTAGGATATCATCCAGCTCATTCCAACAAAGGGCAGTTCTACATCGTCTACCATAAAGAGCTTCAAAAGGGGCCATCTTGATAGCAGCTTGATAACTGTTATTATATGAAAACTTTGCCAGAGGTAAATATTCCTCCCATTTTCCTTGAAAATCTAATACACAAGCTCGTAACATATCTTCAACCACCTGATTTACTCACTCAGTTTGCCCATCCGTTTCAGGGTGATAAGAGCTGCTAAGCTGCAACTTTGTGCCAAATGCTTTTTACAGGGCCTTCTAGAATCGGGCTTGAAATCTTGAATCTCTATCTGAGACAATGTCTTGGGGAACACCATGTAACCGTATTACTTCTTTAACATAGATTTGTGCCAATCTATCCACATTCCAAGAATCATGTATTCCTACAAAGTGGGCAGACTTAGTAAGTCTATCCACTATCACCCAAATAGCATTTTTCTTGGATGCGGTTAATGGTAATCCCATCACGAAATCCATCGAAATAGAATCTCATTTCCACATGGGAATCTCTAAGGGTATTAATTCTCCCATAGGTTGTTGATGCTCGGCTTTGACCATTTGACAAGTAAGACATTTACTCACATACTCAGCTATGTCTCTCTTCATATTATTCCACCAGAAGTTATGCCTCAAATCTCTATACATTTTGGTTCCCCCTGGATGAATAGAATATTTGGTATTATGAGCCTCAGCCATTATCCTTTCCTTTAACTCTTTTTCCTGCGGCACACATATTCGGTTCTGAAACCTGATGGCTCCTTGCTCATCTTCTACAAATCCCAACGCCTTACCTTTATTTATACTTTCCTTAATCCTTTTCCCTTCCACATCCTTTGCTTGTGCCTGCTTAATTTCATCTGGAAGAGTTGGTTTTACTACAAGATTACCCAGAAACAATCCTGGTTTCTTCGAGAACACCAACTCTATACTCATACGGTCCAGATCCTTCAGAATTTCTTGCGACATCAATGTCATAGTATTCACACTAGGGTGTGCTTTTCGGCTTAACGCGTCTGCAACCATGTTAGCCTTTCCTGGGTGGTACTGTATCTGGAGATCATAATCTTTGAGGAGTTCCAGCCATCTGCGTTGCCACAAATTTAATTCCTTTTGAGTGAAAATATATTTGAGACTTTTATGATCGGTAAAAATTTTGCAAGGGCTACCATATAGGTTGTGTCTCCAGATCTTCAATGCAAACACTACTACGGCTAATTCCAAATCATGGGTAGGGTAATTTCTCTCATGTGGCTTCAATTGTCGAGAAGCATAAGCTATGACCTTCCCATCTTGCATCAGGACACACCCTATGCCTTGTCTAGAAGCATCACTATAGATAGTGAAATCTCCTCCTTCAATTGGCAAGGCCAAAACTAGTGCAGTAGTGAGCTTATGTTTTAGTTCCCGAAAGGCTACTTCACATCCAGCATCCCACTCAAACTTCGTTGTCCTTTTCAAGAGATTGGTGAGAGGTAAGGCAATCCGTGAAAAGTCTTGTATAAACCGCTTATAGTACCCAGCCATTCCAAGGAAACTCCGAACCTCCGTGACGTTGGTGGGTCTTGGCCACTCAGTAACAGCTTTCACCTTTTGCGGGTCTACTTTAATTCCTTCATTGGAAATTACGTGTCCCAGAAAGGTTACTTCTGTCAACCAAAATGCACATTTGGATAGCTTCGCATAAAGTTTATGCTCTCTTAAGGTTTATAACACAATCCTTAGGTGTTCGCTATGCTCCCTTTCGGTTTTGGAATAGATCAGAATATCATCAATAAAAATTACCACAAATTTATCCAAATATTGCCTAAATACTCGATTCATTAAATTCATAAAGGCCGCAGGAGAATTAGTTAACCCAAACAGCATTACCATAAATTTGTAATGACCATAACCGGTTCTGAATGCCGTCTTAGGGATATCCTCAGATTTAATTCTCAGTTGGTGGTATCCCAACCTAAGGTTAATCTTTGAGAAGACGCTCATTCCTTATAGCTGATCAAATAGATCATCAATCCTAGGTAAGGGGTACCTATTCTTTATGGTGATCCGATTTAGTTCGCTGTAGTCTATACATAATCTCAAAGTACCATCCTTCTTCCTTATAAACAGTACTGGCGCTTCCCAAGGGGATACGCTCGGTCTGATATAGCCTTTTTGCAATAGGTCTTCCAATTGCACCTTTAATTCTTTTAACTCTGCTGGGACCATCCTATATAGGGACTTTGAGATTGGACGTGCTCCAGGTTCTAATTCTATCTCAAAGTCAATATCCTTCTTGGGTGGTAACCCAGGAATTTCTTCCGAAAACACGTCAGGAAATTCTTTGACCATTAGGATATCCTCGAGCTTTACTTCTTCCTTCCTGTCCTTCGTGACACAGCACAAGTATGCCACACACCCTTACCTAATCAATTTCCTAGCTGCCATCAAGGATATTACTAGACATTCTGTATCGTTACCGTCTCCCCAAAAATACATCTTTCCTTCTCCTTTCCCTTTTAGAGTCATCTTTTATTTCTGACAATCAATCTTTGCTCCATATTTTGCCAACCAATCCATTCCTAGGATTATATCAAACTCTAATAAGTCCAACTGTATCAAGTCACCCTTAAATTCTTCCTGATTCAGAATAATTGGGCAATCCTTATACATCACATCACATTTTATTGTCTTACTCGTAGGTACACTCACGTACAAATCCAGAGGATGCTTACGTGATTCTAGCCCAATTTGAGATGCAGCTTTCGATGAAATAAATTAATGCGTAGCTCCAGAATCAAATAAAACAACAAGGGGTGCTGAATTAAAAGTGAGCGTACCAGTCACCACGGTTCCCGAATCTTCAGCCTGTTTTTTATTAATCACAAACACCTTGCCCACTTAGCGGCTAGTTGTGGGGACGGTATTCCTACCTTGCTGGGTTGCCGGAGCTGGGCCCTTGCCCGACTGCATAATGTTCATAGGGCAATTGGCACCACGTGGTTTGGGTCTCTGCACCAAAGGCAACGATTTGTCCCCACTTGACATTCTGCAGTGTTATGGTTCGTACGACCACACTTGGTGCAGTATTTCCCTGTAGTGACAGGGCCTTGAGCTCTTGGTTTCATAGGGGTTGGCTTCTTACTAGGAAATCTCCTAGTTTGCATACTTCTATCATCCCATCTTTTCTTTGGGTTGGCCAAATTGGCCATTCTCAGTTCAGTTTTTACCCGCTCAATCTCGGCAGCATGCTCATATAGTTCTTGACTAGTTTGTACGTGCTGCCCTGCTAACTGATTCCTAATATAAGTTGCCAGGCCTTCTTCAAATCTCAGGATCTTCATTCGGTCCGTTGCCACAAATTCTGGGGCAAACCTTGACAGCTCAGCAAAGCGACTTGCGTATTCCATTACTGACAAGTTACCCTGCCTTAGTGTTAAGAACTCCTTTTGTTTTTGTTTTTGTAGATGCATGGGGTAAAACTTTGCACGCAATGCCTCATTGAATTTACTCTAAGTGAACTCATCATTTTGAAAGGTGGGCTTAACCCTTCCCCATCAAATGTCGGCCTGTCCAGTCAGGTAGAACGCTCTAATGCTTACGCGCCTGTTATCAGGAACATCCACTACATCAAATATTTTTTCCATCTGCCTAATCCATTCCTCAAGTAGCACTGGATCTTCTTTACCACCATATGTTCTTGGATTGCGCTTGGTAACTCTATCAAAGAACTTACTCTCCTGCTCGTCTTTTCCAGATGCCGAACCCTTAAGCGTCTTTGTCACTTCAGCTACAATATTTACTAGCACTTCCGGGTCTAAATCATCCAGTATCTTTTTTTTCTTTTCAACATTTTCAGGATTCGGGACCCACTAGCAACCTCCTGGCTTCCTTGAGGATTTGTAACCGAAATATTTTGGTTAATAGATTGAGCTGGTACCTCTTCCATATCATTTTCTTGCAAGTTGTTCTCCACAACAATATTGTTTGGATTTGCCATTCTATTACATGCATACAAACATATTAGCCCCTATTGATGCAATTCCCTTGCAAGAATACTTATTCCTTCTTGCTATCAGTATTTACATATATGCATTGCCTCCTATGTTAATCACACATTGGTATTTAGGTCGACTGTGCTAGCTAGGCAAGTATCTCTACCCATGCCATCACACTTAATGTTTCTGGCTCCCACATATAAGCATGTCCATCGATTTATTGATTCACAATCCTTATAAACATGTACATGAAATCAAGTATTGAACATACTGTACACATACCCACAACACACCTTTTTTTTTAATATATATTTATATACAGATATACATATTTCTCCTACATATATTACATGAGCCTACCCAAAGTATGTTCTTCGGGGGGCGGTTCAAAAAGTTAAGCCCATTTCTGTTGCAAAAAGAGTTGATGGGCTAGGTTATCACCATTCAAACCCTACAACCAAAATTCTTGCTTCCCTGCTAACTCTCTTTCTTAGAGATAGTTCTTAACTTCATATGTCACATATATACCTATTAACAGAACAACTTGCCATTAAACCACCCCCAACTACCTCATACCCAGCTAGTCTCCCCACTTCCTCTTTCTTGTCCCTTCCCTGGGCTGGTAGTCCAGATCACTACTATTGTCAGTCTCCGTTCCTGAACTCCAGGAATCCTCATCGGAACTTATTGTTATTATCTCTGGGGATTCCGGAATGTCAATGACACTTATCACACTATCGGAGTCACCAGAATTACCATCATTCTCCCACCCCCACATGTCAAACCCATCAATTCCTGCCCATATGTCAGATATATCCGACTCATACCCCTCTACATCATTCAGTGGGGGTCCCGGGGCAATTGGTGGTGAGGGAGGCGGATCTCCTCCCTGGGGAGGAACTGGGGCTGGTAGGGGATTGTGTGGATCCTCTGGGGGTACTACATTAGGGGTCCATGTCCCGCCATCTGTCATTAAAACAAAACACTCAGTAAGTCCCATAATGTATATATCTCCAAATAAACATCCCACATAACAGAAACATAATCAGCTGTGCTCAGTTCCAGCATTTCTTACACAGGACTTAATAGTTCCTTCCTATCCCCTATCCATAGGTACTTAGGGTGCCCTTGGTGGTATAATAGCAGTGGTTAATCATGCAAATACCTACAATTTCTCTGATACCACTCCTGTAACGCCCCAACTTAAGCTCTCATTAACACATTCTAATTTGGTTCATTCGATTATTGAGGAAAAATTTAATAAGTTGTGGCATTACCGTCGTCCCGAAGGGACAAGGCTACCTTAAATATAAGACCAAAGGAAGCAAAACTTTTACTGATTTCAGTATATTACACGTGTCATAAAGTCCAAGGTCGTCATTAGACACGCTAAAACATACATCTTACAGAAGTTCAACTATGTCCAAAAGGCAATATACATGACAGTCAGGCTTGAAGCCTCAAAATAACCATTGTATACATAGTTATCCATCATTGTTTCGACCCGCGCCTTCTGGGTCCTTGGTTTTAGTAGCCTCATACTTCATCTGAGCTTGATTCGCTTCCCTAAAACAATTTAAAAGAAAAACACAAAATAATGGAAATATGAGTGATGGCTCAGTACGTTAACCCTGTACAAAAGAATAACTTTTCTGTAAGAGTCAGTGAGCGCGTGCTATATTAAAACGTTATTTCATAAACATTTCTTGGAAAGCATTGATGTCATTAAATACTTAATAATTATTTGCTTCAGCCAGGATTCCAACCCTGTAATTATGAATGGTTGCCATGATAATTATTGAATTATGAAAAATTTCCCGTGAAATGGGAAGCCCAATAATGAATTCTGCTAGCAGAAATTATAAACAATGAACATCGAACATTGAACATTGAGCATGGCATGGCATATTATGCTGAAATGGGTCTGGAGGGATCCACAGGCTGAATAAAAATTCATAGACATTAATAAAAAAGGTACGAGAAATAACGTACCTGAAGGCCAGGTATTACTTTCTTCCCTTTTCTTTTCCTTTTTCCTCCTTGAACGCCTTGATTTCAAGGTCTGCGTTCAAAGTTCCTCACGTAGGGAAATCCTATCTAATGGTGCCAACATATTGTAATATATTTGCAATTGTCACTATTTACGACCTTATTCAGAAATGGATTACTACAATCAACCTTCCTAAGATAATCATTTAACGACTTATAACATCTAAGCTTCCCGATACTTTTAGTAATCCAAACCCTATCAATTTCGTTCAACATCACTCAAGTAATCTTACCCCCATATCATCCAAAAATCGATATCCCACATTATTTAGAGAATCCCAAAATCAACATTATATAACTGATTATCTCATTAACTTCTTATGAACCAGGACAAACAAAAATTCAATCAAAGTAAAACCCACATCGACTCTACCACAGTTTCAGGGTTTAATGAAAAATCGCTGCTCATTCTGCCAGAAGACCCTTAGTCAAGTTTCACCACCTACCTCAACCCTTCATATATTTCCCAAAATACTTTCTCTAGAATTCATACTCAACACATCCAGCTAAATATAAACTCATATTGATACCAATAATCATCCTATAATCTCCCATGCACAAATAATCACCCCTAACCCAATTCAGGAATCAACTGATTCAAATTAATTTCATCAAACACTAGCCACCCTGGCACAAATTCACAAGTCTCATACACACTCAAACATTCACTCATCCCCACCGTATTTAGACCACCTAAAATTCACAATTACTGCCTCCAAATTCATAATTATTGCATCTAAATTCACAATTATTGCATCCAAAATCTTCATCAAGGCTCAACCTAGAATTCATCATTCATCAGTTCCAACTAAATAAGAATGAAAAGGCATGAATTGGGATTTTTACCTTGAAGGCCAATAATGGATTTGGGCGGCTAAACAGTGAAGGTGGTGGCTGCTGGCGATTTCCAGTGGTGTCTGGCCAGCGACTGGTCGTAACGGAGCGGTGGGCTGCGGCACGGCAGACAGAGAAGGCGGCAGGGACAGTAGTCAGGGCAGAACGCAGCATTGGTATGAGGTGTTGGGGAGGGTTGGGTCGGTGGCGGCTTAGTGCGGTAGCCGGCGGTGAGAACAGAGAGGTCGGCTACAACCCGGGGGGCGTATGCGTGAAGGAGCAGGGGTTTTGGCTCCCGTTTTGTTTTGCTTTTGTTTCGAAAATTTGCCTCTCTGGCTGATGATACATACATATATATATCACATCTTTTTTTTTGTGTATAGATAATGGCTACATCTTATCACAAATTAATGCTAGCTTATCTTATTTAAAAACACCTTTCCGCTTGGCTCATGTTGAACGGTAAATTTACCCGTTTTACGTGCCTTTTTCACCCACTTTTTGCTCGTATAGTAACTTAATTTTTAGGATTTTACCTTGTTTTATTTATGTTTTGTAGGAAATAACTGCAAATCAAGCAAACGTCGCGAAAAGGGACGAAGACGGAACGAAACGAAGAAAACCAGCGGAAACCGACGAAAACCGGCAAAAACCGGACAAACCGGGGAGGGGCGACACCGTGCCACATGTGTTGAACGGAAATAACTCCAAATCAAGCAAACGTTGCGAAAAGGGACGAAGACGGGATGAAACGAAGAAAACCAGCGGAAACCGACGAAAACCGGCAAAAACCGGACAAACCGGGGAGGGGCGACACCGTGCCACCAGCCATGTGGCACGGCCGTGCCACATGGCACGACCATGCCGCCTCCCCAGTTCGTCGGACTCGCGCGATTCTATTTAAGTTCTGTTCGGGCGTCTGTCTGAAGGGCCGCTCGGGGGTTCTTCCAGGCGATTTTTAGGGTAGTCTAGTTTAGGTTTTAGGCAATAAAAACTCCATCGAGAGGATTAGATTAGGATTGTAGTTTGTATTTTAGGATTCAAGCTTGTGGATTTCAAGTTCTTCAATCAATTCAAGCATAAGTTTCCGTCTTCCTTTTCTCTATTTATTTCATTGTTGTTCTTATTTATGTTTTGTTACTTTAATTCTTATATTTGTTTTGTTTAGTTTATATGTTTAGTTTTTGTTGTTAATTCATGTTATTTAGTTGTTTAGATTCGTTTTATTTCATTGTCTTTGTTTTTGTTCTTCAAGTTTATGTTCTTGTTTGTTAGTTTAGGTTTTCTTGTGTTTGTGATGTTTTGTTGGTAGATTGTGTTGGCTTGGGTTGTGATTAGCCTCTTGATGGCTAATTAATCTTGTATTTGGCCTAACCATACCCAATCTATGCTTAGAATTTAGAGTTTTCCTTCACGCCCGCCAAGTGTTTGATGAAATGTTTGAGAGGGTTTTCATCCATATTTTTGGATGATTGACTAATGCTGAGAGGTGAGGTCAATTCGCTAGTGTAGGAGAGGGAATGGCCGAGTTCGGGATACGAAAGTAGTATCCGAATCGAGCTAGGTCCGGGGTTGCTAGTTTTGTGGTCTAATTCGACTAACCCCATGAAAGTAGGTGGTTACGCGAGTTAGACTAGCTCATGACCCTTGAGAGAGGGCTTGGGTGGCCTTTGATGGTGCAACCGACCATCTCTAGTTCGTAGTGTGGTTTGGGTAGGTTAGGACTCGTCTTGGTTAATTGGTTCATCCATTGGTAAAATCACAACTCTAAGTCGCTTGTTTCTGTGTTTGTAGCGTAGTTTAGCTCCCCACTCCTTCACCCTTCAATCCTGCCTAACTCGATACGCTTTAGCTAGACCTGGTAGTTGGAAACACAATTCCCTGCGAACAACACCTCAAGTACTCAACGATACACCTTGCACTTGGGGTTTACAAATATTAAAACTCTGTTTTTCTTCCAACAAGTTTTTGGCGCCGTTGCCAAGGAGTTGGCGTTTTTCAATATTGGGGTTTACTTCAGCATTCGAGGCTAGGCTTTTAAAAAATTCAAAAAAAAAATAAATTAAAAAATTAAAAATTTCAAAAAAAAAAAATGTCTATTTCCCACTTCCCTCAATATGAGCATGAATTGTTTTAGCGATACTATGATAGACTACACGCTTTTCTTGCTCATCGTAGTTATTGTTTGGAGAAGTAGGAACTTTTGAATACAGTCTATGAGGGTGTGAATTATGAGACCCGTGCTCTTTTAGAGTATTGGGATTTCTGCGCTAAAGATGTTAATGAAGCATGTGATTTTCTTGATTGGTTGGCGCGGGATACTTATGAATTTGAAACTAGTTGTTCTGATTCTTATACCCCACCACCTTGCATCCCTGATTATGACCCTCCTGTGTGTGAAATTTGCCATTGTTCAGACCACGCCCGTACTTCTTGTCCCTATCATATTTCTAATGAAGGCTTCGCTAGACTTAGCAATATGATAGAGACAATGAATAAGCAACAAGTTGAGTTTGCTGAGTTTGTTAATGAACTGCGGGAGTATGACCTATCACCCGAGACTGACCTTAGTTCTAGTGCTCCTAGACTTGATGTCAATCTGTGTGATGATGGTGCGTCTTTTCCTCCTCTAGAGTCCAGACTAGAGGACGTACTCGACCCTCCCTTGACCACTTCACTCACTGTTGCTTCATCCTTTCCTAATACCCTCTGGGACAACACTGCGCTTATCATGACCTTTCCTGATACACCTTCCCCTTTAGCTCAGTCGACGGAGTTCGAGGTAGGTGAGACCTTTGGCGTTAGTGCTAGTGTTGAGGAGGATGATAGTAGGTCTGAGTCTGACAATGTTTCTATTGAGGTGCATGCTTTTTATGGGACTCCCACAGGGACTTCATGCATGGATGTTGTGGTTGCAGGACCAACTAGTCCTGATTTTATTGATAACATCTCCCCCACCTCTCTTGCTACATTCCATGCTTCCTCTTCATGTTCACCACCCTCCCATTCCCCTAAGTGTTGTGATTTGTCACTTATCGATCCTCATGTGATACTCGAGGGGAATGTGGTTGACTGTTCTGAGCCTCTAGGTACTTTTAGAGGGTATGACCCCCTCCTTGATCCTTATCGTCTGTACCTAGAGGACATGCCTAGAGAAATCGCGTTGACTATTGTATTTGATTATTCTGCTGATTTCTCACAGGTATCTGGTGAGTTTAAGAGAGCACTAATTTTGTTTGCTCCATCTTTATCAGTGTTCTCTTGCTCACACTATTCTGAGCTGCATGCAGCAATGCATGATAAGCTCCTACGAGCTTTGACTGCATCCAAGCTGACGATTCGCATCTTGAGCGGCAAGGAGTGGCTGATGCTCCTTAAGTCGTCATGGCATAGTTCGGGTACATTCAGTACCCGACCTGGTATACTCGTTCTCACTCTTCTCCCCCCTTCTTTTTCTTTTTCTTTTCTTTCTTTTTGTTTTTATTTAGTTGTGGATATTAGGATTGTGTTTTTGGTTGGTGATCATCTTGTGGTGAAATGTGGATGTTGCTGAGCCGTTGTTGGCTGTGATCACCATTTTTGTGTTTTTGTAGATTTTTATTGTGTTGTGATTGGTGGTGTTGTTGGATTGGTATATATTTCTTGTTGGTGGTGCTAGTTTGGTATATATGTGCGATCTTGTTCTTGATTGGGCGAGATTGCGTTTTTGGGAGAGTGTGTTAGCTTGTGTATATATTTATCGATTTTGTATGTCTTGTGTTTGTTTTTGTTTTCTTTATTTTTGTGTGTTGGTGATGACTCACGGCTCCCAATGAGGATATTGTGAGATTTCGGTGTGGGGGGGTCATCTCCCCTTTTCTTTTTATTTTTGTGAAAATTTTTCATTTTTGTGTAAATTTTTCAATTTTTTCTCCTTTTTGTATAAATTTTTCTTTTCCTTTTGAATTTAGGGGAGTTTTGTACTATTTTGATCAGCCTTGATCTCCGATACCTTGACTATTAGCTCGTATATAAGTATAATGTGCATGATAGATATTCATCCCCAATCTGTCGTTTTAGGTCTCAGTTCTAACCCCAACAGTCCACTGTAATTTTGCAATCCAGTCCTGATTTATGTATTATCATCATCCTATATTCTTAGTCTTCCACAATTGACTCCCCCACTTGTCTACTGCACAGCTCCTTTTATATGTGCTGGCACCCCCTTTTCCAAAACAAAAGCAAAAACAAACAAATTCAAGCGCCACTGGGTGTATCCCTTTGAGGCGTAACATGAGTTTGTATTGAAAAAAATAATAATAATAATAATGGGAAAAAAAAAAGTGGGGAAGAAAAGAGTTGGAGATGACAAGTACCCCTTTGAGGCATGCGCTACTAGGTGTTACCCTTTGAGGCAATATTGCTACTGGGGAAGCTTGCTTTCCATGCTAGCCATTCAAAAAGGTAGCTTGTGTCAGCTGCGTGGGGTTGAGTTTGATTTTGGTAGGCTTAGTTTTAGGGTGATGATACACTTGCACACCAGGCACCAGGATGGATTCATATTCTCATGCGTCGTGGGGTGAAAAGCTGATGTCTGAATGCCATTTTTTTGGGATGATGTGCCCTGAAATGCATATAATGCTTGTGTACAGACTGATACTTGAGTTACTAGGGGGTTTTGGTTGATCCGAATGTGTACAGTTCACCCTGATGTATATATTTTGTTTTGTCATTTTCATTTTTCGATTTTTGTTTCTCTTTTCTTTGTTTTTCCTTTTTGAGATTTTGTGGGTATATCTTCTGCAAACCCTCACGAGACCTTACTCGTCCACTTGGGGTGACCAAGGGGTTTAAAGGGCTTGTTGCATACGCTAAATGCAACCTTGATTCCTACGAAAATGAGTTGTTTACTTTAGTTTTTCTTTTATTTTGCTCGAAGACGAGCAAAAGATAGGTGTGGGGGTGTGTTGAACGGTAAATTTGCCCATTTTACGTGCCTTTTTCACCCACTTTTTGCTTGTATAATAACTTAATTTTTAGGATTTTACCTTGTTTTATTTATGTTTTGTAGGAAATAACTCCAAATCAAGCAAACGTCGCGAAAAGGGATGAAGACGGGACGAAACGACGAAAACCAGCGGAAATCGACGAAAACCGGCAAAAACCGGACAAACCGGGGAGGGGCGACACCGTGCCACATGTGTTGAACGGAAATAACTCCAAATCAAGCAAACGTCGCGAAAAGGGACGAAGACAGGACGAAACGAAGAAAACCAGCGGAAACCGACGAAAACCGGCAAAAACCGGACAAACCGGGGAGGGGCGACACCGTGCCACCAGCAATGTGGCACGGTGTGGCTGTGCCACCTTGGCACGATCAGGCCGTGCCACATGGCACGACCGTGCCGCCTCCCTAGTTCGTCGGGCTCGCGCGATTCTATTTAAGTTCTGTTCGGGCGTCTGTCTGAAGGGTTGCTCGGGGGTTCTTCCAGACGATTTTTAGGGTAGTTTAGTTTAGGTTTTAGCCAATAAAAACTCCATTGAGAGGATTAGATTAGGATTGTAGTTTGTATTTCAGGATTCAAGCTTGTGGATTTCAAGTTCTTCAATCAATTCAAGCATAAGTTTCCCTCTTCCTTTTCTCTATTTATTTCATTGTTGTTCTTATTTATGTTTTGTTACTTTAATTCTTATATTTGTTTTGTTTAGTTTATATGTTTAGTTTTTGTTGTTAATTCATGTTATTTAGTTGTTTAGATTCGTTTTACTTCATTGTCTTTGTTTTTGTTCTTCAAGTTTATGTTCTTGCTTGTTAGTTTAGGTTTTTTTGTGTTTGTGATGTTTTGTTGGTAGATTGTGTTGGCTTGGGTTGTGATTAGCCTCTTAATGGCTAGTTAATCTTGTTTTTAGCCTAACCATACCCAATCTATGCTTAGAACTTAGAGTTTTCCTTCACGCCCGCCAAGTGTTCGATGAAATGTTTGAGAGGGTTTTCATCCATATTTTTGGGCGATTGACTTATGCTGAGAGGTGAGGTCAATTCGCTAGTGTGGGAGAGGGAATGGTCAAGTTCGGGACACGAAAGTAGTATCCGAATCAAGTTAGGTCCGGAGTTGCTAGTTTTGTGGTCTAATTCGACTAACCCCACAAAAGTAGGTGGTTACGCGAGTTAGACTAATTCATGACCCTTGAGAGAGGGCTTGGGTGGCCTTTGATGGTGCAACCGACCATCTCGTAGTGTGGTTTGGGTAGGTTAGGACTCGTCTTGGTTAATTGGTTCATCCATTGGTAAAATCACAACTCTAAGTCGCTTGTTTCTGTATTTGTAGCGTAGTTTAGCTCCCCACTCCTTCACCCTTCGATCCTGCCTAACTCGAGATGCTTTAGCTAGCCCTGGTAGTTGGAAACACAATTCCCTGCGGACGACACCCCAAGTACTCAACGATACACCTTGCACTTGGGGTTTGCAAATATTAAAACTCTGTTTTTCTTCCAACAGCTCATTCCGATCCGCACATTTGGTTGCTCGGGACTCGCTCTTGGTTTTTCCCTTAATAGCTAAGAAATTACAAAGACGGATAATTTCCGTCCTGTTTACAGAAAATCGTATCATTTTAGCAGGTGTATAAATATACACAAATTTATATATTCGAAAGTATTCCGAGGTATCGAAATTCTTTAAATTCACAATAAAGGTGCGCGGCTCACTGCTCTAATTTATCTTAATCATATTGCTAAGATGAAATAAATAGAATAAAATACCATTAAAACTAATTAAAACAAAGTAAGCCTAATTAAACGAAATTAAATATCGGAGTATCACATGTGGTATAATGGCTTCACCAAATGACATTGGATTTAGCTTAACAGAGGCCTAAATCTATGGTATGGCTGTAAAGTGAATAACAGGTGACCCAAGTAACTAGCTGAAAAATGGGATATATATCTATTATATCTTATAGGATTCTTGCTATGTGTGGGACACTATCTTCATTTGCCCATAAGAAAGGACTTGTTGTTGACAAAATGCCCATTTTTTATTGCGAGAAGGGATGTTACCTTCAACTTTGGGATTTGAGAATGAATGGGCCAATTGTCTTGCTTTGAGCATATCAACCATTTTTGAGTCTTTCAAACTCATTCTACCCACTTGCCCAATTCACCCTCACTTGTCGTGTTCCTTCGGTGTGGATCTCTAGTACTAAATGATCATCTTTATAGAGCATTTGCCACACTTCCAAATAAATTAGATAGAGACACACTATATAGAAATTGTATTAAGTCGATAACATTTTGGTTTCAATATAAAATCTTGTGATAGGTTTCAAATTCGATTCTCTTATATGTGTAACTACGTAGTATCATTTAAGTTATAATGCTCCAAGTATGTGGACGTGTTAATTTGGAACTAGATCGAGCTTTACAACTACAAACATAGGCTGACTCAAGTGATTTTTCACTTGTCCCCACTTAGTAAGATCTTGAGTTCAAGTCTTGTAATGGGAGAGAATCTGCAACATGAGAGTTCTACACCTTATAAGTCAACCATAACTTGCCTGCAATAAGATGGAAAATCAAAGACCAAAAAACGGAAATTAAAGAGCTTTCTAACTTATTTAAACTGAAAATGGGAAAGCAACCTACGGAATATTATCAGGCCCATATGGCCATGGAGTGAGTCCAGCAGAGTCGTTTGGGGGGCTAGACAGCCCATTACAACAATGAATGGATTCATCATACAAGGATTGTTAGGAGGATCAAGAAGGAAACAAAGTCTGCATTGTACCACAGTATAGTTTACATTGTTCCTAATGAGACAGAGCAATAGTAGTCGATATCTTGGGGACTAGTTAAGTGTCGAACTCATCAGCCTTAAAAAGATGCCTAACAAGTGGTGTTCAACATATATAAGATATTGCCGTGAAGGATGCACTTAACCAATACGAGGGTTACTGTGAAAACTCACCTAGTTGACTTTGGTTAATTCAGTTTGATTAGTTGAAAATTGTTGAATGAGTGTTGTGCTTGAAATTTTGAAGTGCATTAGTGAAATTTTCTATACCTTACAATTCAACTCAATTGCTCCATCAAACTGACTCGATTATAACTTTTCACCGATTAAATTTGTGGAATCCAATCTCAGGGCTAAACTCCGCTTCGTGAGCCATAGAACAAGAGATGCGAAAGGGACAGCGTGACAGGGAGAAACTTTGCAACAGCATGGATTTTATATCCAAAATGCTTAAAAGGAAAATCTATATAGTATATTGAAACAAAACATTCCAAACTTAACATTTAACTTTAACTAGAGGATTGTTTCATCTGCAGAAGACATGAGAATCAAAGCAATACTTGGAATTTGGCTATGGTGTTATTACTCCGGGTACTATTTTGGATTGCTTGTTTGGTGGAAGATCCAAATTCAGAAGCTTAGAAGAGACATCTTGCCAGAATTCCAGATCATCTTTGGTTTGCAGATGATGGAAATGAATAAAGATACAGAGCTTCGGTGGGCATATGTGGGGGTTGTTGTACTTTTGGTTGTGTGCTTATGTTAGGCCTTTGTGTGATTTTTACTTTGTGCCTTTGTATTTTTGCTTTTAGCTATATTTAGGGTCTGTCTAGATGGACAGTAAGGAGGAGTGAAGGAGAGTAAGGGATGGTGAGTACTCTCCTTTACCCTTCTTTGGAAGTAAGAAAAGGAGGGTAAGGAGGAGTTAGGGAGAGTAACTCTTATTCTCCCTTACTCTCCTCAACCCCCCATTTTCTTACACTCCAAAATGGAGTGTAAGGAGAAGTAACGAGGGGGTAGGAAGGAGTAGTTTACATATTTTCCCCCATAATTCTAAATATAATATATTCTAATCTATTTAGTGAGGGTATATATGTTGATTCTTTCACTTATTCTTATTTACTCTTTTATTCTTCCAGACAAGGGTGAGTCCTTACTCTCTTTAAACTTTCAAAAAAGGATGAGCAACCCACCCTTATTTACTCTTCCTTACTCCTACTCCTCCTTACTCTTATTTACTCTAACTCCTCTAACTTATTCTTCTCTCAAACAGACCCTTAGTGTTCCATCATTGAGGGTCCTATAATTATCGGGGAAAAAAACTTAACATTTGACACATAGCAAACTCTTACAATTTCGGCATTAATTCCAAACATAAGTTCAAACCTATTAAAAGAAAATAAAAGATTCTTTTATCTTCATTCTTATTTTTTTAATAAAAAATATACATATTAAAAAAATCTAAATCCAATATTATTATAGTTGCCTTTTTTTAAAAAAAAAATACTAATAAAAGATTGGGATAAAATATTTACCTGTTCATCTCACACCATTATGTGGAATATTAATTGTTAGCTACGATATAATTATAGTTATAAATTCTATGCATACAAGATAATACATGTGTACCTTTTGATTTCAAGAGAAGAAGTCTCCTAATAGTTGTCACCCTATTCTTTTAGCAATGTTTTTCAACATTCATATGCCATAAATAAGACCATTCTTCATTAGGTGCATGCACACATGATATTTATTTTTTAAAAATAAATTTATAGTAGCTTGTATCTTTTAGTTAACTTAAAAAATCATTGAATTTATAATCCAAGAAACCTCTAGAATTTTACATAAGATTGTTATATTATTTATTGTAATTCGTATGTATAGTTTTTTTATAATAGTAAAACTAAAATCTTCTCCATGCAATTTAAAACTCATAATAATCTTAATAATTTTACAATTAAAAATTTATGAGATTTTCCATACTTGTGTATGAGCATATTGGTTCAAATCCAAACAAAAACCAAAGAGATTTTCACATTTACGGAAACTTGAGTAACTACCACTTAGGATAAAAACCACTTAATTTCATCCTTTAATTTCTTGGGTGAAGTACTTTAATCAGCTTTCGGTTAGAAATTCAGAATTCTGCAAACCCACACCCCCTCCTTTTTACCAAACAAAGGGGAAAGGAGAAACCACTTTCGGCAAGACTTTCACCCTTGGCTCTTTGAGAATCTGGTTCTCTATAACGATTTTAGTTCGAGAAACCACAGCTTTTGCGGTCCGAAGTTCATTGACTTGTGAAAGTTTCTCACTTTGTTTAAAGACTTAGTTACTTTGTATCCAAAACTAATCACAAATTAGCTTCATTTATCTCTCTTTCACTTTTTCTTACTTTCTAAGATTGAAATAGTTTGCCAAGTATGGTTGAAGATTTAGGAGCGATTATATATTGTTAGGAAAAATTATAAATAAAATTCTGGCATATTACATGTGGAAGCGTAGGAAGGATGAGGATATTTGAGAACATAAAGTAAGATCAAATAGACAATTGTGGATAAAAGATTTTTACGTGGAAACCCAAAGTGCTAGAAAATTATGGGTGGCAAGACAACGCAAAGATCCACAATAATATGAGTGAGTACAAAATGATCTCAAAGATGAGTCGAAATACATCAATATAAAGGGAGTAGCGATATTAAACTGACAACAAAGATCATATAAATAAAAACTCTCAAACTCTCTCACTCTAGAGATCTGGAATAGAAGAGGCAAAATTTGACTCACAGGCGCCTCACAAATGGCCAGAGGAGGGTAATGCCGAGAGGCACTCTCGAATGCCAAAAACGCAACAAAATTGCCCACCAAATGCCGCATATGGTAAGACAATAGCCACACCAAATGCCTATAAAAAAATCTTTTTTATAAAGAGCCCAAATTGAACTTCCCGCAGTAAAGGGGGAGAGACTAGAAGTTGAATCATAATTCATCCACATAAATACTCATAAAAGGGATGATTATGGTGCATAAATGTATTGAATTTACACTCTTGAAACATTCACTATAATAACCCATAAAGAAAGTCATAACTTACAGCCATTGAATTCTTGCAGTGAATAAGCTCTAATGCCACGGTTAATGACCCTAAAACCGAAGCATCCTAAGAGGCGTACTTGCCACGGACTATCCATGGTCCTCTATGGAGGCCAAAATTCTAAAGCAATGGACTGGGCTACATAATAGGCCCAAAGTCACGTGGGTTGAAGCAGCAAAATATGACAAGGCAAGTGGATGGAGCTTTTAATTGAGCCAATAAAACGACAAAAACATGGTAAACAGAATTTTGGGTTAATAAAACCCAAAATATACTCTTATAACATACCTTTTCACATGAGTACCGTTTAAGCTTAAAGGGTGAATGTTGTAAAGATTCTCCCCAATTTCTTGCAATAAATTAATTTGAAGATTGTCGAGCTTCAAACTTGGGTCCTGTCGTTCAGAAGGGCTCTAATACCATGTCAAATGATCATCTAAATTGTGAGTCAAAGTTTGTATAAAAAAACATCTCGCAAAATTGACAAGCGATGACATGGAGGTATATGTACCTCATGCGAATTGTGATACTAAGAAAAGTGAAGGAAGATGTACGGACAAAATAAATGGCCTCAAAATACAGTCCGTTGCGCGATATTTCTTAAGCAGGAATTATTAGTACTATGCTTAGGCTGGACTAGTCCCGATTATGCTTATGCAATCATGTATTAGCCTTCGTTAATCTTGTTGTAAGCTTTTGTTGAAGACTTTGCCCCCCTTCTCCCGCTCCGTCTATATATATATATATATATATATATATATATATATATAAACAAAACAAACCATTTAAATTTTTGACCCATGTCACTCACACAAAATTTCTAAGATAATTAATCTTTTTTAAAAAAATATAAGTTTGGGAACGAGGTATGGAAGATTTTCTTTCCCCAAAAAAGGATTTTATAAAGTTGATTACAACGCTGAAAATTTTCTTTCCAAAAAGTAGAAATGTTTAATTATGATAATGCATTGTATCACATTACTAGGACCACTCACAATATTATCAAAAATTAATGCATTATATTCTAATAAAATAAACACACTAATTATGGATAATCTATTGTGCGTGTTCGGTTTCCAACTTTTATCCCAACTTTGGCAACATATTATAAAGGTACATAGTTACGTACACATATTTTATACTATAAAGACACAATTGTTATTATCAAAATATAATAAAATATGTTTGATTTTCATTATCCTATCTCTTTGAACATAAATATAAATATTATAATATTTTGCTCTCAAAAAAAATGTAAGTATTAATATAAATATTGAATATTAGAGATCATAGACATAATATAATCACATTACGTATCTTATATATACAATAGAATACAACAATAAATTATCACCACAAGGAACCAAATTGCTTTCACTTTGTACAGCACAAGAGTTCACGTTAATATCCCCAACGTAACATACATGACTAACTCCTACCGTAATTCTATACCTATTCTTTTTAATTATAGCTGTTGTTATTTAATTAAAAACACATTTTGACCATTATGAATATAGTGTCATCAATGCCTTGATGCTTGTCAATTTTTTTAATTAGTTTTCATAAAAAAATATTAAATATTACATGTTGACTATGTTATTAGTTTTTTTGAATCCAACTTAGATAACTTTTTGGACTACCATACTTTCAAAATTATTATAGAAGTACAATATCACAATTGCTACTAGAAACATTTACTAATTTAATTATAGTATATTTTTATACATCAAAATTTTTTACAAGATAGATTCTCATGACTTGCATCCCTTAATAACTATTTTGGTTAAAAGTTACTAATTATTTTACAAAAAATCTAAAAAAGTTGTAAATGAGGTTGTTGCTGAATGATTTACTATAATTTTTATAAACAATTACTACAATTGCAAACTTATTAGATTTTTCGTATATTGCATGTGTATAGAAATACTAGTGTTTAATTAAATACTTGAGACGACTTTTTTCACATTTTATTTGGGTGTTGGCGATGCATTGAAAGATGATAAACCATTCTAAATATATCGATAAAATAGACATGAAACCTACACCAACATGATATGACGTAATCATATGGAAAATATCACATAAAAAAAGGGAATTTTAAGTATAAAAACTAATCACATTAAATCGATGTATGTATAATTTCTTAAAGATGATTCTTCTAGCTTAGTGTGAGTTGGGTAGATGGGTAGGCCGGTCTTTGTGACCAGTTATCTATTTAGTCCTTGTTTGATTAGCTCCACAAAACTAGGTGGTTAATAAGTTTGAATTAGCCTTTAACCTTAAAAGAGGGCAAGAAAACGGCTTTAATTTTCTGA